>ONZH01012910.1:0-341946 GCA_900303285.1 Rhinella marina
CCTACAGACATTTGACTGCTACCTCAATCTAACTTGGTCACTTGTTGGTGTCACTACGCTGTCACCATGATGTGTCAGGCTTATGCCTGCGTCGTGGGGCGGGGGATAGCACAGCAGTGCCAGCATGAGCAGTGGTGTCACCTGCAGGCGGTGATGGACCTTCGTTGCACCTAGTTGGGTGCTTCCCTAACATGTGATGGGCATGTGCCTCGCCTTTCTTTGTCTGGGTGAGCACAATTGCCATGAGGGTAACCACCAGGCTGTTGCCTGAGAATTTGGGGTAATGGTGGGATTAGGCAGCCTCAGGGGCATCCATGCATGCTGCCCCTGCTGTTTCCTGTCCATTTCCGTGGTGTTTCCATCATTTTCTGATGTTTCCAGGTTTTCACCCAGCCTTCCCTAGGCAGGGCCTTGGTCCCCTGCAAAAATGCTCGAGTCTCCCATTGACTTCAATGGGGTTCGTTACTGGAAACGAGCACCCGAGCATCGGGAAAAGTTCGACTCGAATAACGAGCACCCAAGCATTTTAGTGCTCGCTCATCTCTAGTCTTCAGCTTGTTTTTTGATCTGTCATAGAAGAAGCAAAAGGCCCCCATACACAATAAGATTTTGCTGGCCAAACTCAACATGAATGTGTATGGTGAAGTTGTGAGAGTATAGGCATTCGTCAACAGCTTTTCAAAGAGTATGGGTACCTTTAAGGGAGTATTTAACTTCAGATAATTTTTATAAATGACCTCCTCTCACCTAGTGAGACCATTTGAGGGTAGCATACTTACCTTCTCTATGACTTTGGGTCCAGCGCTGTCTTCACTGCACTTAAACCTCCATGTAAACTTCTGGCATGGATTGGGGGTCATTTGTGTGGCTGCAGCCAAAAACTGGCCACAGTGGCGACATGTCCCCGAAGTGGCACGTGACCAGCAGTGACATGTCGTTTGAGGACATGTCACTGCTGCGGCCATCCATTGACTACAGCAGCACATGTGACCACTGTCCAACCTGCATGCAGCGACAAAACAGCAGTGAGACAATGGAGGACCCAAGGAGCCAGAACCAAGCTTCTAGAATCAAGTAAAGTATGTTTCACTCAACAAGTCTTACTGGGTGGTGTTGGGGGGGGGGGGTGTATTAACAAAACTGAATCTGAGGTTGGACAACCCCTTTAAGGGTCATTAATGTGTTGGAGGGCGGCTGCGTATGGGCAGCCAGAGGTGGGACCCGCACCAGACATTAGGGTTATACCCTAGCGTTATGACCCAAATGTGCCGGATAAGAATAACCTTTTAAGGTTTTAAGCTTGCCTCTTTTACCTGATATCTATATGGCATCTGCACATGGCAGTAAATCAGTTGGGTGCAACATTTCTCTGGTTAAATTCATGAGCAGTCAGTGCAAAGCTGGAAGACAAGGATTAGTTTTGTGGTTTTGGGTAGAGTCTGCATCTTGTGGACACATTGTGGTTTTGATTGAACACTAGTATTCTGTGTATTTCTTGTATGCAGAATGCATGATATATACTGTAAGTGTGCTTGCGCTGATAGGTGTAGAACTTTGATTAATTTTATTATTTTTTAATAATTTTTCTTTTTATAGGAACAGAGCACTTATATTTAGCACCTAATTTGCCATTTTAGTGTTAAAGACAAAATTAATTCACTTTTTTGTCGCATTAAGAAAGTGAAGTGGTCCCCATGACGACCGATTCAGGAAATTACCGCCTTCTATGAAAAGAAATCTACCATCAACCTTCCAACTTGAATTTACAGAGTTAAGTCTCCTAAAACCTAGAACTTTGTTCACTTCTAAAAATAAAGCAATATGGCAGATTTACTAATAGTGTTCAAAATGTAGAAAGTGACAACTTAGACAAGATGCACCCGTTTATTACAGTAGCTTTGGTGCATGACTAGAAACTTTTGTATAACTTTATACCAAGTATTGGTTTGCTTGCTTTTGGACTTATATATTTTTTTATCAAAATGTTAGCACAAATTTTCACATTTTAGGCCATACCATGCAAATTATTCCAACTGTTGAAACAATAACTTAGTAAATGTGAGCCACTGTAGTCTTTGAACTGTAAGGAGTAGTATGGAGGGGAATACTCCAATGTAGCCCGAATACATGTCTGTCTTCTAAGGTTGTTAAAATAAAAAAAAAGGAAACACGTGTAAGTATCAGTGGCGTAACTACAGGGGAAGCAGCTGTTTCCAGGCCCAAGAGGAATAGGGGCCCGGGAGCAGAGTCTTTTCTACTACTATTTAAGCCAGGTTGGGCCCCTGTGTGACTGTATCTAAAGGGGGCCCAAGTCTGGCCTGAAATGTACTAGAAATACGGTAGTATACATAGCAGTATCAAGGACCTTTGGAATACAGTAATCTGTAGGTTAAAGGACCTTTGATGATGTCATCATGTCACATGATCGAAGGTCCTCTATCCTTCCCATACTGCATTCTGAAGGTCCTTTAGCCTCCAAGAGACATCAGATGAGAAAGAAGAACCTGCAGCCTAGAAGTAAATAAGTGTCTGTGTGTATGTATATGTATATATATATATATATATATATATATATATATATGTGTGTATATCTGTATGTGTGTGTATGTGTATATATATATATATATATATATATATATACATACACAGTATCTGTGTGTATATGTGTATATGTGTATGTATGTGTTTATCTGTGTATATATATATGTGTGTGTGTGTGTGTGTATATCTGTTTGTGTATGTATATATGTGTATGTGTGTGCTATTATGTGAGTGTTTGTGTATGTATGCCATCTGAAATCTGCTTATTCTGTATATAGGAGATATCTGGATATGGGTAATAATGTATATATATATATATATATATATATATATATATATACACTCACCGGCCACTTTATTAGGTACACCATGCTAGTAACGGGTTGGACCCCCTTTTGCCTTCAGAACTGCCTCAATTCTTCGTGGCATAGATTCAACAAGGTGCTGGAAGCATTCCTCAGAGATTTTGGTCCATATTGACATGATGGCATCACACAGTTGCCGCAGATTTGTCGGCTGCACATCCATGATGTGAATCTCCCGTTCCACCACATCTCAAAGATGCTCTATTGGATTGAGATCTGGTGACTGTGGAGGCCATTTGAGTACAGTGAACTCATTGTCATGTTCAAGAAACCAGTCTGAGATGATTCCAGCTTTATGACATGGCGCATTATCCTGCTGAAAGTAGCCATCAGATGTTGGGTACATTGTGGTCATAAAGGGATGGACATGGTCAGCAACAATACTCAGGTAGGCTGTGGCGTTGCAACGATGCTCAATTGGTACCAAGGGGCCCAAGGAGTGCCAAGAAAATATTCCCCACACCATGACACCACCACCACCAGCTTGAACCGTTGATACAAGGCAGGATGGATCCATGCTTTCATGTTGTTGACGCCAAATTCTGACCCCTACCATCCGAATGTCGCAGCAGAAATCGAGACTCATCAGACCAGGCAACGTTTTTCCAATCTTCTACTGTCCAATTTCGATGAGCTTGTGCAAATTGTAGCCTCAGTTTCCTGTTCTTAGCTGAAAGGAGTGGCACCCGGTGTGGTCTTCTGCTGCTGTAGCCCATCTGTCTCAAAGTTCGACGTACTGTGCATTCAGAGATGCTCTTCTGCCTACCTTGGTTGTAACAGGTGGCAATTTGAGTCACTGTTGCCTTTCTATCAGCTCGAACCAGTCTGCCCATTCTCCTCTGACCTCTGGCATCAACAAGGCATTTCTGCCCACAGAACTGCCGCTCACTGGATGTTTTTTCTTTTTCGGACCATTCTCTGTAAACCCTAGAGATGGTTGTGTGTGAAAATCCCAGTAGATCAGCAGTTTCTGAAATACTCAGACCAGCTCTTCTGGCACCAACAACCATGCCACGTTCAAAGGCACTCAAATCACCTTTCTTCCCCATACTGATGCTCGGTTTGAACTGCAGGAGATTGTCTTGACCATGTCTACATGCCTAAATGCACTGAGTTGCTGCCATGTGATTGGCTGATTAGAAATTAAGTGTTAACGAGCAGTTGGACAGGTGTACCTAATAAAGTGGCCGGTGAGTGTATATATATATATATATATATATATATATATATATATATATATATGTAGAATTAAAGCACTACTACTCCTATCCAAATATTTAGGACACTGATAGGATAGGTATCAGAGGGGGGCCCTGTAGAAAATTGCTGTGGGGCCCAGTCAGTTGTAGCTACGCCCCTGGTAAGTATTAAACTGGATTTATTGTATAAAAGGGTTAAAATATGAGTAAACCATGTGACGCGTTTTTATCAGGCACACAGATAATAACAATCCCAGTCTTATACCAAAACCTGGAAGTGAATCCAACTGAA
The DNA here is from genome assembly GCA_900303285.1 of Rhinella marina. Lineage (NCBI taxonomy): Eukaryota > Metazoa > Chordata > Amphibia > Anura > Bufonidae > Rhinella > Rhinella marina. The sequence goes on from ONZH01012910.1 coordinate 4,398, forward strand.
CACAAAGAATTCCAACATACAAAAAGCACCTAATATAAAATTGGCATTTCAAATTATAGCTAATGAAGAATAACTCCAGATTCGGAATAAGGGTAGTAAAATTCTTAATATAATCTGTAATAATTGGTGGGTATAATGTATTAGGGAGCAATGCATTATCATCTCCGAAACACCCCCTGAACTAGAGTAAGCAGTGTATAGTGTAAGTGATGCTGAATCTGAATATGTAAGTTTTACCTTCATACTCACTTCCATTGAGATGCTGTGCTCCCACAAACCTGCAGTAAAATGCACTCACTGGACTCTTCTTTGAGTCCTCTCCATTATATGAGTGAGCACTGGAGTCCAGTGAGTGCATTTTACTGTAGGTTTGTGAGAGCACAACATCAGAATGGAAGTGAGTATGAAGATAAAAATTATATAACCAGACTCAACGTCACTTCCACTATACACCGCTTACTCTAGTTTGGAGGGTGTTTCAGAGCTGACAGGTTCCCTTTAAATAACTAATTAAATACAAAGTTTTTATTAACAAATTAAGATGGGTGGACGAAGAGGAAATTGGTAGCGGCTGTGAAATCCTGTGTAAATTCAAGTGTGGAGGCTTAGCATGAAGGGAAACTCAAAGATCCTAGTGTACGTAGTTTTGGGTGAAACCAAAGAAATAACAAAGGTAAAGGCTAGAAAGACTGTTGAAGCAATCTGTTTACTATTCATATTCTGCATGATTAAAGCCTCTCAGTTACACTACCAGAAAATGAAAAACAAACACCTGGTAATGTGATTAAGCTGAGAAAGTATGAAATTCTAGTGGTGCTTGGTCAATGATCAAACAACCAAGGTAGTGCCCCATTTATTTTTGGTTCTGTGGCAAGGCGAAGGTTGAGGCAGGGTCACATTATTACTGGATGACATCTTCCCTTGCTGCATTACACGCTGCCACTATGGCATGCTATTTGGCATACAGTTGCTGATATCCTTCTGTGGTCATTCCAAGGTCTTTGAACTTAGACCCATAGTTCAGCCAGGATGGATGGCCACAGGAGCTCCTGGATACACTGAAGAGTATGTTATGTTACATGGCAATGTGTGGGCAGACACATTGCCTAAATTAAAAAAAAAGGCTGGTTCCACGATATCATGGACATATCAAAGGCTAGTCAATGTTCCCTCCGCGAACATAGGAACAGTCATGGTAGCTCATTGAGGCCCAAACAATGACACCTGTGCATGATGACAGTAGGTTCTCTCTAGCCCTCATGTGGACTCTAGGAGATGTTGTTGCTAGAGAACCAGCAAATATGTATGGTAGCTGTTAGTGTTGAGCAAACTGAAGTGTTCAAAATGGACTTCGATCCGAATTTCAGGAAAAACTCAATTTGTCGCAAAGCTGAATTTCCTTGCGTTTTGTGATAACGAATCAATTTTTCCTAAAATGGTGGCTGATAGTAACAAATAATACTCACCTCATCCCCTTGGTCATGGAGACGCCATCCGCTCCCATCTTTATTGAAGAAAACTCGGCAAAGGACCTGCGACAAGTGTGATGACATCACCATGTGATCACGCTGAGTGCGAGCGGTAAAGGCTGAATATCAGACATATGAGATGCCGTGATGGGTGGTGGAGCAATCACACATACAATGGAAAGTGATTAATGACAAAGTAATTCATAACAAATCTAATTTCTTGCCGAAGTCCGGCGAAGCAGCCAAATCGAATTTTTCAAAACTTTGCTCATCGTTAGTACTTAACTTACAGTGGATGGAAGTGATACTTGGAAATTGATACACCCCCTTAGGACCCCAAGATCGCACTTCATATAGGTTATACTTACCCTACTTCTCGTCAGCCGCTGCTACATCTTCCCGTCATGTGGATCAAAACATCTGGCCGCGGTGAGGGGGGAGCCAATAGCAGGCCGCAACAAGGATGAGCCCCCAAGCATCTTGGGTCACGCTAGGGAGGCTTATCCCCATTGTGGCCTGCTATTGGCTGACACAAGGCCCCCCCCCCCCCGCCCCGCCATTGTCACCGGATGTTTTGATATGCACAACGGGAAGATGCATTGGTGGCTGTGTTGGGAGCTGGAGCAACGTGGGTGCCGGGAAGTGGGGTAAGTATAAACCTATATGAGGTGCCCAGGCATTAGGGGGTTCATTATAGGGGTTCGGTAACCCCTTTGAACTAGTTGTTTTTGTTGTGAACAGTAAATGCCACTGTGCCTATTACATCTGAATCCGCTTGTATCCTACTGCCAACCTTGAGTGGGGAAACCAAATACACCTCTCATGAACCAAAAAATCTTTTGGTAAAGTCTGACCCTCTTACATCTATAATCAGATTGCACTTTCCCTTTAAAAGAGTATTCCCATCTTAGACAATAGGGGCATATCGCTAGGATATGCCCCCATTATCTGATAGGTGTGAGTCCCACCACTGGAACTTGCACCTATATCGAGAACAGAGCGGGAGCGCTGTGCCTGGAGGACCCCAGATTTCCCGGGGTCTGGCCACCACCAGGTGCAACTCCCCGCTGCTCCCATAGAAATGAATGGGAGTGCACCGCACATGCGCGGTCACCGCTCTCATTCATTTCTATGTAGCCGACGGAAATAGCCGAGCCAGCGCAGTGCGCCCTCCGCTCATTTCCCAGCTCCGTCCTCGATATACAGTAGGTGCGGGCCCCACAGGTGGGATCTGGACCTATGAGACAGTGGGGGCATATCTTAGCAATATGCTCCCATTGTCTAAGATTGGAATACCCCTTTAACTATGTTGTAGGTTATTTTCAGTTTTTTATGATTTGATTATGGTGAAATCTTTGAGACAAGTCTGCCAATACCCTGATGACTGGCTGTGTATTGCTGTTGAATGAATTCTATGTTGAGCTCTTTTCTAAACAGGCTACTTGTATAAGTTACTTGTCTGCCGCCTCATTTGTTTTGCTCCTTAAAAAGCTTTGAAACTGCCCCAGAGAAAAATTGGCGCCGTCCACAATAAAAGGTATTATTCAAAATACAATCTAAGGTTAGTTGCTGCTCCCTGTCCAAGTGGTTAGCATTACCTCTTTAATCTTGATATTTATGCTTGGCACAGAAAATGCATCTTATTTAAGGCCGTAAGTTATATTGAACTTGATCAAGAAAGTATTTCCAACCTGAAAGCCTAGAATAATGGCCCGAGACCGCTTGTCTGATTATATCGTATGGGTAGAAAAAGTGAACGTTCTATATTCTACAATGTAACACAACAGCAAACATTTCTATGCAGATCTACCAAACTGTCTAGACAGAAGAGAAGAAGAATTCACAAAATATGCCACAAAATCCAAGCTAGAAATCTGTCAGTGTGCTTTTTCCATAATTTTCTGTAGGTTTTCCAAAAATAGGTGATTTTTTTTTTTATAGTGTGAATTTAGAATTGTAGTCTATGAAAAAAATTCTAAATCCACAGCACACATACTGTAGAGTGCACAGCACGTTTTCCCCATAGAATAAAATGCAGTAAATTGTCAAAGCAGATTTTTAGCAAAATGAAAATATGCAGCTTTTATTGCAGAAATGAAAATGCACACATTTAAATTTTTCATCCCGCTTTTACACTTTACTTAAAGGGGTTGTGTCACAAAACATACTCTACATTTTTCAAATCAGCACCTGGATCTGAATACTTTTGCAATGCATGTAATTAAAAATTTAGTATAGCCAGTGAGCTATTCAATAAAATGCATCTATTGTCACATATGGGGATTAGTGAGCCCTGTCTTGAGCCCCAACCTCTGTCCCTGCCTACTTTCATGGCCTGTCCTATATAACGGCGCGTAACTGGGCGACAATCCCTAGCCTGAATAAGTGCTGGGGCGTAAAGGGAAGGGGAACAAGAGGAAAATACAACAAACAAAGACAGAACACAAGCACAATATCGGAGAGTCAGCAAGTCAAAAGTCGTACCAGGAAGTCACGTCAAAACCAGGGGAGAGAGCAAAAGCAAGGTCAAAAATAAACAGCCGAAGTCCAATACAAAGTAGTCACAATAAGGATTAGCAAGCACTAGCACTGGAGGTATAGACCAATCTCAGGCAACCTGTGGCTGGCAGGCTGCCTGTTTAAATAGGGCTCCAAGTAGGTCATGTGACGAGGCGGCATCACATGACCTAACTCCAAAAGTGAAACAGGAAGTGCTGACTTCCTTGCCAGTATTTAGAGGTAGGTCACGTGATGGGGCCAGCGTCACGTGACCTATAGCACACATATTCATAGCTGATGCTCCTCCTGTCTGTCGTCAAGGAGATGGGGAGGATGCTGGCTGTGCAGAGACTGAATGCGCCCGGGTCCTCCCCGCCCCTGTTGTCATGGAGACGAGGTCGCACATCTCGTCCTCGCTCCTGAACAACAGTGGGAGTCCGGCGGCGCTGCACGGAGGAAGCACGCTGCCGGCTCCCCGTGACATCTATATAGCGCCACCTGCTGTTTGTTCGTTTCCTTATTTTTATGTCCCTCTCACTGAGCTGGTCGAATGTGCTCAGTTTAAATCTTCAATTACCACCAACCATATGTTCTGTTAGGCTGCATTCACATCTCCGTTTTGGAGATTCGGCTGCCTGATCCGGAACAAATGATGAGTTTCGGACATGCAACAGTTTTTGTCCAGCCGAAGACCCGGAATTTGTGCCGGAAATCAGCCAGGTCAATGCCGGACCTCATTGGAGTCAATAAGGATCTGACAGTGAAGTAAAGGATCCCGCAACACTGAATCCTATGAGATCTGGCAGGCTTCTCTCTGCTGGAACGCCCTGCCAGATCTCTTAGCGGAGATGTCAACAAAGCCTTAGTAGCTGTGACAGTTACAGGTAGAGAGCTGCTGCAGAAAAGACATGCCCATCGAGCTGCCAGGCTAAAGAGAATCTAGCAGATCGATTGGAGCAGTGAATGTGGAGATCTCTGAATCCATGTGAGGTAAAGGGCTGGTTCTAGCTGGTTCTAGAGATTGTCAGGTACTGTATGATGTCCGAGTTTCATTTTTTACATCAGTCATGGCATAACCCTTTTAATTGTACATATCTATATTTGGATATATATATATATATATATATATATATATATATATATAGTACAGACCAAAAGTTTGGATACACCTTCTCATTCAAAGAGTTTTCTGTATTTTCATAACTATGAAAATTGTAGATTCACACTGAAGGCATCCAAACTATAAAACACATGTGAAATTATATACTTAACAAAAAAGTGTGAAACAACTGAAAATATGGCTTATATTCTAGGTTCTTGAAAGTAGCCAACTTTTGCTTTGATTACTGCTTTGCACACTCTTGGCATTCTCTTGATGAGCTTCAATAGGTAGTCACCTGAAATGGTATTCCAACAGTCTTGAAGGAGTTCCCAAAGATGCTTAGCACTTTTTGGCCCTTTTGCCTTCACTCTGTGGTCCAGCTCACCCCAAACCATCTCAATTGGGTTCAGGTCTGGTGATTGTGGAGGCCAGGTCATCTGGTGTAGCACCCCATCACTCTCCTTCTTGGTCAAATAGCCCTTACACAGCCTGGAGGTGTGTTTGGGGTCATTGTCCTGTTGATAAATAAATGATGGTCCAACTAAACGCAAACCGGATGGAATAGCATGCCGCTGCAAGATGCTGTGGTAGCCATGCTGGTTCAGTATGCCTTCAATTTTGAATTAATCCCCAACAGTGTCACCAGCAAAGCACCCCCACACCATCACACCTCCTCCCCCATGCTTCATGGTGGGAACCAGGCATGTAGAGTCCATCCGTTCACCTTTTCTGCGTCGCACAAAGACACGGTGGTTGGAACCAAAGATCTCAAATTTGGACTCATCAGACCAATTTCCAGATTTCCACTGGTCTAATGTCCATTCCTTGTGTTCTTTAGCCCAAACAAGTCTCTTCTGCTTGTTGCCTGTCCTTAGCAGTGGTTTCCTAGCAGCTATTTTACCATGAAGGCATGCTGCACACAGTCTCCTCTTAACAGTTGTTGTAGAGATGTGTCTGCTGCTAGAACTCTGTGTGGCATTGACCTGGTCTCTAATCTGAGCTGCTGTTAACCTGCGATTTCTGAGGCTGGTGACTCGGATGAACTTATCCTCCGCAGCAGAGGTGACTCTTGGTCTTCCTTTCCTGGGGCGGTCCTCATGTGAGCCAGTTTCTTTGTAGCGCTTGATGGTTTTTGCGACTGCACTTGGGGACACTTTCAAAGTTTTCCCAATTTTTCGGACTGACCTTTATTTCTTAAAGTAATGATGGCCACTCGTTTTTCTTTACTTAGCTGCTTTTTTCTTGCCATAATACAAATTCTAACAGTGTATTCAGTAGGACTATCAGCTGTGTATCCACCTGACTTCTGCCCAACACAACTCATGGTCCCAACCCCATTTATAAGGCAAGAAATCCCACTTATTAAACCTGACAGGGCACACCTGTGAAGTGAAAACCATTTCAGGTGACTACCTCTTGAAGCTCATCAAGAGAATGCCAAGAGTGTGCAAAGCAGTAATCAAAGCAAACGGTGGCTACTTTGAAGAACCTAGAATATAAGCCATATTTTCAGTTGTTTCACACTTTTTTGTTAAGTATATAATTCCACATGTGTTAATTCATAGTTTTGATGCCTTCAGTGTCAATCTATAATTTTTATAGTCATGAAAATACAGAAAACTCTTTGAATGAGAAGGTGTATTTGTGGGATGAGCCCAGTTCTTCGTAGAGTGTGACTCTACTGACAAATATACCTTAAAGAGTGCCTGCCCAGTTTGGGTTAATGATATGATGGAGTTCCAGGAATGGTCTGGAACTTGTGGGCAGTTATAACTGATGGCCAGGGGTGAACGTGCTCGTAACGAGCACTTGTCTGCTCGGATCCCCTGCGCTCCGCTGCGCAGCCATCCGGATCCGTCCTCACCTGCCTGTAAGTCAATGGGCACGGATCCGTTTGGTATCACACACTAGTGTGTGACACCAAACGGATCTGTCCTCCTCACCCAACTGTAAGTCAGTGGGGACAGATCCGTTTGGTATGACACACTCGTGTGTCATACCAAACGGATCCGCCCCCATTGACTTACAGTTCGGTGAGGACGGATCCGGATGCCTGCGGGCATGCGAGCGCAGGGAATCCGAGCACTCCAGTGCTAGTTACGAGCACATTCGATCAACTTTAGTGGTGATATTTCAAGGTATTTTACAGGTTCAGAGAAATGGTGGTTTTCTTCCAGTAACAGCGCCATATTTGTTCCATAGGCTGTGTGTTTTATTGCAGCTCAAACCCATTTATGCCATGAATAACAAAAAATAACTGAGAATAAGACATCATATACTACATGACAATCTCTTTCTAACAAAGCTATAACCAGTCCTGTAACTCACATGGATCCTGAGATCTACCCATTCATTGCTCCAATTATTGATAGATTTCCTTTAGGAAAGCAGCTCAGGGTATGTGTCCTTTTGCAAAAGGTGTTTCTGCTGCAGCTCTCTCCTTGTAAATATCACAGCTTCTAATGGTAGATACAGCTGATGGCAGTTGAAGGATGGAACTGAGCATGTGCGTCCACCTCAACCAGGTTGACAGAGAAATAAGGGTAAAAACAAGCATCAGGTGTCACTATCCAGATTTTATAGAATGACTCAGTGACCTGTGGTCAGCAGGCTGCCTGTTTAAATAGGCCCAGCAGATGGGTCACTTGACGTGGCCAGCGTCATGTGACCCAAATCAGAAACCTCAATACACCTGAGTGCCGACTCATAGGCGTCAGTGCTCAGATCCCCTGCTGCTTGTTGTCCAGGGGATGGAGGAAGTCGGCTGTGTTTGTGAAGCGTGCGTCGCGGGTCCTCCCCTCCCCTGGGTTGCTATGGATACGAGGATGCCAACTCCCTGTTACAATGACCAGACTAAATTTTTAATTGCTTGCAATTACAAAAGAATTCAGATCCAGGTGCTGGTTTGATGTAGAATATTTTTCAAAAGACTTAAAGGAACTGAGCTACACTACCAGACACAGAGCCCATGGACAAATGCAGTAGTGTTTGAGGGTTTTAGGAAAATAGTCATGTTTTTTAATCCTGAAAAGCCCTTTAAGCCTCAGGCCTCTCATCAATTAACAGGTATAATTAGCCATTCATTTGTAAGAGTCCTAGGTGCACTTTAGAGCCCACACTCCATACTTAATTTATTAACCAGAGCAGACACAAAGCATCTCTATCTCTCTGAAGAACCCAACACGTGTGTACTACATGAACAGACAATTGGCTCTCATGGGCATCATTCAAGGCTTTGTTTTCTCTGTGGTGCTCTCCAGGGGACTTGAACACTCACTGTAGGTTTCTAAGCAGATCGCAGGCGGACAACATGTGATAAGTTCATTTTTGGTGGACACTTGCAACAAAAAAAGATTGTGCAAAGAACAAGGACTACTTAGCAAAAATGAGCTCAACATTTCCCAAATTAAAGGGGTTTTCTGAAACTTAGATATTGATGACTAGAGATGAGTGTATTCAAAAATTTGATTCGGCTGCTTTGCAGAGTTTTACAAAAAGTTCCCTTCATGACGAATTATTTCCTTCATTTCTTTTTAAGCAGTGGAAAGATCATCATTCTCTAGGCCTGGGAAATATCCATAACAAACAAACCAACATATTCTATGTTTTTAGTTCCAATTTGGGCAAAATATCCTGACCTGTATGTGTTTTAAAGATAAATATTCCATAATTTGGAAGACTTTCCTGATTGTGGCCATTTTATTTCTTACATTTCCCAACAAACCATTTCCAAATGAAAAATGTGGAGGTCAAAGTGACATCTTCCTCAGAGCCAAATCCTGAAAAATATGCAATTTTGGTAAAACAAACAGTGCGGATAGGAAAGGCTGCATCTGAAGCCTGTGAATGGCAAAACAAAGCCACAATATTGTTCATCTCTTGCCAGACAAAGAGCTTTAGAGGTTGAGAATGACATGCCTCAGGCTGGCACGTGATCCCAGTAATTAAATTAAATAACAGGAAACATGTTTTCCATACGACATTCCCTGGCCACACACAAACTGTAACAGTAAATCTTTTATGTTAAATTGGTCCAGTGAGAAGTCCCAGGCTTAAGAAATGTGCCAAATTTTGTGTTTATATAGTGCACATAAAAAGTAGCAAGTACACTAACTCCTTGACATTGCATAAGGCTACCTAGAGGACATGCAGATTTTATTTGTTTATGCCCTCTGGGCTTATTAAATTAAACCATTTCAGCACTGCTCACACAGGCCGAGGGGAACCTGTTCAGGCATCATATTCATTTTTCTTGTAATTAGAAAAAAAATCTACTTTATTAAGTCCTACCAACACCAGGATAAGAGGGACATGAGAAAATGCTGACATGGGCCTGTCTGACCTTTTAACCTATGGCTCAGCACATTTGCCTGAGTAAATTGCCTGTCTCCTACCCCACACCCTCCAGGCTACTCTTCCGCTACCTAACCAATTGTACCTTTCATAAGACCCTAAACAAGCCATATATTTCTAATTGCTCTTATCACATATATTGCTTCTCAATGAGGTCTAAAAGCCCCTTTACACAGGCCAACACAGCAGGCAATTATCAAGAACAAACTGATCATTCCAGATAATTGCCTACTTGTCAGAGGAAGTGAGAGCAGCAATTTCATGCAACTATCACCTCTGCTCAACAAATGAGCAGAAATGTGAAACACACGGTCAGGTTTCTTGATGCAGTTTTGGAAACCACCAAAACCAGTCAAAACCAAGAGAAGTATTATCTGTCCTTTATACTTTCTCTCATTTTATGATCCACTCCTTATTTTAGCTTCCAAAACTGCATCAAGAAATGGGTGGCTGTACCCTTAAAATAAATCTGTGTGTATGGAAATGTTAATTTAGTAGTCCTTCCACTTTGAGACTATTCACAATATCTAAAGAAGCACTCCTGGATTTTTTTTCTTTACCTATATAGTCCAGAACAGGCCATTATTAAAGAATAAGATAGAGCCTCTTGTATAAGCCTTATGTATACGTATTTTATTTGATGTGTAATTTGTGGGTTGGCAGCCATCTTTATTTATTCTCCTGTCAGATATGGTTTTCTGAAGGATTCCTACATTTTTCATCATGCCTGACTTTGCAGAGACAGAGGGGGAAGGTGGAGTCTTACCACAACACTGCTTTGTGTCCTCTGAGGGCAGTCATGACAGATTAGTGACACAGATCTGTCCCCTCACACTGCAAGGTCTCCATATTTTCCTGTGTGATGTAGCTTGAGCCTGTCTCCCCACATCTCTCTCCCCCTTACATGCAGGAGGCAGGAGACCACTGTGAAGCTATATCCCATAGATGCACAGTGGAGGGTCAGCACACACAGATAGGCAGGCTGTGAATGGTCCTGAGCTGCGCCTAGGCCACGTAACCGATAGTTGTGACCAGGGGCGTAGCTAACGGCTCATGGGCCCTGGTGCAAGAGGTCAGCTTGGGCCCCCCTTCCCTCAGTGCTTTGTGTGTCTTCTTATGCACCACAAGGGTCTTTGGGCCCCCTCAGGCTCCTGGGCCCGGTAGCGACTGCTACCTCTGCACTATAGCTACGCCCCTGGTTGTGACTCATGACATCACTGGCCTAGGGTAAGCAGTGAGAAGGCAGTGGTGCTCACAGGAGCACCAGGCTTGTTTAAACAGCTGATAGGCAAGGGTCCTGGGTGTCAGACACCCACCTATCAGATGCTGATGAGCTATCCAGAGGATAGGCCATCAGTTATAAATAGTCAGATAACCCCTTTATGGGTCTGAAGACTAGTGAGAGCTTTGACAAATCAGGAGACATGATTGATCAGCTGCTAAAGACAAGGGCAGAATGAATGGGGGATATTAAAGATCAGTCAATTTTAAGAAAATGGAACTAGCAGGGCAGCTCAACAGACAGCCCCACATTGCTGCTGCCCTTTACTGTTCTTCCCAGCACAGCAGCAATCCCAGCCACTCAGTTGTTTAGGATGTTGCAGTTGGCCATATTGACAGTTTCTGACAATCAACGCTCAATAGCACTCTCATTCATGTTTTCATTTCATGTTTGAAAAGTTTCCATTAATAAAGTTCTTGAGGAGTTCTCCCTGTCCACTGAGCTTGTATTTTGATTTGACTGCTATCCTGCCAAAACAGAACATTGATCTTCTTGAGAAAGCTAATATGACCATATACATTTATCGTCTGTTTTTCTTTCATGGTTTAACTTTTATACATTCTTCTCTTCTTTATTGGATCTGAAAGTTTAGCACTGCTTTAGGTTTGTTATTCTCTTCCAAAGTAGGAAAATGCAAATTTTACATTAATTTGTAGCTTCCTTTAGTGAAACTGATATTTCTTGAAATCATATTTGACCTACCTTGTAGAAGCCATGTCCATCACACATCTTCAGTGCAGATAGACTATTAACAGAAGTCTATTGTGTCATTTTCACCTATATAACTAAAAGCATTTCCCCACAGAAGATTGCAAACACATTCCAAACATACATGTGTGCACTTTGTGTCTTTATTCCATATCTAGAAAAGGCACTTTTATTCTGTTTGAAATTGTCTCCCAGGTGCCCAGCTGGGTGGGCTGTGTTGCTCCAAGTGCCCAAAGTAAACTAGACTGAAGAGGGGAGGGCTGCTTTAGATACAATGCTGTGATTCTGGAATTGTTTGAAAGCTTAGAATGCCCATATCTCTAACTGCTACCAATCCCAAGATATGAGCAGCTAAAGTAGCTCTCTTTTCCTCAGTCTGGTTTGCTTTGGGCTCTTGGAACATCAAAGATGGGCACTTGGGAGCCGACTTCCAGCAAAATGAAATAACTTTTTCTGGACATGGAATAAAGACACAATTATGTTTGGAATGTGTTTGCAATCTTCTGTGCTGTGCAGTGCTGTTAGTTATATTGGTGAAAATTATGTGACAGGCTCCCTTTAAGTTTGCACCACCACCAAATGGGCCTCTAAACATAAGCTCCAGACATATGTAACCCTAAGCATAGTCAAATGTCTTTGACTCATCTTGGAAAAAAAGTAGATAGGATTTGTTTTATAGACTTGTACTGAAAGTGTAGTTGAGTATGATTATGACAAAGGTATACAAAGTGGATGTTTTTCCAATAAATGAAATGATTATTGCTATTTTTATACACTGCATGTTAGATTGTTGTTAAATTGTGTTAACAAAAGGAAAAAAATAAAAAATATTGTATTATCATCATTAACTAAAGAAAGAATATGGCTTTTAATCTCAGTACAAACACAAAAAAAGAAACACAATAAAAAAGGAACAAAAACTTTATTTGTGAAAAGAATAGAATAACATAAAGTAAAAATGAAACATACCAAGATAATTTATGTACAAAATAAAGCATAAAATCACCACTATTGGTGAAAATAAATACATCGAATTAAACGGTAATATACACAAGTACCAAAGTAAAATATTATTTGAATTGCGCTAACCTTTAAATATGTTATTATTGTGTCTCTTTATTGACTCAGAGATTTTTTAATTGGATTTGAATGACATAAAAATAAATATAATTTTCAATTTTATTTCATGTACGTGATTATTTAAACAAAATTAAAAATTGTAACTTAAACCCAAAATTCAAGCTTATTCAATATGAAAAAATAAATTAATTATGAATTTGATGAGCCAAATAGATTTGGAAAAAAGTTAGACTTTTTCTCAGGTCAAGGCCTGATATTTTATTATTTTACTATTTATCAGATAGTTAAAAAAAAAACTGTTTAAATATTATATATCTATCTGGGAGTGGGCCCACAGGCTGCAGTGCTATAAGCAGCAACACAACCCCATACATTGCGGAGCTGCCCATACACTGAGCCTGAAGCATTGCAGCCTGCCTTGTTGCACTGGTGGCATTGCAGCATTCCACTGATTAAAGGTATTGACAGAGGATTGTATTACCTCCTGTCTTCTATCCCCTAGCTATGTCTGTCAGCAGTTTTGCATGGACAAAACTTCTGACAGACATCCTGTAAAATATTATTAAACCTATTTAGCAGTGGTTTAGAACATTTGCTCATCTCTTTCATAATATATAAATATGTATGTCTGTACCTTACCAGATCAAAAGATAGTTTTTGTAATCTACAAGCTAAATGTTTGTATACTATACATAAAGTACTTCTGATATTAGCAGCTTTTTATTAAAATACTTGTATTTTAGGTTTGAAGTCTTACCTACCAGCATAGTCCCTCACATAACTATTCATGGAGGAAAGTCGATCATTTTTGTTTTTAAGGACAATCCTCAACAGGACAGTTGGCATCTATGCATATATAAATGTAAAAAAAATCAGCAGTACGTCACAAAGCACTTTTCTGTTCAGAAAATAAAGTATGCCTGTAAAAAGTAACATCTACTCATAAATGAGGTATACTGCATATTTCGGGTGCTAATGCATTACAGAAAACTAAAAAAAAAACAAAAACAAAACAAAAAAAAAAAAAACAGATGCCATCTTAAGACGGCATCTAAAATATATGGAAACCTTGACTTCAATGGAACAGTGATGGGAAAGTAATGGCCCAGGGAACGTGTGCAGCCCCAGACCTGCTCTTCCATTGATGTACTATTCAGCAGGTATAATACACAGCTTGTTGCACAAATATATGGCTCTATCATATGGAGAATGTAGGTCTCATGTCTCTTTTTCACAACACAAGGGAGGCCGTATATGCGCAGACACTCTCCATAGTGAATGGGGGATATGAGAGCAGCACATGGGTGGTGGTTTAAGTTTCTGATGCACAGACACGATTGATGCACCTCTTAATAAATTAGCCACATCTTACTGTGGCAGGCATTTTACTGAGGAATGAGGACTGGGAAACCTCAATTTTAGGGCTCATTTGCACTAACGTACTGTGTCTGTTCTGTTTTTTTTTTGTGGACCGTATGCGGAAACATTCATTTAAATGGGTCCGCAAAAAAATGAAGTTACTCCGTGTGCATTCCGTTTCCGTATGTCCATTCCACAAAAAAATAGAACTTGTTTTATTATTGTCCACATTACGAAAAAGGATAGGACTATTCCATTAGGGGGGCCAGCTGTTCCGTTCCGCAAAATAAGGAATGCACACGGATGTTATCCATATTTTTGGCGGATCTGTTTTTTGCAGACTGCAAAATACATACGGTCGTGTGCATGAGCCCTAAATGAGTAAATGAGCCATACTGACTTTAGAGAGCACCTAAAGTCAGTTTGAGTAACTACTTGCGTTCCTCACGTAGTAGCCATTCTGCAGCATGTAATGACTCTATGCTGTGATATTGCAGTGAAGGTACGGCTGGGTGTTACCAGTTAAGGTGTGTCCCTGCACAGTCCGGCACTATCTAATCAGTGCTTCTATTGTCAGACTGTGCAGGGACATTCCCCTAACTAGTAACACACAGCTGGACTTTTGACTTCTAGCAATTAAAGGAGTATTCTCATCTTAGACAATGGGGGCATATCGCTAGGATATGCCCCCATTGTCTTATAGGTGCGGGTCCCACCGCTGGGACCCGCACCTATATCCAGAACGGAGCGGGGAGCGCTGCGCCTGGAGGACCCCGGGTTTCCAGGGGTCCGGCCACCACCAGGCGCAGGTCCCCGCTCCGCTCATAGAAATGAATGGGAGCCGGGCCGTGCATGCGCGGTGCGCTCCCATTCATTTCTATGGAGCCGACGAAAGTAGCCGAGCCAGCGCTCGGCTATTTTCGGCAGCCCCATAGAAATGAATGGAGGGCGGCTGCGCATGCGCAGTGCGCCCTCATTCAGTTCGGGGGCTCCGTTCTGGATATAGGTGCAGGTCCCAGCGGTGGGACCCGCACCTATAAGACAATGGGGGCATATCCTAGCGATATGCCCCCATTGTCTAAAATGAGAATAACCCTTTAATTTATAAACGTCTAATGGGAATAACAGAGGGATGGCACATCATAGAGACATAAGAATAGATGCTCCAGAATTGTTATTACACAGGGAAAGCAAGTAGTTACTAAAGCAAACATGTCAGGAAAGGTGACAGGTCCGAAAGAGTCAAGGTTGCATCTGGTACATGTGACCACCGCTGAACTAGAACCATTTTGCTTACCAGGCATCTCTTGGCAACCTGTAAAATTCTGGAATCTGACATAGAAAAGTCAAATTATTAACATAAATTATAATTTAAAAAATCAGCATAGTTTTAAATGACCTTACAGTCTGACTTAGCAGGACAGGTGAGCTTCTTACACAAGGAGATTGTAATACTTTATGTCAATGATAGAAGCTGGGTCTTTATTTAACAAGCTCCTTGTGTGCAGTCATTTTGTGCAGTAAATCAAGAGCCAAAACATTAGAAATGAACGACTATTATTTATTTAGTCATGACGTGAATGGTGGACACTGACCATAATCAGCCTTCATTGTGTAAAAGTACAAACATCAAGCCTAAAGCCAATAGATAGATCCTTGGCAGAACACGCTGAAATGTCCGAACTGGCACTTTGCTAATTAAAGTAATAAAACAGCTTATTTAATATGGTTGTCTAGGTTATCAACCAGGTTAAAAATAACCTATTGAGGTCATCTGACTCAATCAGATTGGGGTCCTCCGCTCAGTACTCTCATCTATCAGCCTCACTTTGGAGGACCCGCCACAGCTCTGCATTATGTGGTCAGCCCATTGCTTTCTATATGAACTGTTTAATGCTTTGGTGGTGCTGTAGCAAAATCAAACACTCAAAGCCATGTTCATCTGATCTTGTATCATCATAAAAATTGGTTTGTTTTATCAATCAGATCATGCAGAGTTCTGCAACGTTAACAGAGTGTCCTTGAAGCTTGATTGATGGGGCTGGACATTTCAGCCAGAGATGACCATCTTGCCCCTGTGCCGCTGCTCCGAGTAGAGGCGCAAGCGCAGAGGCTCTGCTTCACCTACTGGAGCAGCAACCTGAAGGTATAGAGGGACACGCATAGTCATGGACAGCCTCTGCACTTACACTGATACACAGTGAGATAGTCAGAGTCGGTAGAGATGTCCATGCCTGTCAATAAAGCAGCTGGGGAGCGTCCTCAGAGTCGCAGGTGCAGAACTCTGATGAGAGGAAGCGATTCTTATGAATCAATTCACTCATCTCTACGTGGGACATTTCTAACAAAATGGAACTGAGGACAACCCTTTAATGAAGGTACAGTATATAGGTAACTCCTGTTATTAAGAGATGTGTAAGAAAGCATGCGTTATAATCATGGCATACATGAAAAGTATCAGGAACATATGGTTTCCATGACAATAATAAATAAATATAACTAAATCAATTTGTAATTGTCCTTGAAATAGTCAAATATAATCTTTATTCTTTTAGTAGCATTGAAGAAAATATGGTCTGTGACATTCTCATACAGAATAAAACCATGTAAGGAGAGCGCTCTGTTCACATGTTGTTCTCTGTAATCTCAAATGACTTGATGGATGTCTCAAAAGAGGATATAAAATGTAAAGGAAATGTCAAGTCATGAACATGTCAAGTCATGCACAAATAGTCATCATGAAAACAGTAGATCCAAAATGAAGGCTTTTCAGGTTAAAGGTACAGGTGTAAGTGCTGGTAGAACAATCTTTTTGAAGTTCTTGGTTCTATAAAAAGAAGTCGTCTTTGTACTTGCTGCTGTCAGCAGGAGCTTGATGTCCCAAAGTAGCTGAGATCTTCAGAATAGGCAGAAGATTTGGAAAATAGGTTCCAAGGAGCATTGTAATTTTTAGTGAGTGGCCATAATATAAGACACTGAGAAAGAGTGTCCTCCACTTACAGAATACGAGCAGGCTGCAAGTTCTCCTCTTGGGTGTGAAAAATACGTTGCTACACATAGAAAAAAGTGAGAAGGGATGACACAGTTATTCCAATAGAAATGAAAAATCAGAACAAATATAAGGTGAAGACATATATTACAATTGTGCATAGTGAAAACAGTGACATCACTGGGAACTGCTCTAGTTGAATGACATCACATTTTATCCCACTTATTATTCATTGGTTCAAGGCATAAACCAGCTTTTCATTAGACAGAATGTTGCACAGTAGAGTAACATTATCTAAAAGATCAAATTATGCTTAAAAAAGACATGACAATCTCAGAGAAATACAAAATTACATTCTTTGGATACCCCTCCATGCTCAGGGGGTTTAACACTTGACTTTTTTTAAGCTGAGATTCTGGCACATCACCAAGTCAAAAGGAACATCAGGACATCCATACAAGTAATTTGTGGGAGGACAAGCTCCATATTAAAGCTCCACTTCAGCTCCACTCCACTTCCAAGCTCCACTTCAGCAAATAGTATTTATTATGTAGAGAAAGTTAATACGAGGCACTTACTAATGTATTGTGATTGTCCATATTGCTTCCTTTGTTGGCTAGATTAATTTTTCCAACATATTATATTCTGCTCATTTCCATGGTTATGAGCACCCTGCGATCCTTCAGTGGTGGCCGTGCTTTTACACTACAGGAAAAAGAGCCGGCCTCTCTGGTGGCTAGGACCATGGGAGTGCACATAGGCTGGTGCTTTTTTTCTATAGTGCACAAGCATGACCACCGCTGATGGATTGTAGGGTGGTCCTGACCATGGAAACGAGCAGTGTATAATGTAATGGAAAAATGAATTAAAACCGGCAAAGGAGGCACTATGGACAATCACAATAATCACAAAAAAATGCAAAGAAGTATCTCCCAGGAAAAGAGAACTCTTTTTGATATTCTTTAATCCCTATACCCGTCCCAAGTTCAAAGCAGAAATGATTAAACAGATCTTGCAGTAAAATCTTTGCCTGTTACCTGTTGTACAAAGGCTGATTTTGGATTAGGTTCAGGATGTGTTTGAATGTCATCGTCACTGTCTGGCGGTTCCTCTTTCACCTTCACACACTTTAGGTGGTCAGTTCTGAGATCAGTGCTGCTATGACTTCTTATGCTTCCAGTGGATGAAACCTTTTCTTCTCGCATTGTATAATCACTGTGATGTTCTTCTTCCGATTCGTCCAGTTGACTTCCGGGTTGGCGAAGTTGTTCAATAGATTTGGAAAGTAACTTTGAAAAAAAATGAAATAATCATATTAACTTTGTTTAAGTAAATTGTCTCATAAAAATCTTCAGCTTAATCAACCTGTGAACGTTTGGTGGAGGCAGGGTTGCCAACCGGAATTTTTCTTTTTTTCGGGATTTTTTACAGACAAATTGGAAAACCACATTGAAGGATACAAATTATAAGTAATACATGTCTATAGCTCAATATAAAATCTGTAACCTAAAAAGTAAAACTTTGAAATGACATCATGTACTATATTTGTATATGATCTGTGGGGCCACCACTGTATGGACAGCTTGTACTTATATCTCTATATAGGCATAGTGAGTAGTGTTGAGCAAATTGAAGTCCACAAAGTGAACTTCGATCTGAATTTCAGGATAAATTCGATTTGCCGCAAAGTCGAGTTTCCTCGTACTTTGTGGTACGGAAACTATTTAACCTGAAATAGTGGTGGCTGGCCCGTTGCGAGCAAATGGATAAGGTAGGTATGATTTTTTTTAAAAAAATTTACACTGTATTATCTCTATTAGATCGGCGCAAACGTGTATGTACCCACATTGCACCCACTACTTACAAAGTAATTTGTCACAAAGCGATTTTTGTAAAATTTGGCAAAACAGCCAAACCGAATTTTTTATACTTTGCTCATCACTAATAGTGAGGTATATGGCCAAGCTTACATGCATATGATTGCTTGCCTCAAGGACTGCAATCCTAAAATAAACATACTGCAAAGATACTTTAGTTTTAGTGTCAATTCACTGAGCACTGAATGATGCACTAATGCCAGGCCTTTATGTGCAATGAAAGAGTTAACTTAAGAGTCTCTGGAACCTGTAACCAAAAAAAACCCTTTTAATAGGAAACAGCAATGCCAAGGGTTATCTGCTCAATTCTCACATAGCCGGCTTTGAAGTTAGTATTACAGTGCAGAACAGACGGTACTTAAGTGTGGTTTGTGGGTGGACTGTGTTTTTCTTTTGACGTCTAAAAAGGAGTGGATTGTAATAATGATGGCTCGTAAAAAATAACACATTATTGCGCTATGTACTTCTAATTGTTTCTAGTTGCATTTAAATATCAAATCTCTTTTTTAGAAATGTTATTAAATAAATGCATACCCTTAACATGTCATGTTTATTACCTGTGTGCTGTGACATCACTGCATTAATTATCTCAGTGCTTTGACATCATTGTGTGTGCTTAATCTGTATGTGACATCACTGTTTATTATCCCTGTACTGTGACATCACTGTTTATTATCCCTGTGCTGTGACATCACTGTTTATTATACCTGTACTGTGACATCACTGTTTATTATACCTGTACTGTGACATCACTGTTTATTTTCTCTGTACTGTGACATCACTGTTTATTATCCCTGTACTGTAACATCACAGTTTATTTTCCCTGTACTGTGACATCACTGTTTATTATCCTTGTACTGTGTAACAACACTGTGTACATTATCTCTGTACTGTGACATCACTGTTTAATATCTCTGTACTGTGACATCACTGTTTATTATCTCTGTACTGTGAAATCATTGTTTATTATCCCTGTACTGTGACATCACTGTTTATTTTCCCTGTACTGTGACATCACTGTTTATTATCCTTGTACTGTGTAACAACACTGTGTACATTATCCCTGTACTGTGACATCACTGTTTATTATCCCTGTACTGTGAAATCATTGTTTATTATCCCTGTACTGTGACATCACTGTTTATTATACCTGTACTGTGACATCACTGTTTATTTTCTCTGTACTGTGACATCACTGTTTATTATCCCTGTACTGTAACATCACAGTTTATTTTCCCTGTACTGTGACATCACTGTTTATTATCCGTGTACTGTGACATCACTGTTTATTATCCTTGTACTGTGAAATCATTGTTTATTATCCCTGTACTGTGACATCATTGTTTATTATCCCTGTGCTGTGACATCACTGTTTATTATACCTGTACTGTGACATCACTGTTTATTATACCTGTACTGTGACATCACTGTTTATTTTCTCTGTACTGTGACATCACTGTTTATTATCCCTGTACTGTAACATCACAGTTTATTTTCCCTGTACTGTGACATCACTGTTTATTATCCTTGTACTGTGTAACAACACTGTGTGCATTATCTCTGTACTGTGACATCACTGTTTATTATCTCTGTACTGTGACATCACTGTTTATTATCTCTGTACTGTGAAATCATTGTTTATTATCCCTGTACTGTGACATCACTGTTTATTATCCCTGTACTGTGACATCACTGTTTATTATCCTTGTACTGTGTAACAACACTGTGTACATTATCCCTGTACTGTGACATCACTGTTTATTATCCCTGTACTGTGTAACAACACTGTGTACATTATCCCTGTACTGTGACATCACTGTGTTTATTATCCCTGTACTGTGAAATCATTGTTTATTATCCCTGTACTGTGACATCAATGTTTATAATCCCTGTACTGTGACATCATTGTTTATTATCCCTGTGCTGTGACATCACTGTTTATTTTCTCTGTACTGTGACATCACTGTTTATTATCCCTGTACTGTGACATCATTGTTTATTATCCCTGTGCTGTGACATCACTGTTTATTTTCTCTGTACTGTGACATCACTGTTTATTATACCTGTACTGTGACTTTGCAGTTCGGGTTCGCTCATCCCTAATCACTATCTTTAATATTTAATATGAGATACCACTGTGTTTATTATCAAGTTTCTGAGATATATCAAGGTACATTTTTTAAGGGACATAAGCTCATGAGGTGCAGAGGTTGCTGTTGCACCTGAGAATTGCTGCCTAAAGGCCCCTTTGTGTCACATCAGAGGATACCTGTAGTACAAATTGAAGGGTGAGCTGTAATAGATTTTGCAGTATAACCTGGGATTGTTAGACTACACGTATGTTCCAATGTAATTTTATAAACATGTATTAGTAGATTAAGGCTACATTCACACGACTGTTGTGTTTTGAGGATCCGGAAAACACTGATACCGGGCCGCACATGCCACGGCTATCATAGAACAGCCTATTCTTGTCCGCATTGCGGACATGATCAGGACATGTTCTATTTATTTACTTATTTATTTTTTGCAGGGCCGTGGCACAGAGCAACGGATGCGGACAGTACACGGTGTCCTGTCCGCATCTTTTGCGGTCCCATAGAAATAAATGGGTTCGGATCTGAGCCGCAAAAAATGCAAAAACCACTGTCGTGTGAATGTAGCCTAACTCTGAAGTATTTTATTTTTTGTATAACTTTGTGTAAGTTTATTAATGAATAGAAACATCAAATCCCTAGAAACAGACTCCACAGGTGTCCATCCTTGCTATTCATAGACAATAGCTGCACAGATTGCCATTAACTGGCAGGGGTGGATTGGCCATAGACCTTACAAGGAAATTTCTCAGTGGGCTGATGCCCAGGGGGCCGGCCAGTGGAAGTTTTTGGGGATGTATTTTGTGCTGCTGGCAGTATTATGTGCTGGACTGTGGTATTTGGCTCTGTTGGGGTGGTATAATGTGCCACAATATGGTATTGCTGGCCCTGCCTTCCATCACTTTGGACCCAACTACAAAACGGGGCCACTTTTAGTATTTTTTCCAAGGCCACTTTAAGTTCCCAGTCCGCCCCTGTTAACTGGACATCCTTAGGACTCATGCACACAGTTGTAGTTTCTGTCCGTATCCGCTCTGCATTTTTTGGAGACTGGATGCAGACCAATTTATTTCAATTGTGCCGCAAACAATGCGGTTAGCACATCATGCGCTGTCTGCATTCGTAAGTCTGTTCAGCGGCCCTGCTAAAAACCTGTCCTATTTTTCTCTGTTTTGCAGACAAGGACAGGCCATTTCTACAGAAGTTTAAAAAATAAATGGTGCCATGCACTCGGTCGATACCCGTGTTTTTCGTATCCACGATTTGCGAACTGCAAAAAATGGATATGATCATGTGCAGGAAGCCTTACTTGATGCTGCACCAAGCACCTTTATTATACGTAAGTATTATTATTATTATTATTATTATTATTATTATTATTATTATTATTTAATTTAAAATATAAATAATTTATTATTAATAAAAAATAGAGACAATGAGAGGAAAATGATGACTTAAATAGGCAGCAGTTTGCTGCACAGAAATTAATTCAATGTGACAGGAATCTACCTTCCTAATAGAAAAGCACAGTTCAGATTTCCAAACATTAATATTTAAAAGAGTCAGGCAAACCATTTCCACCCACACTCGGATGGAATGTCACAATTTACATTGCAGGCACAGCTTCCAAGGTGTTTTACGTATAATGGGACCTATAGGTGAAATATCCACAGCGACCCTTTATGTCCCACACTGTCCATATCCTAAGTGACCCACTGTGAATGATTTCAGAAGGCAAAATAAAATTATTAAAAGATTATTCTCATAACTTTCCTAAAGTTATCAGGCATTCTTATCTGTTTATTACATATTTGATTGTTGAAAAAAACCCACAAAGTACTGTTTATTTGTTAACTCCTGTTCAGTCTTATCTAAAAATAGAAAACCTTTACTGATTAAATGTAAAATATATTCATAAAACAATAAACTTGATATACATTCAGCCTGGGAAAAAAACTACAGAACATTTCATTATAGATGTAGCATATATCCAGCTCAAAGCAATGCAGATTTATCAGGCTCCCTCTAGTGGTGAAACCGCTTCCAACTCCTGCCAAGTGTTCCTTTAATATAAGGATTCAAATCAGTTTCAGAGTTACTGTAGAACTGCTGTCACTTTTAAGTCTTAAGGTTGATATTTTAGATTATGTAAGCTCAATATTTCATTGCACAAAATGCAGACAGCTGCAGTTGTGGGCCTAAGGTTTTGCAGCTCAATAAATGTAGTAGCTGCAGATAGCTGCAGGTGTAGACCAAGGCAGTTGTGGGCCTAAAGCCTCATTCACACGTCCGTTTCCGTGCTCAAATCCGTGAGCAGGTGGTCAGTGATGCATCCGTGAAGGATCCGTGTTGGGTCCGTGTGTCCGTTTTTTGCTGTCCGTGTTGCATCCGTGTTTCACTGACACTGAACAGCTGAAAAATAATTTTCAAAGCATCTCTTCTTAATTATCCGTGAAACACGGATGCAACACGGATGGCATCCGTGTTGCATCCGTGGTTTTCGAGGACCCATAGACTATAATGGGCGTGAGAGATCCGGAACACGGATCAAGATAGGACATGCATCTGTGCTAAAAAAAACGGAACCACGGACCGTGATGAAACACTGATGTCTGAACACACACATTCAAATGAATGGGGACGTGTGCTGTCTGTGGAGAATGAGGCGTGTGAATGAGGCTTAAAGGGTTATTCCCATCTCACAATTGTAGTGTGTATAGTTAGATATAGCCATACCAGTATTATTATTAATAGAATGTATTTATATAAAATGCACCGTTTAGAAGATTTGCCTATTTGTGTATCCATTGTCCACACACATCCACTGTGGCCATGTAGTAGTGGTGGTCAGCTTGCTCCTTTTCAAACCCGCTCTGAGGTAACTGCTGTGTTGTAAATGCACATTGCATGAGCATGCGGAGGCACATCTTAGGGTACTTTCACATCTGCGTTTTGGACGCTACCAGTCCAAAACGCAATGGTCAGGATCCGTCCAAAACACAGACTTTATAATTGGATCCTGCTCCATAGAGATGAATTGATCTTGGAACAGGATCCGTTTCTCTGCGTTTTGGAAGCTCAGACAAAAATGCTACAACCCTAAGATGTGTCTCCGCATGCTGATGTAATGTACGTTCACAATACAGCAGTTACCTCAGAGCGGGTTTAAACAAGAGCAAGCCGGCCACCACTACTACATGGCCGTGGTGGCCGTAACTAGGGGCAATGGCCTGACTGATGTGTGTGGACAATGACTATACAAATAGGGAAATCTTCTAAACGGTACATTTTATATAAATACATTCTATTAGTGATAATATTGTTATGGCTATATCAAACTATGCAAACTGCATTTGTGAGATGGGAATACCCCTTTAAGATGTTGGATCTTATTAAATGTAGTAGCTGCAGGTGTAGACCAAGACAGTTGTGGGCCTAAAGGGCCGTTCAGACCACGGATGCCGACCAATGTGTGTTCCGCACCCCACACTGCCCGGCACCCCATTCTTGCGGACAAGAACAGGACATGTTGTTTTTTTGTTTTTTTTTGCAGAGCCGTGGCTGCCCGCTCTCATTGAAGTGAACGGGGCCGCATCTATTCCGCAAAATTGACCAAGTGAACGGGCCCTAAGGCTAATATTTCAGTGATAATTTCTCTGAGTAGACAGCTGGATAGGCTGCTATAAGTGGCAATACTCAATACCAAGAGGGCCGCCATTTTGACACTTGCTATAGGACATTTGCTAGAGGCCACTGGTGCGGCATATTTTATCCATGATGGAAGTGACTGTATTCCAGCATGACAATGCACTAATAATACACACATTTTGTACAGGTATATATTGTATTTATATTGCTCACTTTGTTCATCTGGATCTGCTGCTGATACTTTTTCTGCTTCTCCAGGAACTGCTGATGCTGCTGCTGAATGACGAGCTGCGCCAGGGTATTCTGAGGAAGGGGGGCAGACTGCGTCCTGTGCAGGGGTCTGTGACGGGGAAGTTTGTGAACCACCCTCCCAGCCGGTGAAACTCTATCCTTTGATGTTAGTGGGGCCTGAAGAATCTGAGCTCCACCTGAGGAATCAATGAGAAAAAGAGTGTTTTTTAGCTGATGACATGGGAATTCTAAAGATTATGTGAACATTTGCAATGAATTCTTTCAGTTTCTGATCATCTGGGAAGCCTGATAATCCAATGACTGAGAAAAGGAAGAATTGCACAGAGTAGAGCTTTTTATGAAGGTGGCTAAAAGAAAAACTATTGGTGTCATTATTCAAACGGGTGTAAAGTAGAACTGGCTTAGTTGCCCATAGCAACCAGAGTCTACTTTTCATTTTTCATAGCTCTTTCGGAAAATGAAAGTAGAATCTGATTGGTTGCTATGGGCAACTAAGCCAGTTCTACTTTACACCAGTTTAATACATGACCCCATTTGTTTGTTGCCGATAGCAACCAATTACATTTCTAATAGTGCCTCAGCTTTCATTTCTAATAGTGATGTGCTGCTTTGTTGACAGGAAGTCCCATGAAGACAGCCCGAGGGCCACAGAATCTGATGAGAGAGATGGCAGGCAGGTACAAAAAAATGGACAACCCCTTTAAGTAATAATATTTGACAGACTTTCCTTCTCTAATATGCTTACTTTTTATTCTTACAATCCATTGCCTAAGTTATACGTATATATTATGCCAGTTGTTATTCTCCCAATAGGCAATATGGAGATTGTAACAGTTACCTTTGTTGCTCTAGTCTGCCATAACTTATATGGGATTAGTGATACAGGGTATCTAAAGGGCGCATATAGGCTGTGGGTTGTCTCATGTCCTGGACATAAGCATAAGGTAAGGTATAATAAGAGACAGGGGTATCGCCAATCCAGGGCCCTAAATTCTGTGGCCATTGACTATACCACTGTATATTTAGGGGGAGATTTATCAAGTTGCTGTAAAGCAGAACTGGCTTAGTTGCCCATAGCAACCAATCAGATTCCACCTTTTTCAGAGCTTCTTTGGAAAATGAAAGGTGAAATCTGATTGGTTGCTATGGACAACTAAGCCAGTTCTACTTTACACCAGTTTGATAAATCTCCCCCATTATTTAGTACATAAAGCTGTGATAACAGAAATACCATGGGGGATACTCTGTTAAATGCCTCTATATTGTATATGTACAACTTTTAATAGGGAATAACGTGTTACCATTTTCACGCCTCTTGGTGTGTGGTATTATGAGCATGTTACAGAATCCTGGTTCTCCATTTTACATCAGCACAGATAACACTAAGGGCTCATGCACACACATATTTTTTGTCCACGTCTGTTACTTTTCTTTTGCGGCCTGTATGCGGGAATATTCATTTCCATGGGGCCGCAAAAAAAACGGAAATTATTCCATGTGCATTCCGTGTCCGCATGTCCGTTCTTGTCAGTTTTGTGGACAAGGACAGGCATTGTTACAATGGCTCCGCCCCCCCCAAAAAAAAAACAGATGCAACATGGACATCACAAGGATTTCATCCGTTTTTTGTGTATCCGTGTTTTGTAGACCGCAAAATACATACCATCTTGTGCATGAGCCCTAAATCCATAGCAATCTAAAGCTGCTCAGATTAGAATACTTCAGATAAGCAGCATAACTTTTGTGAATGTATGACATGTTTCAGCACGATGCTGCCTATGCTGAGCAGATTTATGGGGACAAATATGCTTTATATTGGTCATTGCAGCTACTAAATTTGGAAACATCACATGAAATCCCTCAGTGACCCTCGTTATTACCTGTGGCTAGAAGCTTCTGCTGCCGCATTTGTTCTTTGAGCAGTAGGTGCTGCAGTAAGGCCTGGTGGCTGCTGTTGGTCTTGCCCTCCAGCGGTGTGTGAGCTGAAGACACAGGGAGGGCTCCTGTGTAGGGTCCAGGGAGCGTTACCCCCTGCCTGGGCACCTGAGGCTCATTCTTTTGTTTTTCTTTTAATGAGGATGAGGCCTGCAGCACAAAATCCAAGAATTATTCTAATCCCATTACATGGGTGTTAGGATACAAGTGTTCTACTATTCACCAGTAATGAATATGTGACTGTATCGTAGGTGTCAAAGGACATAGATGGTCAGTTGTAATGGAGAAGTGGAGCTCAGCTAACAGGAGTCTTCAATCTCTGATCGTCTTTGACCACAGTGATCAAAGATGACAATGTAGACGACCTGATATTAAATGAAAACATAAGGAATACAGCATTTGCAGTGCAACAATCACTAAGGCTATGGTTACTTCTTGTCACAGAAAAGTCGCCCAAAAATTTTTATAATGATAGTCAATGGTGTCGCACTGCGACATGTGACATAGTGCGACTGCCACACAACAGTCGCAAAAAATCCACCCATGTTGGATTTTTGTGTGACTGTCGCATTGCCTAATGCAAGTCAATGGATCCGCAAAAATGCGGATGACATGCGGAAAGGCATCCGCATGTCATCTGTTTTTTGCGGATTCCGTTCCAGGAGGGGTTAAAAAAAAGATGTTATTCATCCTTCCGTTTTTTGCAGATCCGTAAAAAACGGATGACATATGGATACATCCTTTCCGTTTTTTACGGAAAGACGGAACGGATGTCCTGGAAAAACTGAGTTTTTTGCGGAACAACGGATCCGCAAAAAACTGACCGTTTTCCAGGATGTGCACACATACGGACGTGTGAATGTAGCCTAAAAGTGGGATTGAAAGCGGAGGGGAAAAAATGTAATAGAAAATCATGTACAGTAAACCCTGAACCTCATGGAACAAGACATGCCATTCGGTAAGGATATAATGGCCCTTTTGGAACTAAGGCCCCATTCACACGACCGTATATTTGCGGACCCGCAATAATACGGGGGGGCGCCCAGCATGTGTTCCGCACTGCTCGGAACACACGGCCGGGCGTCCCATTCAAAATGCCTATACTTGTCCGTGCGTGGGGAACATGGTTTATATTTTTGCGGTAGAACTTCTGTAATATACGGATGCGGAATGCACACGGTATGGAAAAATGAATGGGTCCGTATGTTCCGCATCTTATCCGCAAAATTGCGGATAAGATGCGCAAATGTACATACGGTCGTGTGAATGGGGCCTAAATCGAGGATCAACTGGGTTAAATGTGGTCTGGGACACATCCAAGGCTTATATGAGGGGTCTCTCTCAGAATATTCAGTTAAAGGGGTATTCCCATCTTAGACAAAGGGGGCATATCGCTAGGATATTTTGAGTTCGTGTCCGGTTCGCATTTTTTGACTGATCGCACACAGAACCATATATAGGGCCGCAAATAATGCAGACATCCATGTGCTGTCCGCATCCGTGTGACCATTTTAGAAATTATAGAACATTTCCTATCCTTGTCATGTCCGCGTCTGTGTGACCATTTCTCAAATTATAGAAACGTCCTATTTTTGTCCGTTTGGTGGACAAGAATAGACAGTTCTATTAGGCAAAGTGACATGCACATGGCCGGTATCCGTATTTTGCGGCTCTGTGGTAGGCGGACAGCAAAATACATATGGTTATATGCATGTAGTCAAAATGAGAAATAAACTGAGGAAGGCATTACTAACATAAAACTATAATTCGATATATAAAAGCAAACACTCACGTTATGTACTAAGGAATCAAAGTGTGATTTATTTTATAGGACTGAGGTCCTATGAATAAGGGCATTATGGATCAGGGAAACATATGGTTAAGGTACTTATTTTGTTTGGGGAGTAAATCAGATCTGGATCTCATCACCCATTAATTGCTGTCACCGGGAGTTTAAGGATGAAGAAGGACAGATATTTTCTTGCTTTCACTCCCTTATACCTGGTTTCAGAGCGAGTGATAATAAATCCACAGTAGTTATTTAGTTTGGATGGGAGAACAACACGCATACAGTGGTATCACTCCAAGCTGACCTCTGCTGGATTGTTTTTATGTTTGGGACTTCTAGCGCAAACTCACGCACGGGAATGTACAATATATTGCCTGCCTAACAGCGCATTACCGGTCTGCTGTTCATACTGCCAGATGATGATTATGTACTAAGTTATGTTCATAACAGCCTTGTTTTACACATTTTACTGCTCAATTTTTATTTTTTTTTTATAAACACATCAATAAAATATAGTATAAAACACCCGTTTGTGACTATGTGAAAGTACGGCCCACCATACCTGTGGGCAACGACTAGCGGGAGAGGAGCCTTGACACATAGGTATTTTATACTGATATTTTTCCTATGTATATCTCTAAAAAAGTAATCTCAGAAACTGTTTAGTATAAAGATAAAGAAAGGAAGAAGGAACTGGAATGCAGAGACCACTTTAAAGTTAGGCTCCGCCTTCTGGACACTTGCTGTCACATACTCTGGCAGAATAAAAGTTCATATTTTTACTACTACTGATAATAAAGCTCCACAAATAGTATGCTTGTCCTGCTCTTTCCAGTCTCTACCTAGTGTTGACAGCAGTTTAAAATTGTCAAAACTGCTGACAGACTCTCTTTATAAAGGATTTGTAACCTCTTCTGACATGTCTGTTTTAGTAACTATGTGCATTCCCCATGTAATAACAGTTCTGAAACATCTATTCTTATGACTCTATGTTGTGCTATTACTTTATTATTTCTACTAGAAGTTATGAATGAATTCCTAACAGTTTGCAATGAAGGTCCAGATGGGTGCTGCAAATTCAAGGATAAGAGGAAAAAGCCAGATCACCGATGTCTCTTAAACGTACCAGGGACAGAATCCTCTGTCTTCTCAGATATTTGTAATGAGGAATAACAGAATTTATTCAGCATCAAGTAAAACCAAAGTTATTGAAGAAATATTAAACCATTTTCTCCCATGAGACTCCTGGACCAACGTGTTTCCACCACATGGGGGTCTTATTATCGAACTATTAGTAAGAAACGCGTTGGTGAAAGGTAATTTTAATATTTCTTCCAATACATTGGAATTTACTTCACGCTGGATCAATTGTATTATTCCCAGATGGGGGTGCCTGATACTGGAAGAACTGATTGGACAATGTCAGACCCCTGCGGGTAACACCCACCTAGACCTTCATTGAAAACTGCCACCAATTCACTCATATCTTCTAGCAGGATTAATACAGAAATTGTACATCATAGAGTCATTAGAATAGATGCTCCAGGAGAGGCAACAGCTCCTATTTAAGCAATCCTTTAATACAGGGATGCCCAACCTGCGGCCCTTCAGCTGTTGCAAAACTACAACTCCCAGCATGCCTGGACAGCCTACAACTGTCCGCCTATAGCAGGGCATGGAGGGAGTTGTAGTTTTACAACAGATGGACGGCCGCAGGTTGAGTATCCCTGTTCTAATATATTGTGATATTAGTAATTATAATCTGCAGCACTTTATAATTACACTAGTCCATCTGAAAGGTAAAGTAAATCTATGCTAAAATAAATGAAACAAAACTAAGGTTATGCTCTAAAAGCCTTTCTCTGTTTTTTTTTTTTTTTAGTAAATCCCAAGATCCATTGTCTGTTCTACTCACGGATTTGAATTAGTCATTTGCATTAAGTAGACCTTACGTCTAGCCCATAAAGCTCACTGAGCATCTGGAGACCTAGAACTGATCACATGGAATGTTATGGGGCGGTGGCTGGAAGACACTGTCGGCCGTCCAGTTTATGGCGCTACAATAACAGCACTGTCTTCCCACTAATATCACAGACACTATTAATAGGAGAACATAAAACACAATCCACATGTTTCATTTGATGTGCTGGCCATATTTCACAAAGCCTTTTAGGATCTGATTACCACTTCCCACATGAAAAGGTTTGTTTGGGGCATTTCTGTGAAAAGCAATGTCAATTAGCATACAAATGCCGATGGATGATGGACAAGCCATAAATACTTTTTTATTGCAATGAGTTATTTCTCAATCCGGGAAAATGCTTCATAAACAGTGTAATAAAATCTTAAGGCAAGGACCCATGCACACGATCATATCCGTTTACATGGTCCACACAAGAGCTGCAAAACTTAAATATCGGCTGTGTGCATCCCGCATTTTCCCCTGTGCTGTCCACATTAGAGATGAGCAAAGGATCTGAAAATTCGATTTGGCTTTGAGACACTTTCTGACGAATTACCTCATTATAAAGCTCATTTCTTTGTAAGTAGTGGGTGCAATGACAGGGAACGGAGATTGTGCCGCCCCCCATCATTGTACCCCTCAGATGCCACCTTCACACATGATCACGGCATTGGATAGCAATAATCCAATGTTAAATTAAAAATAAAAAATCATGCTTACCTGCTTGCGATGAGCCTGCTGCCGCCATCTTGCTTGAAGATCTGACACAAAATATCACACGGCCCCAGACAACGTTACCACGCATGGCATTTTGGCCGAGTTCTTCAAGCAAGATGGCGGCAGCCAGCCCGTTGCGAACAAGTGGAGCAAGTATGATTTTCTTTGTTTTGTTTTTTTTGCATTATTTCAGGTTAAATCGATTCACTACCAAGAAGCACAAGGAATTTCAACTTTGTGGCAAATCGAATTTGTCCTGAAATGTTGATCGAAGTCCTCTTCATTGACTTTGATTCGCTCAACACTTGTCTCAACACATCTTTTGTAGCTCCCAGCTGTGTTGCAAAAACTGGCAATGGAAAATGATCTTTGAAAAAAATCTGTATTTCAAATACCATGTGAGTTACAGTTTATTTGAGCAAATTAATTCTAAGATAATTAAATTCAACCCGAACTTTCCAAAAACTTAGGTTGAACCTAAATTTTTGGCGATTTGATTTGGGTGAGTTGCTCAAAATGAAATCAGTCAATTTTTAGATCAGAAGACAGGAAGGGTGAAGAAAGAGGATCACAGGACCCCAGGGGGTGTCTGTATAGACAATGGCCTAGATTTGTCACCAAAAAGTGAACATTTTTTGGACCATTTGTTTCACATAAAAAAATCTTACAGTGCAGGTTATTTTTAAAGAGACTGTTACCACCGGAAGCCATGCCTTTACCCATAGTCAAATATTTCACTGTCACTTTAATATTACTAATACTGGCTTGGCGTTAATGTGCTTGAAATTAGCTGCATACAGTTCTAGGAATCACAACTTTTCAGGACCTTTGGAACACTTTCAATTCTGGTCAAATCTTTTCAGACCCAAATCGAGTCACCCAACTGATTCAGCCAAATAGAACATAATAGAATAGAATTAAAAGAAATTCACTCATCGCTGCTCATTATTTAAAAATATCCATAGATTAGTAAAATGAGCAGTTTACTTCTAGTAACAGGAAGTGCAGCCATATTTGTAACTGTTGCTGTTGAATAGAGATGAGCAAATTGATCCTAAACTGATCAAATTCATCTAGAATTTTCCAAATATTTGGATTCCAGACAAATCTTTTGTGATTTGATACAGATGAAATGGTCAAAATGATTACTACAGTTTTACAGGTCATAAGACAGAGAAAAAGGCATTTACCACAAATAGGGATCATTTGTGGACTATGGGGATCATTTATCAAACTGGTCTAAAGCAGAACTGGCTTAGTTTCCCATAGCAACCAATCAGATTCCACCTTTCTTTTTCCAAAGCTGTCCAAAATAAAAGATGGAATCTGATTGGTTGCTATGGGCAACTTAGCCGGATTTCCTTTACACCAGTTTGATAAATGACCCCCTATGTTTTATGGGGACAAGATGATAGTTCAGTGTTTCTGGGCATATACAAAAATACTAATGATGAGAAAATCGGTTTGTCTGAAATGATTCGTTCATCTAACAAATTTACACTTGTGAGGGAACATCCCCACAGCTTCAGACGCTCCCTCTTGCCCGTCACTGAGACTATTGGTGCCTGTACGGATGAAATACCTACTAATATGCATCAATGAATTTGCATGGGTTGCTATACTAATTTTAGCAGTGTGTGTACAATCACTAATTGGTTTCTTTAGGCACATCATTTGTGCATGCGCCGATACTCTCAGTAATGGCGCTTGCAGGAGATTATCAGGTTTGTGTGAGATGAGCATCTATGTTTATCTGCAGGTAAAGTGGGGAATCGTCACTCTTCTCTAATATACAGTACAGAACAAAAGTTTGGACACACCTTCTCATTCAAAGAGTTTTCTGTATTTTCATGACTATGAAAATTGTAGATTCACACTGAAGGCATCAAAACTATGAATTAGCACGTGGAATTATATACTTAACAAAAAAGTGTGAAACAACTGAAAATATGTCTTATATTCTAGGTTCTTCAAAGTAGCAAACTTTTGCTTTGATTACTGCTTTGCACATTCTTGGCATTCTCTTGATAAGCTTCAAGAGGTAGTCACCTGAAATGGTTTTCACTTCACAGGTGTGCCCTGTCAGGTTTAATAAGTGGGATTTCTTGCCTTATAAATGGGGTTGGGACCATGAGTTGTGTTGGGAAGAAGTCAGGTGGATACACAGCTGATAGTCCTACTGAATACACTGTTAGAATTTGTATTATGGCAAGAAAAAAGCAGCTAAGTAAAGAAAAACGAGTGGCCATCATTACTTTAAGAAATGAAGGTCAGTCAGTCCGAAAAATTGGGAAAACTTTGAAAGTGTCCCCAAGTGCAGTCGCAAAAACCATCAAGCGCTACAAAGAAACTGGCTCACATGAGGACCGCCCCAGGAAAGCAAGACCAAGAGTCACCTCTGCTGCGGAGGATAAGTTCATCCGAGTCACCAGCCTCAGAAATCGCAGGTTAACAGCAGCTCAGATTAGAGACCAGGTCAATGCCACCCAGAGTTCTAGCAGCAGACACATCTCTACAACAACTGTTAAGAGGAGACTGTGTGCAGCATGCCTTCATGGTAAAATAGCTGTTAGGAAACCACTGCTAGGGACAGGCAACAAGCAGAAGAGACTTGTTTGGACTAAAGAACACAAGGAATGGACATTAGACCAGTGGAAATCTGTGCTTTGGTCTGATGAGTCCAAATTTGATATATTTGGTTCCAACCACCGTGTCTTTGTGCGACGCAGAAAAGGTGAACGGATGGACTCTACATGCCTGGTTCCCACTGTGAAGCATGGAGGAGGAGGTGTGATGGTGTGGGGGTGCTTTGCTGGTGACACTGTTGGGGATTAATTCAAAATTGAAGGCATACTGAACCAGCATGGCTACCACAGCATCTTGCAGCGGCATGCTATTCCATCTGGTTTGCGTTTAGTTGGACCATCATTTATTTATCAACAGGACAATGACCCCAAACACACCTCCAGGTTGTGTAAGGGCTATTTGACCAAGAAGGAGAGTGATGGGGTGCTACGCCAGATGACCTGGCCTCCACAGTCACCAGACCTGAACCCAATCGAGATGGTTTGGGGTGAGCTGGACCGCAGAGTGAAGGCAAAAGGGCCAACAAGTGCTAAGCATCTCTGGGAACTCCTTCAAGACTGTTGGAATACCATTTCAGGTGACTACCTCTTGAAGCTCATCAAGAGAATGCCAAGAGTGTGCAAAGCAGTAATCAAAGCAAAAGTTGGCTACTTTGAAGAACCTAGAATATAAGACATAGTTTCAGTTGTTTCACACTTTTTTGTTAAGTATATAATTCCACATGTGTTAATTCATAGTTTTGATGCCTTCAGTGTGAATCTACAATTTTCATGAAAATACAGAAAACTCTTTGAATGAGAAGGTGTGTCCAAACTTTTGGTCTGTACTGTATATACAGAACAGACCAAATATTTGGGAATATTGGGAATATTTGAAGTCTGTTTTGCTTGAGTCCGGAGTACATTATGCCACATTTATTAAATGTTACCTAACACTTTTGTCTAGAGAAGCTCCTCCAGTTTTCTTACTCCACCCTCCTCCTGGAGTGAGATTGCGACTTTTTTGCTTTTTAAACTTTTTTTAAAATGTCTCAATGATAAATCTGGAGTGAAATTCATTAACATAGCTAACCACACCCACTTTCCCACCCATATCACAAAACTGGAGTGAGTGGTGTAAAAATTCAAAAAGTCAGATGATTTTGTGCAATTGAGCATAAAAAGTCACATTTTTCAACGCAATTGCTTAAATTGTGCACAAGCGAGTGCAAAAAAATTCACAAAAAACATATTTTGCTACTTTTTGACTCCAGAATTCTGGAGTGAAGGTATGATAAATCAGGGCCTGTATATTTAAGGTGATAATTAAAACGTGTGGATATGCACAAGAATTACTCAATTAGGCAAACTCTGTACAATGTCCTTAAAGTGAATGGTTTGAGGTGCACTTACGTTATTGCTCTCTGCACATTTTTTTAGTTGTCCAGTGAGAAAGGAATTTTAATGAGTATTTTGCAGCACATCATAATTACACATCTGTGTTTTTTCCTCAAATCTATCAGAGCTGACAACAAAAGGTTAAATGCTGGATGTGTGGTTCTGCCTGTGATATATCCACTGTCCAGCCGCTTTTCTTTATAGATCTGTGGTTTTACTCCCACCACTGCCTGACCTGTCCCCTCCATTCATTACTGCCCTTCATCTCCTTTAGAATTAAATGTAGAATACATGAATAGATTTTTAAAACTTGACATTTACTGAGTGGATGCTCATGAGGCCTCTGCTACATATAGGACAACAGGGGTAATAGAGGTGAGGATGAGACCGGATTGAACAACTACATAAGAAATGTGAATTTTTTGCTTGCATTTTTTTGTTGTTACTGTTTCTTTAGAAAACCAAATTACCATTACCACACATGAAAGCGTCATGAACGAGCTTTCAAATCTTTTAGTTAACAGCTTATTTTTATCCCATTTTTTTGCCTTTATGGAAACGGGCTGCACAATGGGGTAGACTTACTAATATCTTTATTGTCTAAGAATACGAATTACAGTTCTTAGACAGTTTCACTATTTTAACTCATGGCCCAACATAAAGTTGGACTATGTTAAATCCTGAGTTAGATTTACTCCAGAATTCTGTCGGTGCACCAAAACAGTCAATGAGGAGACAGCTTGGTAATAAAAATGAGCAAAAGTTGCTCAGCGTTTGCAGCAGAATATATGCTATTGAGGAGCTGGCAATAAACATATAAAACAGCTGAGACAATGACCAGTTCCTCACTCACTCTCTACGCTAAGCTTTCCTTGATAAAAATCTACAATCTACCCAATAATATCTTCAACTCTCTCCATATAGTGCCCCTATATTGTCTTTAGTAACTGGTTCATATCTGCACAACTACAACACATTCTATCTCATCCATGACTGAGAACAAAATGGCATCTTGCTCATTCTGTCAGCCTCTGAGCCAATCATGGCAAGCCCTCCCCCTTCTCTACCAGGGTCACATGATCCTCCATCTTCTTCCTTCTTGTCATTTTCCCCACCAGTGTTCACAGTAAAAGAGCACTGGGCACTGTGTTTGCACAATTCACCTGAAGCAAATCATGAAAATTTGGATTTATTTGATTGATAAATTTTTGTGAAATTTTTTACAAATCTTAATTTTTATAATCGATTACCACATGTCTAATAAAATGTTTTTTTTTTCATGTTCACAAATAGCCATGTAATAGGATACTAAACATATACTTATTACTTACCTTAGCGATTTCCACCTTTCCTTTGCTAATAAGGCTGGGTTCAAATTGCGTTTTCCCCATCAGTTTAACGTATACAAAAATGTATGCGTTAAATGGATGCCTCAGACAAATGCCATACAGTGGCATCCTTTCACTATAATCTCCATTGTAAAATAAACGTATGTGTTTTTTTTACTGGACTCTGCAGGATACAAAAAAAATGTTTTTTTTTCTAACTTATATGTCAAATGGTCATATATAACGTGATGTAAACCCACCCTAACATCTCCTACAGTCACTTCACTTAGGACATCAAGTAATTTTGGAGCCTGCAGTTTCCCACTGTGAAGGATACAGTTGCCTACCATGTTTCTATGACATATCATTAGAGATGAACGAATCGATTGAAACTAATCAAATTTGTCTTGAATTTCCCAAGAATTCTGATTCCAGACAAATACAAATCCTTTGTTATTGGATTCAAACAAATCTCTCAAAATAAAGAACCAAGAAATCAATTTAATGAAGTTTACTTAAAAGGGTTGTCTTACTTCAGTAAGTGGCATTTATCACGTAGAGAAAGTTAATACAAGTCACTTACTAATGTATTGTTATTATCCATATTGCTTCCTTTGCTGACTGGATTCATTTTTCCATCACATTATACACTGTTCCATTTCCATGGTTACAGACCACCCCGCAATCCATCAGGGGTGGTCGTGCTTGCACAATATAGGAACAAGCACTAGCCTATGTGAGCTCCCATGGTCCCAGCCACCAGAGAGGGTGATGGTTTTTCCTATAGTGTGCAAGCACGACCACCACTGATGGATTGCAGGGTGGTCTGTTACCATGTAAACGAGCAATGTATAATGTGATGGAGAAATTAATCCAGCCAGCAGAGGAAGCAATATGGATAATAACAATACATTAGTAAGTGCCTTGTATTAACTTTCCCTGCATGATAAATGCAACTTACTGAAGTGAGACAACCCCTTTAATGCAAACATTTAGGGGCACATTTATTAAGACCAGCATTTTAGACATTGGTCTTAATAAAGCCCTAAACTGGCGGTGGATCCTCTGAAGTTATGAAGAGGCGCCAGCCTCTCCATAACTTCGGCGCATCCAACCCCAGTTCTAAATGTAAGACAGCTTCCGAGCTGTCTTACATTTAGATCTTTTTGTACGCCTTTCCAAGCTGGCCCGTCCCCTTCCCCGCCCACACCGCGCCCACAATTTTAGACCTGGTGTGAGTGGGACAAAGTCACGAAGAGCGGCACAACTAACCATGGTGCCGCTATCTGCGCATGAAATACGCTTAATTTAGGTGTATTTCAGCATAGTAAATGACCCCCTTAGACTGTCAAGCATGCAAAATGGACCTTGAGATGTTAATGCTTTACAATAAAATGTAAGGAGATGCTAGAGATTTAAACTTTTTATATTTTCAAAGTTAAGGGTTGAAATATAAATGTACAGTTTGCATTTCCTTAAAGTTTATATAAATTTACGCTCACTGGTGCAAAGGGACTGATATAAGTGCTATAACTTGATGTATAGTTTTGCAATAGGGTTGCAAAGGGAATGCAAAAGTATACACTTAATAGCAACAGAAAAGATTGAAAAGGCCTTTGGCTAATAGAGAAAGCACAATTGAAAGATTACTGGCTGATGGAGTACAAAATGAGTGAAGGCTTTCTGGCTGCAAAAGTACTGAATGCAGTCAAAAGGAGCAGAAAGTACATGACATGCTGAATATTAGATTACAAGATGTAGAATTTCATTGTGATACTGTTGAATGTTATAATAACAGAACCATAGCTATACGGGACACTTATGGTCCTTCACACCTCTACAACCCTCCAACTCTTATCCAGGACATAAGCCTGTCCTCTGTTTTTAGGAGAGAAAGGGAGTTTGACTGTCCAGTTCTTCCTCCTTTCTTGCAATGCCTGTTGAGTGAAAGCCTGGCTTAGGTTTCCACAACCCATGGGGCTGACCAGATGTCCACCTCTGCATGGAACCATGGCAGTTGCATCTATAACCACTAGAGCTAAGAGAGTGTGCATCTTCAGAGTTGTAGTTTTACCACACCTAGAGTGCCGGAGGTTAGCCATCACAGCATTAGGGCACAAATATGGACATTATAATGTGGCCTTATTGCAACTATCTGAAGGCGGCCTGTGTAAATATTTGCTATGGTGTCAGCAGATATAAAATATTATGACGTGAGAAAATAAGGGTACATGTAAAAAAAAAACAACTCTCTCTCAAATCAATACAGTCTGACGTTCGTTTAATATTAAATGTTCTACTTACACTGAGTTGAGGGGCAGCAGGAGGGAGTGCCAGGGTGATGTTGGGTAACGAAGGAGATGTGTATAAGCTTAGCAGATTCATTGACTTCTCATGATGTAGAATAAGGTGGTGTGAGGTCAAATGCTGTAAAAAAAAAAAAAAAAAACGGTGTTAAAACGGCATTAGTCTCACATCACATCGCTAGGTGAATAAAACAAGTCAATTCAACCTAAATGGTTGGCTTGAAACACAGCAGATTCCCGAATTGAAAATCAAGATGTCATATGCTCCACCACCAACATCATCTACCCATACTCATTAGGTTGCTAGCCGGTCACACCACAAATGATTGGTTTTGTCAACAATTTGGTGGGGAATAACAATATGGTGGCTTTCTGATATCTTCTTACACTAGGTGGTGGTGGTGGGGTCAACTTATTGTGCTATGGGGCCCTATAAATTATAGTTATGTCCCTGATTGTTGGCATAACACTAGAATCTGCAGTTGCAGTGATGCTAAATAAAAAAAACTGTACCACTTCATCTCCCATTGACTCCAAAGTGGCACAGTTTACTATTATTCCTGTCACTTAAAGGAGTTTTCTGAGACTTTTATACTGATGACCTGTCCTCTTGATGGGTCATCAGTATCTGATGGGTGAGGGTCTGACACCCAAGACCACA
This sequence comes from Rhinella marina, assembly GCA_900303285.1. NCBI lineage: Eukaryota > Metazoa > Chordata > Amphibia > Anura > Bufonidae > Rhinella > Rhinella marina. The sequence goes on from ONZH01012910.1 coordinate 43,773, forward strand.
ACCTATCAGCTGTTTGAGAAGGCACTGGAGCTTGCAGCAGCACTGGTGCCTTCTCGCAGCTTACCAAGCACAACGCCGTACATCGTATAGCAGCTGTGCTTGGTATCACAGCTCAGCCTCATTCACATAAATGAGACTGAGCTGCGCCTAGGCCGCATGACTGATGACATAACATCAAATTGCCTAGGCTAATCTGTGAGAAGGCCATAGTGCCACTGCAAGCTCTGGTGCCTTCTCAAAAAGCTAATCAGCGAGGGTGTCAGCCCCCACCAATCAGATACTGATGACTTATCCTGAGGATAGGTCATCAGTGTAAAAATATTAAAAAAAACTTTAATTCTAGCAATTGGTAGGGGTCACTGTAAGCTGGACTATGGTGGCTTACTTCTAAGACCTACTTTTTTTGCTTTGAGGACTCCTGTAATTATTGTCGCAGCATGGCTCATGTATTCCCTGCTATTTTTTTTTCAAAGTTCATTACTCTAGGGAGTTTACAATCATTTTCCCATGTTAATCTGTCGACATGAAAATGCAAATTAATTTCAGCTATCTGAAAGCAACCTTAGTAGCACATGAAACCAGCCAACTGCCTAGATATGTTGAAATAGAGCACCTAAAAGAAACCACTAACTCACAGATACCTCCCTGTTTAAGTTGTCTTATAGTAAAGCAGCAATATTGCCACTGTGTTTGTAATTTATCTTTTAGTTCCTGGAAATCAATTTAGCTCCACCATGTAAGATACCTCCATATAGCTTCCACATGTGGCCTCACAATCTTCCTTGAATTACACTGTCTATTTTCGCCTTTTCTTCTGCATTGCTTCATAATAAGACCCACGTAGGCTCCATTAGCATTAGGAGCTATGGCATAATATTATCCCCAAGGGAGTCACATCAATGAAAAAGAATACCCTGTGTAACAGTATGACAACAGTGACTGCTTTCTTCCCAAACAGAAAGCATATGGGTCTGCCATAATAGACCACCTTCAAGAAGGATCCAGCACACATAGGATTCACTAAGTAAATATAATAACTTGTCAAGCATGTAGGGGTTGGAAGGGCTGCGAGTTGTGTAATGGATAAATCTGGGATATCAATTAACTTCAGAAAATAAATTTTGGTAATGTGTAACTGTCAGCGAAGAGCAAAGCAACACCAAAATACAGGATGTTAGTTACTCAAAAATGTAACCTTCGTGGGCTAGTGCTGTTTTCAGATGCAGCCTATGGCTTGTCCCGGCCAGTAATGGGCCAGATGAGATGGGACACATAAATTTCTATTTGACATTTGTGTGCACCCAAGGGTGGAATGATAAACAAGAAAAGGTTGCACAGTAGTAAAAGGTGTTAAATGACTGTATTTATAGTAAATCAAGGAACTAGTCATTCATTGTTCCATGTCACTAAACCACCTCCCCACCAGGATGGATGGTAGCTGTTAACCTTTTTATTAGTCTTAGGTGGCACATCGTTATAACTAGAATGTAAAAGAAAAAAAGATGCTTCACGACTCCTAAAGGGGGCATTATTTTTATCAGCGGTCATAAGGGAAAATTCCTCGTTTGCCTATTTTTACCTATTAAATCTATTAACTATATAGACAGAGTTAAAAATGAACATAGCTAAAGTAAATAGTTAAAAAAAGAAATACAGGAAATCAAATATGTAAAGTAGATATTGCTTACTACTGCATGTATATTAAAGGGGTTATGTACTTAAAGCACATGTCCACCTTTGAACACCATTTTACAATTATTCTTGAGCAAACACATTGGAAGAGATTTATCAAACTGGTGTAAAGTAGAACTAGTTTAGTTGCCCATAGCAACGACATCCACTCCAGATCCAATCAGAATACACCTTTCATTTTTCATAGCTCCTTTGGAAAATGAAAGGTGGAATCTGATTGGTTGCTGTGGGCAACTAAACCAGTTCTATTTTACACCAGTTTGATAAATCTCCCCATTATATTGCAATTGTATTACTGTTTTGATGAGTTATAATATTGATTGGGTTAGCTCCTATAGTGTGGTTATACTATTACTTTTCACTCTACTCAGATTACTGTACTGTGCCTCATGTGAAGAATATACTTTCCACAGTAGGGTGGTAAAGGTTTTTGAGGAGTTCTATGACATTTCAGCTCTGGAGCCTGCAATGTAACATGCAGCTCTGGATTATAACACAGGCTATTATGGAGTGGCAATGTACTGTACTTTTCTTTCACAATCTTAAAGGGGTAGACTTGTTTCCTATATTGATATACTATCCTAAGGATAGTTCATCAATATCGGAAACTGACCAACCCCTGTAATGGGATCTTCAGTCTGTGTTCACAAAGGGTGTGTTTACACTTGACCATTTAGCTGCATTTTTGGCTCTTTTTTTGTTTTACTAATGTGTAAAATGCTAATAAAATATTTTCCAGATTAAAAAAAATACACATAAATATAGAAACAAAACCATGCATCAGAAGTACAGCAAAGAGAACACTTGTGAACAAATCCTTGTGGAAAATAGATATTGCAGGGGAAGATAACAGTGGAACAGTGCTCACGTATATACCCATATTATATGTTTTGGTTTTAAATCATAGGGGAAGAAGCATTGTAAAAATGATATATATTATTTTTTTAAATTCATTTATCTTACTCCATTATATAGCACTGACATTCCACAGAGTTTTACAGACATTAGCATCACTTGCTGTCCCCAGTGGGGCTCACAATCTAAGTTCCCTATCATTGTGAGAGGAAACCGGAGAACCTGGGGGAAACCCACATACAAATACAAATTCGATTTTCATTGGTCAGGACCTCAGCGCCAGGCACCAATGCTAACCACCGATATATATATTTCATGGTTTCTCGGTGGTTAGCATTGGTGCCTGGTGCTGAGGTCCTGACTAGGGATGAGCGAACTTTTGAAAAGTTCGGTTCGTTTCGGTTCGGCGAATTTTCTTGAAGTTCGGATTCGTACGAACCGAACCTAAAACGAACCTTGCTATAACGGCTGAATAATTGCTGCAACAATAATGGGAGTCTGGTAGGGTATAGTTTTGTTTACTTGCAGTTGCTATTACAATGAAAAAAGTGGAAAAAATCCAAGTGACTTCAACAACGGCGACACAAAATATACGCATATTTGAGAATTTACACTAATGCGTACGCTAATGCGAACATTCATAATAAAGTAACGAACATACAGTGTAGCGTTGTCAAAGGTACGCTACTTAACTGAATATGTACGCATTAGCGTACTCATACACTGCGTCTGCGAACATTCCTACTCAAGTAACGAACATACAGTGTAGCTTTGTCAATTGTACGCTACTTAACTGAATATGTACGCTTTAGCGTACGCATACACTGCGTCTGCGAACATTCCTACTCAAGTAACGAACATACAGTGTAGCTTTGTCAATTGTACGCTACTTAACTGAATTTGTATGCATTAGCGTACATTCTCAATAAATATGTCGCCGTTATTTTAACCAGATTCGTTACGAACTTTCTCAAAATTCGGTTCGGTGACGAACCGAACTTTTGGGAATGTTCGTAACGAATCTGGTTCGTTACGGTTCGGTTCGCTCATCCCTAGTCCTGACCAATGAAAATCGAATTTGTATTTGTATATATATATATATATATATATATATATATATATATATATATATATATCTCATTGTGTACAGGGCCTACAAAATCTCATCCACTTCAATGGAACATCTGATTATTATGGTAAATTACCACAGCAGAAAAACAGCAACATCAACATCACTTTAACCCCTTCCTGACGCAGCTATTTTCCATTTTTGTTTTTCACTCCCTACATTCCTGGAGCCATATTTTTTTTTTCTGTTCACATAACTATATAAAGGCCTGTTTGTTTGTGGGAAAAGTTGTACTTTCTAATACCACCATTTTAAATGGCATACAACGTAGAGGGAAGCTGGAAAGAATTCCAAATAGGATAGAATTTGGAAAAAAAATGCTATGGTGGATTCACACATTATGTACCTGCTGACAAGTGAAATTTTACAACAAAGTGCAGTACAAATATAGAGAATAAGGTGTTAAGAAACCTCAAATACTCACAGCATTAACAATTGGCAGCATATTCTGTGGCATGATGTAAATTTTCAAATATGCATTATGCTATCTGTTGTGGAAGTGTCACAGTCACCAATGAAATCTGCATGTCAAACATGGGGATTTCATTGTGGATTTTGGTGCAGATTCTTTGCCCTATCTAACATTGTACTTTTTATGTAATTTGTAGGACCAGCCTTAGAAGTCTCAAAATCTGAGATGGAAGGATCCTTGGTGAGAAATCACAGTAATGGTGATCAGATATTTGGACAGTTCGATGCCAATAATAATCTTTATATACCGCAACCATATTCCGCATCACTTTACTATGCTACAGAATATTTCATTTTCTATACAACTTTTTATGTTATTTTTTTATTTTTACAGTTATTACGCTCTGAAAATGGATTTCCAATGTTTTATAACAGTCATGAAACCTATCCAACCTATCACCGCTTTGAGAAGATCATCTCTTCATCTACACAAGAATTTCTGTTCCATTCTATCATATACTACTGACCATCTTCTTTGAAAGGACCATCCTTCTACAAGAACCCCTTTTAATGGAATTGTGAGTAGCTGTTTCAAAGAGGATTCACTGTATACATTTGTACATATACTTGAGTACCATTCATTGCAGATAAAATCTTACTCAGCCTAGGATATTAGTGTGTTTTTGAGTAGCTGATATCAGCTAAGTTTGACTTCATCTGACATCAAATGTCTTATATTCACAGATCCAAACCACAGAAAGCTAAGCTATATAAAAAAATAAGACAAAAGATTTGGATCTTCATCGTGCAAGGCAGAAAAATATTTGGCTTCCTGTTGGCAGTGAAAATAAAATGAATTTCACCCAAAAGTAATGGAAAATGCGAAACCACAATCTCTAAGGCACCGTCAGGCTGAAATTTGATAAATGCAAGGATTGAAAACTTTTATTAATATCAAGTGTGACTATTATTGGATGTCCTGCATGACGTTGAGCTCTACAATACAGAACTGTGTGTACCTGGAGCAGTAAGACCTTTATTATTGAACACTTACTTCCTAATTAACTAATTGTGGAGTAATGATGTCTTCATTCTTCTACCTCAATTTGACATCCCTGGTTCCTTATACAAAAGGGTTACAAGACGAAGCCACATGTTAGCTATCAGCGTAACATTATTTCTCTTCTGGCGTCCACAGGGGGCTACTAATCAGTGGACAGGGGTCAAACACCTGCCCTCAGGATCACAGTTCACAAACCATTCATTTCTTTTGAATGGGAATGCTGGAAGTAGAAGTGTCTGAGGCTCAGGCTGTATGTCCTGCGGGTGACCTAAACTTTTCTGCTGTACAAGCAATTTTATTTTTTACTGGAAGCAAAGATGTCATAGAAACACAATGCCTGGAATTAGACTTTCTCTGGAAGAGTGATAAAATGGACTTCATCCATTCTGCAGCAAAACTGTGTCCGAAAGGTGTTAACACTTTGATGATACAGGAAGACTATCATTTGTTAATCATCATTTAACTTGTAAAAAATAAAATGAAATGCATTAAATCCATACAATCCTTTTACTGGAAAATGCCCATACAGTAGAATGTGTCCTAGAGCGGACTCATTCTCTTTATCACACCAGACAGAAGGTATCTCATGCACAACCTTTTTGCACATCATAGTTTTTCTCCATTGCACAATGAAGAACCAAAAGTATGCTTCGGTTCTCTGCATTGAAAAAGACAAACACCATTATAGGGGAACGTCATAAAAAAAAACTGGGGCCCATCAGCAGCTACTGGCATCTGCCATTTTTTTTTATTTTTTGTGTGTGTGTTTCTATGACAGAAAATAGAAAATGAAAACTCAGGTGTCAACCCGGCCTAACATCTCAAAAACTCCATGAGTGATATTGGCTTTACACTATATTATGGGCCTGTGGGCATAGTGTTGGTAACTGTACGGTCCCTATATGTAGCACTTTATTTTTACCTAACAGTACCCATTGCCTTCAATAGCTGTCAGATAAACCCTTGTTCAACCAACACCTATTTCTCCTGATTCTATCATACACATTCATGCTTGGATCAGCCCAGCAAGCATATGTTTTCAAAGGCAAGAACGCCACTGTCAGACACCTCTGGCAGCAGTTCATCTCCTGGCAGAACAATACGATCAATTTGCTTAATCCATCATCTGTCAGGGAGAGTTAGGAAGCACTGATACAGGTTAGATTGTCAGCCAGCCCTGAGGAAATTGGTAGGTTTTGCCAACGACAATTTAATGTGCTGTTAGAAGCACTCTAGAATATCTGAATTATATGGCATGTGTTGGAACTGAGACATACTGAACTATGGGCAGTATGGGGTACTGGCGGCTCATGTAACGTACGCAGCGGTCAGAAAAATGCTCGTTGCAATCACCCAATATGGTGTACAGCATTAGCTGAAATTAGGAGATGCAAAATCGAGCATAAAATCTGATTGTTACGAGGACCAGACTCTGATGTCATTTCATCACAAAGGGAGTCAAAACCCCAGTTGTCTATTCCTAAGTAGCGATTGCTACTGCTCCAGCATAGAACTTAAACGCTCAACGCGTTTCATCAATATGAATCATCAGGAGCAGGTACTATTATGCTGTATACGCTCGTAGCAAATCTGCATCAACAAAAGCAGCCACACTGATGGTGTGTGACTACTAAATCGGCGCTGTAATGGCCGCTGTAATGGCGGCCATTACAGCGCCGATTTAGTAGTCACACACCATCAGTGTGACTACTTTTGTTGATGCAGATTTGCTACGAGCGTATACAGCATAATAGTACCTGCTCCTGATGATTCATATCGATGAAACGCGTTGAGCGTTTAAGTTCTATGCTGGAGCAGTAGCAATCGCTACTTAGGAATAGACAACTGGGGTTTTGACTCCCTTTGTGATCAAATGACATCAGAGTCTGGTCCCCGTCACAATAAGATTTTATGCTCGAATTTGCATCTCCTAATTTCAGCTAATGCTGTACACCATATTGGGTGATTGCAACGAGCATTTTTCTGACCGCTGCGTACGTTACATGAGCCGCCAGTACCCCTGGGTACTTTGTTTCCTCAAGTGATACAGTTAATACACGTAGTATCTTTGTTGGATAGGTGTAATTGGTTGCACTCAGGTTAGCGGATTATGTCTATTTCCTAACATATTATCCTCCCTTTTGGGTAGTGTCCATACACCCACTAGTGACACCCCAATTGTGAGCTAATGGTATGTGTTACCAGAGAATCCTAATTCCAACCCATGTATACGCAGTGCTGGATTAGGTCACCATATCTGACATTCCAGCAACACATTAGGATTGTATGAGATTGGGTACTCTCTTGCGAATAAAGAATTTAGTTTTTAGCGTCTGACTCTAGTAGTCCGTGAATGACATTTGACACACAACTGAACCAAAGACCTACTGACTATAATGGGGTCCATTTGGTCTCGATTCAAGAGTCCACTCCCTTAGTGGAAGGAGGCCTAGAATAAAGTGCAGCCTTATATTCAAACATTTCCACCCAAAAATTTTTTTAGATAAGTATAGATGTAATACGTATTATGGTGCTAGGTTCCTGTCATATCTACTCATCAAGGAAATCCATAGTTTTATGTACAAATTATAACTCCTACCTCAGGATGAGGGTTTGTTGGCAAGACAGAGCTTTCGTTTTCCACACCCATGCTAACTGGACCATTACTTGGAGAACTGGGTCCTGATACTGGAGAGCTGCTACTGACTGAAGACTCTAAAATACAAAAACCAAAAACTAATAAATATATAGAATAGAGAAATATGAATCATAGCATTGATTATGAGGTGCAGAAAGACAGTATGTATTTGTCTATGTCTGGTATTGTCAAGTTAGCAATGTGGACTGTTGACTTTGTCTTTTATGGTTTGCTAGTGTGCTACTGGCACAGGATAGGATGCAAGCTAGGGGCCTATATAGAGATTCCCATTGCAAACATCAAATTGTGGGTGGGTTTTGGTAGGTTGCATTACTACACCCAATCTGTTACAGGCAGCCTTGGTGATTGTTTCCCCCTGAGATAGGTTGTTTGCAACCAATATAAAAAGTGATGAGGACAGCTTTTTCCAAGGACCTCAGAGTAGCATGCTTGTAAATGAGTCCATAAGAGTACGCCTCCATATGCCTTTGTATAATATCGGCAGAGAGATTTAGTATGGGTCCTTAGCAGATTATGAGTGCCATCTTCAGATCCGTATAACACATATACATAATACAACAAACTGTACAAGGCTGAAACTGTTAAGGAGTATATCTCTTGCAACCAAACCATCTGCCAAGGCTTAGGTGTTCAGCTGAAATGGCTTCATTGTAAACAGAAAAGAAGGAAAGGCAGCCAGATATTCTTCTCACCTCAAGCTGTGGTTTTTATCAGATTTTTCTACAATAGGTGCTACATACTTTATAATTTAATATGGATACCACCTCTGTTATCTTTAGATAACCTCTCTAAGTCTGGTGTAGGTAAGGTTAGTTTCACACATGTGCTCCCCGCATTTATACTAGGATTTGACCAGACAAAATCTATTGCTGGCATCGATATTTGTCCTGCCAAATCTCGTCATAAATGCAGGGGAGCGGCCAGATTCTTACATGATCCCATAATAATTTATAGAGTCCGGCGGGCAAGCAGCACTATCTGACTATGCCAGAATCAGAGAACTCCAGCAGGCTGTAACGTGCCAGAACAGCCCTGCCAGATTGCTCTGCTGCATATGTGAAAGAAGCCTTACCAAATGGCGCTACAATTGCATTGAACAATGTCCTTCCGGTGCTTTTGCTACAAAAGGTACAGACATAGCAATAATATTAATGCCTACTAGGCTAAGAGGTTCACGTGGCAGGTGGTGCCCTGTTACACATTTTACATTAGGGGCCAGACGTTTCAAGTTATGGCTTTAGTATTTCCATGCCACATCTTTCATATCAGAATACATTCAATAAATGATCATGCCACAGTAACTTATTTCCTAGTTATTAAAGAGAACCTGTCACCATGAAAATACAATGTAAGCTACAGGAGAAGAAGATATATATATATATATATATATATATATATATATATATATATATAATTTTTTTTTTAAGGGAAAAGAATTAGCAAAACGCAAAATGTATTCATTTAAATTCCTGCTCGTTCTGGGCTCTGAAGTGCAGGAGGCGGTCCTATCAGTGATTGACAGCTATTTCTGTATACACAGTCGTAGAGGGAAGGCTTTCAATCACTGATAGGACTGTCTCCTGCACTTCAGAGCCCAGAACGAGCAGGAATTTAAATTAATAAATTTAGCGTTTTATATATATATATATATATATATATATATATATATGTATATCTATACTACCTGCTGCTCAGACACCACGTTCATGTGACAGGTTCCCTTTAAGGTACTCCTTTGACTACAAGAAGAACATTAAGAAGGTCCAGCTACTGAAACAGCAACTAGATCATGACAAAAATGTAGTTAAAATTTACAACTTAAAATATCTATTGAATAAGTAAAACTCCATGAAATAACAGACAGGATGAAAACGAAAGAAAGTATCTCTATATTTGAACTGATGTACATATTCAAACTATTAATACCAAAGATGAATGTCGCTGGCCATCTGGAATATCTGCAGCACCCAGCTTGTGGTCAGTCTGGTGCACAGAACTACTTATCACATATGGTGACCAGACGGTGGCAGGAAAAAAACATGGGAACCAGTAGTTTCATGCTTGACTTAATTTTCCTTACTACTGGGATTTGTGTGTCATGTTGATTTTGTATAGTTGTAGGTCTTGATAGATAGAGGACATTAGTGTACCTAGATGTGGAGAGTGGGAGCCTTTCATATTTTGTTTAATTACTCTGAATCCCCCCCCCCCCAAAAAAAAAAAAAACTATTAAAATAGTTACAGGAAATACATAAGAGGTCACTGGAGGTTTGAGGGTTGTAAGGGGTTTTTTATATTGTATAATTGTTTTACTGTGAATAAATGAACGACAGTTGAGGGAACCGGCGACCAAAATAAAGCAAAAGGTCACATTTTCAGACTGAGAAAAGATAATGGGTGTCCCAATAAAAAAAAAAACTTGGAGCAATATTTGAACAGAGTCTTGTTTTTGCTACAGGACTAAGGACATTTGATTTGTTCTTGTGTCACCGAAGATAAACAAAGTAGTTTTCCAAAGGTCATAATAACATGCTATCAATCTAGTGTGGAGGCTGCCACTGTGCTGCCCCTATCTATGTCAACACATAAATAAAATGTCCATCCTGCCTCGATGTGAAAAAATGCATGGGCTAAAGGACACTAACACTGCTTGCTTCACTAAGAATAAAGTGTGTCTTCTTTAAATTTATACTATAAATAAGTGTAGTGTCCTTTCATAAAATCACTGATAGGAATTCTCGAAAAATATCTGACCCCATAATTAAAAGGCATTTGTCACCACATATCTCATGTCCAAATAAAACTGGCTGACCTTTAAGATGTCCACTGATCACCTGAACGCCGCGGTACTGCTCCCATCTTCCTTAGTGCCCGCATTGCCTTGAAAGGTACTGTTTTATAATATGCATATCAGCCCGTAGGAGCAACAAGGACAATTGCACTTTGTTGCTCCCATAGGCTCCTCTCACTGCCCTTCATGCTGTGCTGCCACCGCTAAGGGCGGGTTTGCATTAGCATTTCTAATTCCGTTATTTTGTTCCATTATAACAGAGTTATAATGGAATATAACGGAATTTTTCGACGGAATGCAAAATGGAACCCTTTAAAAGGAATTCTGTTTTGCTCTGTCCTAAAACATTTCTACAGGCATAAATAATGGTTCTATTTTTCTGTTATGCATGATAGAAGAAAAAGTCCTGTCGACAGAAAAACTGAGCAAAATGGAATGTTTCTTAAAAGTTTCCGTTTTGCATTCCATCGAAACTCTGTTATAACGGAACACTATAATGGAATTAGGAACGCTAATGAGAATCTGCCCTGAGACTGACAGGTTAGGCAGTGAAAACATATTCACACCTGGCCCTGAAGTCTCTTGGGAGTGCCTTAGGCACAGGTGCAGTAAAGGGAGGGACACTAGTGCCTATCTGCCCAGTGGTCTCCATCCCTTTACTGCGCATGTGTCAAACGTGCTCCCGTAAAACCTCAGCGCCAGGTATGGATGTGTTTTCACTGCCTGGCTGGTTAGATTTAGCGTGGGGGAGCAGCATGAACGGCTGTGAGAGAAGCCTCGGGGAGCAACAAGGTGCAATGACATCACTCTCGTTGCTTCTAGGGGCTCATTTGCATGTTATGAAACAGCAGTTTTCTTTGAAATGCAGGCACCGAGGAAGATGGCACCAAGACCATGTCATTTAGCTAACCAGCGCATACAGATGTAGCAGCGCTAGTGATCACAGGAGAATCGCGTGAGCGCAGAACAATATCATAAATAGAGTACGCATCTGATGATTTGTACGCTAATGCTACGCATTGTATGCTAATGCGTACGAATTTGTATGCTAATGCTACGCATTGTACGCTAATGCGTACAAATTCACCTAATTAGCATACTTTTACTGTGAGTGAAAGGAGTGAAGGAGGAGAAGTCGCGATTTGTTAGCAACGCTATGCGAAAACAGTGATCGCTAGCGCTGCTACATCTGTATCTCAAACGTCAGCCAGTTTTATTTGGACATATGTGGTGACAGATTCCCTTTAATGATTTATCTCACATATCTCTAGCTCTGAAACTCTTCAGAAACACTCACATAGACACGTGTCACTGATATTAGCAGATCTATCTATAATTTACTCTTTTATAAGATGTTGCCTTGCCGTTATGTGTTTTTTACTTAATATCACAGATATGGACATATCAATACAATTTGAATTCTTACATAAATATACGGTAATAATATGGGAAATTTAAGAAACTAACCCTGTAAAGCGGTTTCAGGACCAAGATGATTTGCACTGTGATGCACAGTGATATAGGCTTAGAGCATTGGTCTACAACCTGTGATACTCCAGCTGTGGGGAAACTCATTCTCCCACTGTGCCCTGACTGCCTATGGCTTACAGACCGTGATTTTGAAAATATAGAAAGTATTTTTGTTAAATGTATTATTATGGAGGTACTATAAAACAGTTGATCATTCTGAATATGATGCTACATGATGGATGTTGGGAATAATACAATTATTTGTATTCAATTATTTTTTGTATACATTATACATACAATAAGCTTACTGTACCTGCCACCTCAAATATTCTCTTCTTATATGAACCTGTGACATTTCCTTCTTTTCTTCTCAACAAAGGGCTACTTCTTCTCTCTGCTACTTTTTGTTTTAACCGAGATCGAACCTTCAGGTTGGGTTCTGAAGCTGAAATGAATATGATAAAAAATAAATAAATAGAATAAATAAATAAAATGAATAAAAAACAATTGTATTGAATTAGCAAATGCTTTTACATAATGCAGACTTGTGACTGCACTGATAGGAAATGTGCCATCTGTTAATTGTACCTTCAACTAAAATATACAGCATTTTCAGTAATCCTGAGCTTTGATTTTTCCTTGAATTAGCCAAAAAAGTTGACTAAAAGAATAAGAACACAAGTTTCAGCAGTATACACATATGTGTAACTATTGAACATGGTTATGCAAACATCAATACCAAAGTATATCAAAATTCAAATGGTTAAAGTTACCATAAAATATACCAAATTAATTTGAATAGACCAGAGAATGACAAGGGAGATTTATCAGAACTGGCATTTTATGCATTGCCTTTAATTTTTACCCCCCATTTGCATCAGATGTGACACAATTTTTAAGAGGTGCATGCCATTTAAAGGGGTTGTCTCACTTCAGCAAATTACAATTATCATGTAGATAAAGTTAATACAAGGCATTTACTAATGTATTGTGATTGTCCATATTGGCTGGTTAGATTCATTTTTCGATCACATTATGAACTGCGCGTTTCCATGGTTATGGCTACCCTGCTATCCAAGAGTGGTGGTCGTTTTTGCACATTCTAGGAAAAAGCACTGTCCTCTCTAGTGATCGGGACCGTGGCAGTGCCCATGGGATGATTTTTTCTTATAGTGTACAACCACGACCACCGCTGCTGGATTTCAGGGTGGTCATAACCATGGAAACGAGAAGTGCATAATGCGATGGAAAAATGAATCAAGGCAGCAAAGGAGGCAATATGGACAATCACAAAACATTAGTTAATGCCTTTTAGTACCTTTCTTTACATGATAAATACCATTTGCTCAAGTCAGACAACCCCTTTAATATTTGTGGAACAACTGTGCAGGTCCGTGATCCAAAGGGATCTGGTGTAGATTTCAGCTATCATCTATGTCAGGCATCTGATGAAGATTATGATAGATATGATGGGTCGCCTACTCCAGCCCCACATCACTCGCTCTTTTGAAAATTGATGGCCAATGCGTAAAACCACAAAAAAATTGCAAAATGTTGCACAAATACAGTGCGTGCCACAATTTGCAACTTTTTGTTACCAGTTTTCTGGCACAAAGGAAATGCTAAATTTCATCCATTAGTTTCTAGAAAGGTTAACTATCTCAATTCACAAACTCATCATTTCTTCCCTGACTTAGTCCCCCCAGACATGTACAATCTAATTCTGTACTACTAGTTGGCTATCTTAGAACTCTGTAGAGAGTCTTATTTTGAGATTTGACATTTCTGCTCATTGTTATTTTTGTTGCCAAAAAAGAAGAGAAAACAGAGTCAAAAGGGGGCTAATTTATAGTCAAACTTACACATTTATATGTGTAAAATTAGATTTTTGTATTTCTACTTAAAGGGGTTATCCCACGAATAATGTAAAAAATGAAAATCAGACATCATATAGTACATGACAACCTCTTTTTAACAAAGCTAGAACCAGCCCTGTACCTCACATGGATCCAGAGATCTCTCCATTCATTGTACTAGATTTATATCAAGCTGGCAGCTCAAGGGGAGTGTCTTTTCTGCTGCAGCTAAGGGGGCGTGTCAATGCTCTACCTATCACAGCTCAGGAGGCGTGTCTCAGCTCTCCTTATCACAGCTAAGGAGGCAGTTAAAAGTTGAAACTGAGCATGTGCGGCCTTCTCGGTGAATAGGTCAAAGAAATAAGAAATTAAGTGACCCTATACAGATACATTTTATTGAATAACTCAGTAGCTATACAAAATTTTTAATGACATGCAATTATAAAAGTATTCAGATCCAGGTGCTGGTTTGAAAACTGTAGAATATTTTTCGTGGGACATCCCCTTTAATTTTTGGAAAGCACTCCAAAAGACTACCTCTTTAAAAGACCACCTCTAATTCAGGGTAGAACTTTGTGTTCTGGATTTTCAATTATTTTATATCCTATGGACATTGGCTCTCTTCTTTGAGTGAATAACCCCCCTTGAAGATCATTTTCCCAGTTTTTAGTAGTTGTCTTCATGAGGTTGGCCTGTATAAGAACAAAATAAGCTTGGGCATAGACTTCTGGTTTGCTATACTGTCCTGAAGACCAATGACCGAATTGCAAGACTAGCATACAGCAGGTGGTAGAGGGATTGACGTCACTATAACCTCAATGCAAGCTAATAAAGAGAATCTAATGGCTGGTCTTTGCTGGTTATTTGTCATTTTGATTTGGTAAACCTCATCATCCAGAAATACTCTTTAATTTTTTCAGTTAAAGATACTTTCTCTGTATTATGCATAGAAAGAAATGGATAGAAATGAGTTCTGAGAGCAATATGTTCCCGATAATATCAGACAAATGACCTACATAACATATATATGGTTGTAACTTTGTATGTTTATGAGTAAACAAGTGTCCCCTTTTCTCAAAGGAAAACTGTGCATTCTCTTAATGTTTTCCTAAGATCAGTTTCATAGGAGATTTCCATACCAGTGACTGCCTAATGTGAGATGTAGTCCCTCAGCTCAGAGAAGAAAGCTGTTCAGAATTCACCAGAGGGATGTTGAACTTATGTGTCAATGTGTTTCATGCCCAGTGGCACTGATTGCCTTCCTATTTTTACCATACAGTTTTCACTCTGCATTTCAATCACATCAGCAGTAGGACTTTTTTCATGTCTCTGAATTTGCCTGCCTGCTGCGAAGGTAACCTTGCATAACATAAATTATTGAAATGAAAACATTCAATCTGGAATTGAAAAAGAGGAAACATAAATATTCTGCAGACTTTTTTCTTCTGCAATTAACTCACAAGAAAATGGAATAATTAGTGCAAAAAATGCATTAATATTTTCAGATCTTTTTACACCACAAGGATGGAAAATCTATATTGTTAAATAAATCTATATATTTTTTCTCATACTTACAGAACATTGGGTTGTAATCCATAGGGTAAATTTGTCATACTTACAATCTATGATTACATGTAACACCAGGCACTTTTTCTAGCATCATATTTGGTGCATAAGCAAAAGATACTTAAACTCGGCCCCATTGGTCATTGGGTATCCCACCCAGGATTGAAGGGCTTGATGTTTGCGTCACTCTCGACCCCTTTTCCATGACATTTGGGCTTCAAGACTATGCACACTTTTGGGTACAATGTTTTATTATTGCATTGTACTCATTATGAGGTAAAAATCATTTTTTCAGTTATTTTTTATTAAAAAATATGGAGTCCTGAGATGCTTTATTAGCAGGATCTGGATTTTCTCTCTGCTCCATCAGACAGGCAGGTGACGGGCTCCTTACCTCTGCCCTCAGACCTTATAAACACTTATCAAAGCTCAATCCTTATCTTACTAATAAGAATGTGACTTAAATAAGTGTTTATGACCTCTTAGTAATTGAGAGATAAGGGTCATTAGATGACCGGCACAAAATGAAAGTAAAAGTAAGTTTCACAGAGCTAGAAAAACAGTTGAGCCTTTATGATAGAATGGCTCAATATTTTTAATAAAGACCAATTGAAAAAAATATTTTAGCCCAAAATGAGTAAAAATGCAATCATGAAAAAAATTGCAGCTGGTCCAGGCAGACCAGGAGGTACCATAGCAGGGTACCAGAGATATGGAAATAGTCAACAGGCCAAGTCGGAACTAGGAGCAACAGTGCAGGACTGAGGATGAGGCAGAGGCGTTGTTGTACAAGCAACGGGTCAGGGTAGGCGGCACAAAGACAGGTCAGGCAATCCGGATCAGCAACAGGAGAACAGAGACGTAGCAGTTAAGAATCAGACAGCAGAATCCAGAAGACAAGCATGGGTCAGGAACACAGGAACTCAAGCACAGAAATTCACCATTGCAAGACACAAGGACCTTTGATGCTCAGGCACCTGGGAAAGGGGCTGGATAGCTGGGATTGGTAACACAGATCACATGTGTAAAACCTTTAAAGAACAGGAAGTGACACGCACAGGCCTTTAACAAGCTGTTACAAGGAACAGGCTGGAAGGCATGCAGTGTGCAGGGCTGGAAGGAAACCATGGAGTGAATTCCAGGAAAGACGATGCCTGCAAGGACAGACCCTGGGATTGTGGCAGTGAATAGAAAGACAGATCACCGAAGCTACCTGCCCCGTAATGCAGCCGAAAGTGGAGAATGACGGAGGCGGCCAGAGGACAGCGCTCGTGCGAATCCGGAGCCCAGGACCGTGGCGGTATATGCGATGAACTTCTGTAATTACACTGTACTGCCTCTACAAGTGAGACAATGTGCAGATAATTATGAAGCAGAAGCAGCGATCACATGAATGCTGCTACCTCTTTAAACAGCTGAATGGGGAGGGGGGGCGCGACAGTTAGACCTCTAGCGATCTGACATTGATGACCTATTCTGAGAATAGATCATCAGTATTGTAGCACTGCACAACCCCTTTTGAGAAACTTTTTTTTGAGATAGTAATTCATCTATGGCCATTGGTTGTAGACAATATTATGGATGTTACACCACGACTTCTATGATGGACCATATCATATCAATCTAAAACTATTCTTACTTACTTACTCTTTTTTTGCAGGTGCAGAATAGACTAGAGACGCTTTCTGTCTTGGTGCACCTGATCTGAAGCATCTCTTCCAGCTCACATCCTGACATGTGTTATTCTTTATGCTAAAGTGTGCACATGTTTTTCCAATGAAAACTTCTATCTCAGTCTTTCCTTTTTATTTGCTGTGTACATATCTACTGAAATTAGTATCCCCCGCAGCAGCCCATGGTCAATTAGCTACAATGAAAACCTGCTGTTGCCAGAGACATTTTCCCTTGATGAATTTAAATAAACACATTTCCTAGGTCCACATGATATTGGGAAGCGCAGCAATTTCTTTCTGAGGACAAGAGCACACGACTAGAGTTACCTATGTAATGCTGAAAATAATATCTGTTTTATCTATGTAGAAGTAGGCACTGTAAAGAAGCAGCGCTTCGTGCTGACATGTAGACGCCACAAACGCAAGAATAATCTGACTCTTTCTAAATTCTGAGAAATCATTCTTGCAAGAAGGAAAAGTCCCATAATGTGCAGAACAGAGCGGAACTGGATAAAAACTTGAATGGCAATGACTCCTATAACCACATATGGCTGTCTGGTCATACTGCACTATAGAGAGGAATCTATTACATGTATGATCTATAGCAACTTAAAATTAAAGGGGTAGTGCAGTGGGTTTATTTCAATGGGCAGAGCTTATGTATTTACACAGCTCCACCTCTACAAAGGAGAGGATGTGTGGGTAACTTTGAAGAGGAAGCGGGCTCGCACAGCTGATTGGTGAAGAGAGTCGGGTCCCCGCCGATCTGATATTGATGACCTATCCTGAGGATAGGTCATCAATATTGTAGCACTGTACAACCCTTTAACAAGCCATATGTTTTAGCTTTACTGAGAAACGTTTTTCTAAAAATTCAAAAAGGCAAGGACTAGACACTAGAATGCAAAAGTCATTCTACTAGCCTAGAGATCAAGTACATGGCTGTATTACAGATTTGCAGAAGATCAGAGTTGTATCGATTATTAGACCATTAGATCCTTAGCACAGACCAATAGATGACAATGAGTCTATACTGTATGACTCCTTTAAAAATTCAGACAGAATCCAACGGGAAAATCAATAGATGCTAATTCTAGAGTAGACATTATACTGCACTATACTATATACTGTGTTAAGGCACTATATATTACAGCACTATGGTAGCAAATTATGTGGTAACTACAGGCTCCAAGCAGAGATATGTGCATGAGCACTGAAAGATGAAGTTACAGCCATAAGGATGAAAGCATACAGCCAAACTCAAGAAAAATGTCACGTGGAACTCAAATATGGCGCCCAAGAAAATTTATAGACTCTTACTGCACTTTCATTAGCAAAAAATTTTTAAAAAATCTTGGTAGCACCCAGTATCTAATTACAGAGGTATTATACCTTGTAGAATTGTTTCTAGGGGATACATTTACACACCACACAATGTAATATAGACATCTAGTCATTCTACGTGCCATTAAACAAGTATGTAAGAAAACCCCATAAACTATGGCACGTCATTAAGACCAAACAATTATTTGGCATTTAAAGAGTTAAACCATAAAATGACAATACTTTGAAGATTTTCTGAAAACAAATTTGGTGGAAAATAATTGTTCGTCAATTAATCATTTAAACGTTTTAGCTTTTAGCTAATTTAAAGGGAATTTAGGAAAATATTTATTCAAAAATGTACAACTTTACTTACTGGTTGTAATAATACTCTTGACAAATAACTACCATTAGAACAAGTCTAATGAAAATATTTGAAGAAGTGTGCAGTACCATAGTGGATACAGGAATTTACACAAGAGACTTCTGAAATATTTGTCAAACATGACCTAATAACTGAGTGAGCTATGTGTACGAAGGGGTCTTGTGGACTGGGTGCTGTTGAGTTCTGTGCACCACAATGTGTATTCTCTTACTGTGGGAGATTATTGTTTCCTTTTCAATGAATTAGTTTATAACTCTGCTCCTATGATTAACAACTGCTATAAGCAAGGACATGTATCCCAAAGTGACAGCTGTGGGGCCCTTAGAGGGATTGGGCCCAGCCTTGGTTAGTTCCATCTACTATGGTGAGAACCTGGCATGACTCCCCTATTCAGAGTAAAGCTGGCCATACACTTACAATAGTTGTTGGTCCCACAGCTATTCTGAATGATGTTATGTACACATCCATGTTCTGTTCTGCCTAACATACATTTTTTTTTAAAATGGGGAAACAAATCAGTGCCAGCCACTTCTGTCATCAATTTATCTTCCTTGAGAAAAAAGACTTGGGGACATTGAGATTCAAAATGCTTATGACATATGCCCCTGACAAATGTCGGCCAAGCATTTCATACACATGGGATGACCCACTGCTCCCACTGAAAATGGCAGGTTGGCCAAGCTAAGTCTAATGTATATGACCACCTTAAAGGGGTTTCCAAGATATTTTAACTAATGGCCTGTGTTCTGGAGAGATCATCAGTACCTGATCAATGGCAGTCTGACACCTGGGATGATCAGCTGTTTGAGAAGGCACCGGCGCTTGTCTAGGCCATTTGAGGACATGTTCATCTGTCACATGGCCTATGCACAACTCAGCACCATGGAAGTGAGGGGGCTCAGATGCGATATCAAGCCACTATACAATGTACGGCACTGTGCTTGGTGAGCTCACAGAAGGCCACTGTGCTATTGCAAGTGCTGGTGCCTTCTTACACAGCTGCTCGGCGGTGGTCCCAGGTGTCTGACCCCTATCAATTAGATACTGATGACCTATCCAGAGGATAGATCATCAGTTTAAATGTCTCAGAAACCCCCTTTACCAAGTTGTTAGCAAGTAAGGAGGTGAGGAAAATCCCAAGAGTTTCGGACAGGGGTTTAAGGAGGGAGACAGGTCACTGTCCTGAATAACAAAACCACATACCATGATGGGGGCCTACTTGTAACTTCTGCTATAAGAACCTTTCTCTTCTATGTTCTCAATGGGGTCTGGTTGCTAAGTCTACTATCTTTCCATACATTTACCTTTACCATTTCTTGCTGTTTTTACTTTTGCTACAAAAATCCAATGTCTGTGAAACATTGTCTGCACTTGACAGATACGGTCATTCTGTTTTATTTTTGGTGTCTATCTTTAGTACTTTGAGTGCCAAAGGTTGTACTTTGAATTCCTAATTTATCATAAATACATTAGGAATTCACATTTTAAGGTCTGCTTCACATATATCAGTTGTGGCCGGCAGTTTTTTATGCCAGAACCGGACACAACTGATGTATGTGTAGTGCACCTTAGTGCACAGGACCAGAACGAAAAATGTAGCATGCAGTGTTTTTTCTGTCCAGAGCTAATTGACATCTGGCATCATAACTGATGTGCCGGATGTAAATAAACTATCCCATAAAAAACTATGGAATCGGTTTTGGCTTTGGTTCCCCTCTGACGGAGGGGAATTGAACCAGATCACTGAATATATATGTGAAGCGGCCATAACGGATATTCATCGGTCCACATAAATAATATCAGCATCCTATCTGCCTTTTTAACATTTCTAGTGTGAAGCCAAGTTGCTGGGACGTACAATTTGCTTTCCAAAACGGACACCGATCAACTCCATTGAATTGAACAGAGACTAAGGAGTGGCTCAGCAGAATTTTTTTTAACAATCTGAGAAGAAATGAAGGAGGTACATTCACTGGTGACTGATTTATGGTGGGTAGACGTTTCTAATAAGGATATATTTATTTTATTAATATAGTGCTAACAATTTCTGCAGCGCTGTACAGAGATTGTCATCACTCACTGTTCCCACTGGGGCTCACAATTTGAGATTAATCAAGTATAAGTACAAGTATGTTTTTTGGAGTGTGGGAGGAAACCAGAGAATCGAGAGGAAACCATGCAAACACAGGGAGAACATGCAAAATTCAAACTATACTATGTATTGAATTACCTGTCCATCTGACCATTGGGAAAACTGTTCTTCATACATTATTTGGCTGCTGAGTACTTTAGTGTCAGGCTGCTTTATGTTAAACAATGTTTGTGGTCAGTTCCTGTGTTAGAGGCAGATGACACGGCGCTTCTGATGGTCTGTGGATGGAGAACAACTCCTACCTTTGTATCACTGTTATGTGTGCCAAGTGCAAATCAGGACTTAATGAAAAAAGACAGGAAATGGGGGTAGAGGAGAAATCAGGACCTCTTGTAGAGTCTGCACTAGACACCGGTAACACGAGATTCAGGAAGCGCCATAGCTCTTCTTTGAAGATAGAATGAAACCTTTTACAAATAACTGATTTTATTACAGTTATTACTGTACATTCTTGAATGATGTTTATTTGACATTCAGACTTTTTATATGAAACCCTATCACCTCAATGATAAACTTTTTAAATGCCATATTAATTACAAGGCTATGTGGAATTCTCTCCCTTGCTTTATTTCCTCCCCATCCATGAATTCTTCAAAATGAAACACCAGGATAGAGTTGACCACCCTGTGATTTTACTGTTGTAGCCACAGTGGAATACCAAGAGAGTTTAGAGGCTCCAAATGCAATCACATTCCTATGTCTAGAAGATCATCTGCCATACAGGACAACAGTTCAAGTGGATGGTGTAGAGGCGCAATGTCCAAATTAATTGTATCGCAGGGAGACAGGAACTGCTGGTACCACTGTTGATGCAGTTGCAGTTTTTTTGCTATATTGAATTAAAGGGGTTGTCCCGCAAAAACAGTTTTCAAACAAGCCTCTGGATCTGAGTACTTTTGTAATTGCATATAATTAAAAATTTAGCATATCCACTGAGTTACTCAATAAAATATATCTGTATAGCGCCACCTACTGTTTGTTTTGTTTCTTATTTTTTTGACCTGCTCACTGAGATGGCCGCACATGCTCAGTTTCATCCTTAAACTATCTCCTGAGGTGTGATAGGGAGAGCTGAGACACGCCCCCTTAGGCCTTGTTCATACTTCAGTTTTTTATCATTTTCATCATTTATTGTGAGCCAAAATGAGGTGCGAGTCAAAAACAGAGAACAGTTGCAAATCTTTTCATTATACCTTATGTCTGTGGAGCCTCCACTCCTGGTTTTGGCTCACAATAACTGATGGAAAAAACTGATCAAATAACTGAGGTGTGAACAAGCCCTAAGCTGCAGCAGAAAGGACAATTCCCTTGAGCTGCCAGCTTGATATAAATCTAGCAGAGCAATGAATGGGGAGATCTCTGGATCCATGTGAGGTACAGGGCTGGTTCTAGCTTTGTTAGAAAGAGGTTGTCATTTTCTATATGATTTCTGATTTTCATTTTTTTTTCATTAGTCATGGGATATTCCCTTTAAAAAAAGACAAGAGGGGTATGTTGTCTTCTGCCACTAACAGAAACCATCATCAATGCTAAATAAAATTGGTTAAGGCTATGTTAACGTCTCATTCAGTGCATTTATTTCATACACATGCTCCTGAGTCCTGATGTGTGAAACTATGTCATGCAATAGCATAAGTCTGCCGGTGAAATGTATAGCATGCGGCAAATGTTATGGGATGAAGTGCTTGAGACCGTAGCCACCTATGCTTTTGAATACAGTTGAAAGAAAATTATGGCAAAGCATACCGACCAGGTACATGCCAAGAGGTCAGTCTTTTCCATGTGTCTGGCCCATTATATGCCATGAGCATTTCCCATGGTATACACAATAAATGCAATGTGAACATATGCCAAACCAGACTTCATATTCTGCATGTCTCTGCCATTTCTTCAAATGGTCTAAAGATGATCTAACAACAATGATAAATGACAATGCCAAACATTTGTAGTGCAGTTTTCTTATAAGTAATGCTGACCATGGACATTTAACCTCTCAGATGTTGTGGTCGAATCTGACCACAGCATCTGAGAGGGCTAAAACCCATAAGCGCGCTTACAAGTAAGGAACGCGGGCGAAGATCGAGGAAAGCATTCATTCATAGTAATGAGCCTGAGCCTGTGCCTGTACTAGGCTTCCAGGCTCATTACTTGTATATTACAATTCAGGCCAGCAGGTGGCAGGACTGAACTGTAATATAATGACAGTATATTCTGTATAGAATAATTGAGCAAATTCCATTATTCTATACAAATTCATCATACGCTAAATCCAATTGGGGATCTAACAAAAAAAAATAAGTTTTGAAAAATATAAAAAAATATATAAAAATTAAAATCCCCAAAATCAAAATTAAAATAAATAAACATCTAAAAAAAAATAACATCATGAGCATACCCATATGTGAAAATGTCCATAATATTAAAATAAAAAGTAGTGTGTACAATAGATTACAAATCTAGGAAAGATCTATCAATAAGAATGGACCAAGCTTAGGTTTATGGACTTAATGCATATGTTTGATTATTTTTAAATATTTTTGTGAATTTTTTTTTATATTGATAAAATTGATGTTTCACAATAAAAAAGGTAAAACAATGTAACCGAGTTTTTTCCCCATATATCAGCGCCTCTTAAAATACATCATCTTTTTATAGTCAGTTGGTACATGAGTCAATAGTGATTAAAGCACAGCTGTGGTGAGTACGCCATGAGACATGTCCACCAGATGTTCCCTCTCATACTGAAACAGACAATTATAAATTCTACTTTAGTATTTCCTTGCGTTCACCAAAGAACATTTCTATGTCTTGAGGTATGTGACTATGCATGCTTTAGTTCTTAATATGACAGAATGCTATAGTCATTTCAGATTTTCAGTTTAATGGATCATCATACATCATTATTTTATAAGGGGGGAGGGGGATTAAACAAAGTGGATCTTTGTTATCAAATGGATATAACATTTATAGGCGCATTATAACATTACTGCCTTAAAAATTAAGGCTGGTTTCATAAATACATCATCTGATATTTGGTTGTGAAGTGCTTATTGTGAGCCCATGTACTGACTGGATGTGCAACTTCACATCTGTATAGAATGGTCACCAAGACCTCAAATCATTGACCACATTACAAAAGTTTGGCTTATTCAGTTCTGAGGTCACAGAAATTCCTGCAAACTATCCACTAACAATAACCATTTTATGGTTTACATTTCCTTCATAAGGAAGATAACCCTCTTCCAGCTGAAAGAGAACTAATATACATATTATCCCAAATAAATACACCTCAATACACAAGCTGCCTCTCTTCAATGAGAAGCAATGGTGCTCCCCCAAGAACTGTTTACACTTGGAATTATTCATATACACGTTATTGCTCAGGTGTACATCTATATAAATATCTTCTAATGATGTTTCTTACCTAGAAATACTCATTGTTGTCTTAGACCAGATTAGTGAATTAAAGTAAATATTCATTTTTTTAATCATTTTATTTTTTTTCTGTATCGACCCCTATGCACAGTGCATTGTTGGCCAAACCAGCCATTTTTGGAGGTTTTAGCCAACGGTTTAATGTCTATAGGGAGCTCCCAATTCCCCATCATCAGATGATGTCAGGGGAGGGAAAGATCAGCCAAAATTAACATTTTTGCCAGATCCTTTATTTCTCTGGCAGTGCCATTCTCCTCCCCACCCATAACATACACATTTGGCCAAGCAAAAAGCTTATGTGTAAGTAGGATCTGGGGAAAAGTCAAGAGAAATAGCTGATCATTCGGCAAACAGCTATTGAATGTGTATGACTGCCCTAATATGTTGGTCGTGCCTACAAACTTTGCAAAACCCACTACTGCGCCAGGTGCCCATTCAAAGAGGAAACATCTTTGCATCTGTTTTGGGAGTGCTCATTTGCATAGAGTCTGCTGGATCTTACATCTCCCCTGCATTTCAGATTACCTCTCATCTCCCTACATGTGTTGTCTAAATGCCCATAGCATCACAGCACAGCTTTCATTTTATTGCATTGCTTTTTACAATACTCTAAACCAGTGTATCTTGATTAGACAGCACATGCAGAGATATGAGAGGTAATCTTAAATTCTGGGGAGATGAGAGGCAGAGTGTGAAGCAGTACATCAGCAGTTACAATTACATTAGTGTATAAAATACATACTGCGTCATAGGTAGATATGGACAACAGTTTATCTTTTAGACAAGGAGATTAACACTCTGAATCATAAAGGACCTTATTTATGAACGACATGCAGGGAGAGGCAGATTCAGAAGAGCTGTAGTAAAATGAAAGCTGTGCTATGATTGGTTGCTATATTTGTTTGTTTTTTAGACAGCACATGCAGGGAGATGAGAGGCATACTGAAATGCAGAGGAAATGAGAAACAGTGAGAAGCAGTTACCATTACATTACTGTATGCATTTTAATGCATACTGCATCAAAAACACATTATTTTATGATTTAGAACCTTCCAAAATCATGTCAGCCGGACTTGACAACCTACCAGTAATTTAAGTTGGATCATGAAGAGTATATGTACTAAATTCGGTTGAGATCCATCAAGAGCAAGTAAACAAACCAACAAACTTTCACTTCTATATTTATAGATTACTTACAATTCATTGTGTTATTTATCTTATAGAAATATTGAGCCTCAATTCTACAGGCTTTTGAGCTCAAGTCTCCCTGCCTACAGTGCTGATGCAATGTACTGTATGGACAAAGTTTGGTGAATCTAGTGATTTATATTCTGGGACGTTCAGTCTTTACACCATTCCCAAAGCAGTTAGGGTAAGAGATCTGTCTGAAAACTAGTTTGCCAATAACCATATGCAGAATTGTGAATACTACTCTGAGTTATAATACAGGTTATAATTAATTAATTATTAATTAGTAAAACATAAGTAATACAACACATTTACAAAGTTAATCAAAGTTTCTGTACATTGCATTTGTATATATACTATAAAATTATGTTCAAAGATGGACACACCCTTTACTGGGACCTTACTGAGAAAAAAGTCCATATGAACGTCACGTGTATGAAAAGATAGAATACCTTTATTGTGAGTCCATAGACTGGTCTATGGACTCACAATAAAGGTATTCTATCTTTTCATACACGTGACGTTCATATGGACTTTTTTCATGATTAATTTCGTCACGCGATCTATCTATGTATATTGATTATCAGTTAGACCTTACTGAGACCGTACATCCTCTGTAAACATACAATTGTGAGCACACAAAACACACAACAATGTAATATCAGCAGTAAAGGTGGCCATGAACAATGGACAAACAACCAAGAACAACCAACTATCTAATGTGTATGGGGATGTCCTGACTTTCCCTTGAGAGAAAGGAACATACCCAACAGTTTGTTCTCCAGTGAGATAATCCAGTAAACATCTTGTCTCTCCTCACCAGGAATAGCTTCTTCATTTGTCATGAATACTGTCTGACGTTATGGCTGGCTTCATAGTCTTTATAGTTTACAATGCTTATTGGTTAAAACTCTACTAAAAATATATCATGGATGCCTTAAGATATTTTTCCTCTGAAGGACTACATACTGGTCATGAGCATCCATGATGATCCATGATGTTGGTTTAGAAATATTTACAACCCCATATATGTACAGATGTTCTTTTATCCATTATTTCAGCAACAATAAATTGTATTGTAGCCTGAAGATCTCAATTGAAATGAGTGATAGACACAATCCTACACATTACCACTGCCATACAAAAATGATCATGGTTTAGTAATTCTCCCTATATGACCAGTTTTCTCCAATCACTCATGGTCTCTACCTCCAACTATGCATTTTAAAGTTGTGGGCAAAATCTTCTCCACCACATTCTGTTTGTTCTGTACATTCACACGGACACACTGTCAGGTTTTCATGGACGTTTTTTGCTGCCATTTTCTGGACGTCTGTTTTTAATGGCCGTTTTGCATGCGTTTTTAACAGCCATTAAAACCTAAATCCATTAAAAATGGATGAATACATTTGGCTTTTTTTTAACCAGCAGAACTGCAGGAACCTTGAGAGGCTCATTTAAGAGACAAGGGAGTGATTAACTAATAATGTAAATGTGAAACCCTCAGTAACCACCCAACCATTAGCTGTAATGTGTGAATGTTACACAATGAAGGCATATGGTTCCTAGACAAAGACGCACATTTGTTCTTCATAAGTACAAATTACAGAAGTGCTGCTCTATCCCTGAGGGCATCTGATGCTTCACTTTTCTTATCAAGGCTCTTTATTCTCACCCTGGTAGTAAGATACATATGATGTAAAGCAAGTTCATTTAGAGTACAAGAAATAAATGGATTGTATAAACTCTACATACATTGGTAAATTACTATTTATATATATATTTAGCACGGTTATAGGAATAGAGAATTAGAGTAGTACTCAACACAATGAGATGCAAGTAATATGATTCTGTCTGAAACCAACTGGTTAAATATATTAGCATTAAACCAGCTTTTCTAGAAGTGAATAGACTTCATTTATTTATTTCAAGAGGTGAAGTTGGACATTTATGAGGATAAGCCAAATGTAGCTACTTTTCTCCCTTTTCAAATGTTGCAAGAAAAGTGAGTAGGATTAGCAGGCATCTCTTAAAGGGCAGCATGATGGCTCAGTGGTCAGCTCTGGTGCCTTTCAGCACTGGGTTCCTAGGTTGATATCTGACCAAGAACAAAATCTGCATGGAGTTTGTATGTTCTCTCCATGTTTGTGTTGGTTTCTTCATCCAGATACTATGGTTTCCTCTCACATTCCAAAAGACATACCGATAGGCACCTTGGATTCTGAACCCCACTGGGGACATTGAGTGATGAAAATGTCTCTAAAGCGCTGAAGAATATGTCAGCGCTATGTAAGTGAGTAAAATAAAAAGAGGTTAGAAAAACATGGCTGCCTTCTTCTAAAAACAGCAGCAAACCTGTCCATAGGTTGTGTCTAGTATTGCACCTCAGATCCATTGATGTGAATGAGGCTTAGTTGTAAGACCACATACAACCTACAGTCAGGTATGGTGCTGTTTTTGGAAGAAGACAGCCATGTTTTTTCTAATCCTGGACAACCCTTCAATAAATCTGGAACAATTTCTTTAATAATGGCATATGAATTTCTGATTATTTATGATATTAGGTAAATTAATCAGTACTGAGCATTGTTAGAGTTTTACCATATATGTTATTCATATAATACGCTGAAAATACATTATGCAAAGCTATACTTTAACTATAATGAAGCACAAATATCAATAGGAAAGTATAATAAATCATTTAGTGCTGACCGGTTTACTCGAGTTATTTGCATGGGAAATAATATAACTTTCTAAAGTTTCAAATTCAAAAGTTTATTTGTCTTGTTAATTAAATTATAGGTGACACCAGTTAAAAATTGCATTTAGAATGTAATTGGAAATTGATGTTAATTGTTCGTGTTTCTCTGATACGGTCGTTATGTTTTTGGATATTATTCCAGTCCCCTACAACTTAATTAACCAAATATACAAGGCAGCCCTCCATCTGGTAGAGTCATTTAACAGGGATAATTTTGCAGCACCATAACTCAATGAGGCACAGAGGAAAAACTACTGAAATGCTATTTCCTTTGGAAGAGAATTATGTACAATTTCAGCGTGCTTAGAATTTCTAACAGCTAAACCCAACAGGGAGGTATCACTCTCATTTATATGACTTTCCCATGAGGACACCAACAGCAGAGAATAAAGCTTGTGCAATTTTTCAAGAACAACTCAAATATTTTGCTTTTGGACAGAAAATAATATTTTGCATTAAGGTCTTTAAAATTAAGGAAAAAAAATTGTAATTAAAAGACATGAATTGCGAATTTCTATTTAATGAGCTAAAGCTAGTTGAATATTGAAGCTATTATTTTTAGGCAGTTTTTAGCATTGTTATTTTACTGGGTTTTTTTCTATTTTAAGATAATAATATAAAATTCTAAACTTTATAAAAAATGTATAAAATTTAGTGATAACATACTCCATAACCCTTTACAACCAGGTGAGGCAGTAAACATGCAAATAAAGAATATTTTTTTTATTTTTGACAATTTTAGTTTTGGGGGTTCTTTACGTTTTTTAAAATTGTTTTAACAGTATTTATTTATTTTGGACGTTGCTCTTTCATGAAGCTCTGTTTTGAGGAATGTCACAAAGATACATACCCGCTATGAGCTACTGCATGTATGTAAACTATCAAGGAATCCCACCGACACTAAACACTAACCTACGTAGCTGTTCCTTCTGCCAGTCTCACCAAAAGAATGAGTATAATTGGATTTGGTGAGTCACCTGTACAATTTTGTACAAGCATTGTGGAACTATACTGTCCAACTGATCCTTTTACTTGCTGTCAGTATCCACTGATTCACCAGGGTACCAGCCACTTCCTGCTGCCAGCTCCTAGTAGTTTTAGTCGTTACATATTTATTGACAAATGCCTTTATGTCTTTAACAATTTGGGCACAAGTGGCATAGAAATTAAATGAGTATTTCAGGATTTTGTTATTGATGGCCTATCCTCATGAAAGGACATCAATATTGGATCGGAGGTGCCCATCGGCACTGGAAATAAACAGTTACGTCCATTGTATAGTAGATGGAGCTGGTTACTGCAGTGTTGCTCCTACTGATTTCAGTGGGAGCAACACTGCAGTAACAAGTCATCCCCTGAACAATGGATGGAGCTGTGTATTTCCATTGCTGACTTCCAGCGCTGGAGCCAGTGGCGTAGCTACCAGGGAAGCAGGGGAAGCAGCTGCTTCGGGGCCCGAGCTCAGAAGGGGCCCGGGAGCAGTCACTGTACTTGGTCAAACCGGGCCCCTATCAGAGCAGCTGACTTCCCCGCCTCTCCCCAGCATCAGGAGGGTCCGATGTGGGCGGATCTATCACAGCCCCGCCCCCTTTCCTACCCGCGATTCTTGCAGCCGGATCCTTCCATACGGAGCATGCTGGACAACAGTAGGATTTCCACAACCTCCCAGTGATGTGAGTGTCAGGGGAACTGGGGTTATAATCAGCTTTCCCAGACTGTCCTCTGCACATGTGACATGCAGTACAGTAGGAAAGATGGGTGACATTACATCATGAGATCTCATCCAGCTTCCCTGCTATCCTTCATAGCACAAGTGCAGAGGCATTAGAGTATGGGGGAGAGGCACAGCAGGAAAGCTGGGTGTCTATATATGTGTATTGTATATGTGTGCGTCCATGTATGTGGTGACTGTGTATATTTATGCATCCATGTATGTGTATGTGGAGAGTGCGTCCATGTATGTGGTGACTGTGTATGAGTGCGTCCTTGTATGTGGTGACTGGACTGTGTATGAATGCGTCCATGTATGTGGTGACTGTGTATGAGTGCGTCCATGTATGTAGAGAGTGCATGTATGAGTGTGTCTATGTATATGGTGAGCGCATGTATGTGGCGAGTGCGTGTATGAGTGTGTCTATGTATATGGTGAGCGCATGTATGTGGAGAGTGCGTGTATGGGTGTGTCTATGTATATGGTGAGCACATATATGTGTAGAGCGCGTCCATGTATGTGAAGAGTGCGTGTATGAGTACGTCTATGTATGTGGTGACTGTGTATGAGTGCGTCCATGTATGTGGTGACTGTATGAGTGCGTCCATGTATGTGGTAACTGTGTATGAGTGCGTCCATGTATGTAGAGAGTGCGTGTATGAGTGTGTTTATGTATATGGTGAGCGCAGTGCGTGTATAAGTGCGTCTATGTATATGGTGAGCGCATGTATATGGAGAGTGCGTGTATGAGTGCAGCTATGTATATGGTGAGTGTGTGTGGGGGGGGGGCCCATACAAAAATTTGCTGTGGGGCCCAGTCAGTTCTAGCTACGCCTCTGGCTGGAGCTACATTGAAAAAGCCAGGTTGGGTTATATAACCCCCACCAATCAAATATTTATAGCATATGCTGAGGATAGGCCATCAATAACAAAATTGAAGCAACATCATTTATCTAGTCTAAATGTATACCCATAAGTAGAGTACAACTTTTGTGAGGACAGGGTATAAAAGCCATGTTACAAAAAAGTCA
This sequence comes from Rhinella marina, assembly GCA_900303285.1. NCBI lineage: Eukaryota > Metazoa > Chordata > Amphibia > Anura > Bufonidae > Rhinella > Rhinella marina. The sequence goes on from ONZH01012910.1 coordinate 74,924, forward strand.
TCTGAACCCAATGGATTGCAAACTATCTCAAATTTATAGGGGCCTCCCAACTATCTCTCGACAGCAGATGTCATCATATGGATTGAAAGTAGCCATTTTAGGAAAAATTATTTGTTACCACGAAAGGCGAGGAAATTCGGCTTAGTTTAGAATAAATTTTTCCAAAAATTCTGACTGAATTCCACTTCAGATGCTTTGCTTCACTCAACACTAATGATTGCATTACCTTTAGTTATATACACTTAACCTGCTGTACATATACCATTTCTATTTCATACAGAGAATATTATTGAAATAGTTATATTTTATGTAGCATGTGTCAGTTTATCTTAAATAGTAAACCCAGTTTTCAGGGGTCACTGTTGATTTCAACCAATCTTCATTGGTTTTCCTTAATCAAAAAGTAACAAAGAACAAGCAGTTCTCATCAAGAGCAAGATACTGAGATATGGAGAGCTCAGAGAAGCTGAAGTCTGCCAAGAGCAAAGCGTTTAGCTGCATATGAAGGTTTCAGCGCTGAGTTTATTATTCTTCAGATGTAACATGCTTTACCTTCCAGTTTGTCTAGCACAAAATGTTAAAAGCACAGAACGTTATGAGGAGAACAATTATACAATGCAGCTTTCCTACTCTGATTGGAAGAAATTGGGTTAAAGGGAATCTGTCACCAGCGACCTCCCTATCCAACTTTTTGTACAGACACATAGCTGTGGTCTATCTGATAAAAGCGTGAGTCTCCATTCCAGAGTTCTGATACTTCTTCCTAATATGATAAATAGGCAAATAGGCATTTGGTGCAACAAGAGCATCACAGTTGCTCTCATTGCACCCAAACTTTGCTCCTTTCTGTGGCTAGCCCCACCCTCACTGTTTTGTTTGACAGGGTCAGGCAGTAGAAAAGCAGTGTGGGAGGGGCTGTCCACAGAAATGTGTGGAGGTGGGGTGCAACGAGAGCAACTGTAACACTGTTGTTGAACCAAACGTTGGGAATGGACCTTCAGAGCGACAATTGTAAAACCGTGATTTAATCGGGTAAACCACAGCTATGTGTCTAAGCAAATGGTTGGATAGGGAGAGAGGTGCACCACCAATGAGCCTAGGTGAGGAGATCGCCTCAGGCAGCACCAGGTAGGGGCAAGAGGGGGGCAGCGGGAGGGCCTTGGGCAATGAGCGCTTTCATTGTGGAAAAGGGATTAGGTTAAGAAATTGGCATTGGGATGGTACGCCGTCTCAGTTTTTGCCTCAGGCATTAGAAAGGCTAGGTGGACCCCTGGGTATGGAGGCCACTGGTGACTGTAGAAATATGTAAATTTGTTGTGCCCCATGATACATCATTTCCATTTTTCTACATACTCTTAGTGGTCACTGCACGTACAGTACTTGCCTCAGTAAGGATAGTGAGATAACGTAAAGGACAGAGTGTGAAATTTACAGAGAAACTGTGTCTGCTACAATGTAGAAACCATACTGTAACAGAAAATATATTTGTTTCTTTCAAATCAATACGGCAGAATATAGTAGTTTTATCTTGGTGAATGCAGCATAAACAGATACACTATAGAGTTAGGATAAGGCTATGTACAATAGTATATGACATTGAAGCTCATACTGTACTTGTTTCTTTCATTGGTTGATCATTCAAAATCCGGTATAATGTATACAAATAATTTAGAACAGTTTTTGAACCCAAGTCATCTTAAAGGGTCATTTTGCATAATTCTTGTCTCCTCTAAAATAAACTCTCGGAGAAGAGTTGAGAGCTCCCCACACACATTAGAGTATCGTCTGAACCCGCTGTTCTTGGCAGGTTTGGCCGACAAAAGGACTAATGTGTATGGGCAGCTGGGTGAGAGGAGTTTGGAATATTCAGGAGATAGGGGAAGACCCCAGGAGTTGTCGGCTTCAAAGCTGGACAACCTCTTTAACTACTGTATAAACTGAAGACCACTATGCCTATTGAATAATTCATACTTATCCACTCCCTGCTGTTCCAGTCCAACATGCAGGCACCTGCTTCTCCCTCTTCCAGACTCCAGCTTGTTTTTTGTTTTTTTTGAAACGGGGCATGATCACCTGCACCACTGCAACCAATGACTGTCTTCAGCCGTGATGTGTTCCCACACAATACATTATCACTGAAGCTTGACATTGGCTGTAGGAGCATAGGTAGCCATCTCCATACACAGCCAGAAGAAAACAAGCCAAGGATGGAAAGATGGAGAAATGGAAGCCAGCCTGTAGGACCAGAGCGGCAGGAAGCAGGTAAGTATGAATCTTTCAATAGGTGATGCGGGCTAGGGGTTTTCAGTTAAAGGTTATTTGTTTGAGGAAAATCCTTTTAAGATTTTTCTTAGTTTTTTATTATTATTATTATTATTACTATAAGTTCCTTGTAGCGAATGAAACTAAATGTCTTAACTGTACCTTGATTTTGCTAGGCTCACTGTCAGAGTCCAGGGGCTTCAAAAACAACAACACAAAATGCTCTTGGCAGAGAGTTTCCTTGCTCACGAAACAATGGCTGAGTACAAGTTCCGTGCTTGATTTAAATAAATCATTATACTGCTTATTGGCTCTTGAGGTACTGTGTTATGTCAGCTTTGCTTAGCATGCAAGGATCGAAAGCTCCAAGCTGTTTATAAGCAAAGTCTCAAATTATGTTGCACTTAATGTGCTGTTAAACCGTCTTTCATGATCTACAGAAAAGGTCAGCTCATTGAAACGAACTAGGATGGAAACCATCAGGGAGAAGACATCTTTGTGGCACTGATTTAGAATCCTAAAGTAGTATTAAGTTTCTTGGGAAAGAAACAGATTAACATGTATAAAAAGGTCAAGAATTATTTTGTACTGTTGTTGTTTTGAAAAGGCTTGTCAGCAATGGGAATGGGGATTAAGTGCTCTTAGTTTTATTGTCCCCCTTTATGATTGGATATTTATTGCTCTATATCCTAATGCTTTTTGACCTTTCTCACAGATAGGACCTAGACAGCTAGGTGACATGGTCCACTGAAGCTTGTAAGGAATGTGATGTCTTCTGGATTATTCCTCCTTTAACGTCTAGGACTGCCAGACCTCTAGTGTCTACAGACTCCCTTGGGAACAAAGAGTAAAATGGAGCCACCAATGTCCTTTTATTACGCAGAGACCATCTACTTTATGTAGGATATGATATTGGACTCATAGAGTCTTTAGAAATTGATGTTGTAATACATTCTCTTTATTATTCCATCAGATCTTAAAGGTAACTTGCTAGGGAAAATAGAGGGTCGGTCATCTCTGTCAGCCCCAAACACAGTAAATGATGCTCTGGTCATACATGCATGCTGCTTCTCTGTTTACATAGGGGACACCATTCTCATGGGCAATCATACATTTACAGTATCTCCTAGTCCTATACTATGAATAGGTGATAAATATGGTTTATGGGAAGACCTCTTTGAAGTAAGATCTCCAAGCTTTGATTCCCAGAACTCTGTCTAATGGTGAAAGCTTAGACATGCAATAAATTGGGGATGGTGGGGTTTTCCAGTATTAGTGTGCATTTTGGAAAAAAAGAAGGCAATGGTAACAGTCTGTAGACTGTACACATTTTCTCATTTTCTTACAAGGAACACATTAAAAGGGTTTCCAGGAGTAGAATATTGGTGACCTATCATCAGCATAGGTGATCAACATCTGATCGGTGGGGATCCAACTCTTTGCACCCACACCAATCAGTTGTTTGAGCGGTTGATAGGTCAAATGGCCTATGTGCAGCTCATTTCCATTCATATGAATTGGCCTGGGATGCCTTACAAAGCACAGCTGCTATCAGGGGTGGACTGGAAACGTAAAGTGGCCCTGGAAAAAATACTAAAAGTGGCCCCATTTTGTAGTTGGGTCCAAACTGATGGAAGGCAGGGCCAGAAATACCATATTGTGGCACATTATACCACCCCAACAGAGCCAAATACCACAGTCCATCACAAAATACTGCCAGCCAACCCCAAAAATTTCCACTTGCTGGCAATTAGGAGGGCCCAGATGGCCCCCTGGGCATCGGCCCCCTGGGCATCGGTCTATGGCCAATCCGCCCCTGGCTGCTATACAATGTATGGTGCTGTGCTTGGTATGCTGGTATGCTGTGTCAACAATGTTCTACTCTCGGAAAAAAAACACCTTTTGAAAAGTCAAGATAAAAGATTAAGGAAAACTTGCGTTCTTGTAAAAGCTCCACTATTTCTCTACTAAGGCTACTTTCACACTAGCGTTAGCACGGATCCGGCACCTAAAGGGTGCCAACGGATCCGTGCTAACGCTATACATGTGTGGAGCCGGAGCAGCGCTCCGGCCCCACACATGACACACATTAAAACAAGACACAGACATACATACATACAAACAAACATACAGACATACATACATACTCACATACTCCCGGGACGCCGGCAGAACGTCTTCACGCGCCTCCTGCGCGCAGTGATGACGATTCCCCACAGCGCCCTCTCCTGGGCGCAGTGGGGAAATGTCATCGCAGCGCGCAGGAGGCGCGTGAAGACGTTCTGCCGGCGTCCCGGGAGTATGTGAGTATGTATGTATGTCTGTATGTTTGTATGTATGTCTGTTTGTATGTATGTCTGTGTGTATGTATGCCGGATCCGGAATGACCCCCCATTGGAAATCAATGGAGGACAGATCCGGATTACTGGTGTGTCCACACCAAACGGATCCGTCCCCATTGACTTGCATTGGGGGTCATTCCGGATCCGTCTTGGTGCGGATGCCTGGACCGGAGAGCAAACCGCAGCATGCTGCGGTTTGTCCTCCGGTCTGAAGACGGAACGGAATGCTTTCAGGAGCATTCCGTTGTCTTCAGTTCAGTTTTGTCCCCATTGACAATGAATGGGGACAAAACTGAAGCGTTTTTTTCCGGTATTGAGCCCCTATAACGGAACTCAATACCGGAATTTAAAAACGCTAGTGTGAAAGTAGCCTAACACCTTTGGTTTACATTTACGAGATAAGCATGATAATTAGTTATCTCCAAACCGAGAGCTTCTATTATAGGAGATAATTAAAGCACCTAGGTACAGTACTTCACCATTTTAGCAAGAGAAGTTTAATGTATCAGATGAACCCTATTTCCGAGGACTAGTTTCCCCTCTGACATTAACATTGAAGTGTGACCTTACTGCAAAATTGTGCAGATTATCCACTTCCAAATAATTACCAGACACTAAGCAAACAACAGGTAATTGCTAACAATCCTAAAACTGGATCCATATAAAGGTACTACACTGATCTGGTGCCTGTTAAAATGAACATAACATTAAAGGGGTTGTCTTCAGCAAGTGGCATTTATCATGTAGAGAAAAAGTTAATACAAGGCACTTACTAATGTATTGTGATTGTCTATATTGCCTCCTTTGCTGTCTTGATTCATGGTTTCATGGTTATGACCACTCTGTAATTCATCAGTGTTGGTCAAGCTTGCACACTATAGGAATAATTGCCAGCCTGTCTGGTGGCTGGGACCATGGGAGCGCACATAGTCTGGTGCTTTTTATAGTGTGTAAACACGACCACCGCTGCTGTATTGCAGGGTGGTTGTAACCATGGAAACGAGCCGTGTATAATGTGATGGAAAAATGAATCCAGCCAGCAAAGGAAGCAGCATGGATGATAACAATACATTAGTAAGTGCTTTGTATTAATGTCCTCTACATAATAAATGCTATTTGCTGAAGTGAGACAACCCCTTTAATGTGACATTGTATGATTCAGACACAATACACACATTAGTACACAGTTGTGTGTGTTCCCAGGCCTTGGTTTAGCCCACTAGACCTGGTAGTCAACCATGGCCCAAGTCAACATTTCAGGATATTTAAGCCAAAGGAGTTCCTTCTAATAGAAAAATTCCGGTGGTGCTGGTGGCCATTAAAATGGCTGATGTATTATTCCTCTAGGTAATAATTCACAGAATTATAAATAGTTGTAATCATTTACTTCCCATAAACATACACAAGGCAGGGTCAATTTCACAGGAAACCAGTTAAACTATGCTTTTAGGATGATAAGGCCCACATAAACATGCTTGTATTGTCAGCTGACCCCACCTAGAACAGAGGGTTCGGCCGACACTGTAATGTGTATGGGGAGCTTCCAAGTCTTTCCCAACAATTGATGTCAAGGGAGAGAAGGTTTGGACAAAATGAATATTTTATTCCAATACTTTCCTTCTCCCAGGACATGAGCCTCCACCAAAAGTGTCTGGCAGAGGCTTTCTCTGTGCTTCCCATAGTATACACGTTTGGTGGAGCCAGGTGTGTATGTGTATAGGGGAGTCGCGGGAGAAAACTGTCAGCTGAACAGTTATTAAATGTTAATGGTGGTCTTCTGATGTAACTGAAGCACTTTACCTCAAGGAAACCATGCAATCACAAAAACTGTAACCTCCATGTTGTGTGAACCCATGGCACCAGTTCTTCAAAGCAGCCACACTAACCATTGGGTAAATACTCAATAAGGTTAGGACAGTCATTTTGTAGACTAGAGCCCCTTGGTATATGTGATGCAGTGGTACCTGTGAAGAAATCCATACTTACCTACTCCCCGCTTCTCAGTTCCTGTTCCATGGCCCCCAGTCACTCGTCATTGGACTTCCAGTACTTATCTACCAACTGGCACTGCTGGGTCATGCTCCACTTCAGCAGCGAGGCTAGTCATTAGCCACGGCAGTGGATGTGACCCAATCTGTGCAGAAGTTGACAGAAGGGAACCAGAAGCCCAGTGAAGAAAGCTTGGGAGTTAGAATGAAGCAGCAGGTGAGCATGGATTCCTCCACAGGTAAGAATTTTTTAAAAATCTCAGACAATCCCTTGTAAGATTTCCATATATACAACCACTTTGAGAACTCGTTAGGCTTTTTTCAATCTCAGCGACTATAAGTTGTGCTCAGTCTCCATTATATGACTGGGTGTTAACTAACGCAATACATTGTGACCACAGATGAGAGAAGTCAATAGCAATCCTTCACCTTGAGCTTCCTTAACTAGGAGCATAGCTAGGAAAGGCTGACAGGACATGTTCCTTGGGTGCTGGGTGCTATTATGGGGATTAATACCTGGGGATTTAGATACAGGGCTATGGTAGTGAACTAAACCTTTATCCTAAGTGAAAAGTTTATCCACATTTAGAACATGCAGGAAGCTGAGTGACAACCAAGTATTAGTGAAATTAGTGGTTGTCATCATGAACATCTAACATCAGCCAGAATGGACAATGCACATCCAACTTTATGTGCAGACAGGGAATTGTGAACTTAATTGACTGGACTACACATAGTTGCCATCTAACCTATGCCCTATTAATGGTGCTTTACAAAATCGAGCAATAACTGACAGGGCATGTCTGGACCTAAAGTTGCAAAACAGACAAATAGCCGCAAGCTCATAAAAAAACAAATTTTTGCATCTATAAAGACATTATTATTCTAAATGCTAAAGTGAGAAGAGGCCATTAAATGTGAATTAGCATGTCAGTAGCAGACAGGGATCAAAGTGACGGTGCTGTAGATAACCCATTAGGGAGGTGGTGTGAAATCTGATGTCCTGCAAGAGCAGTGAAGTTTCTTTGGCGGCACACAAACAAGCACACCTTTCCTGCAGCTACATTAATATGTTAGGAAATGGCATAAATAGCAAATCAAGGCAAAATCTACCAATCCCAAGAGCCATGTGGTTTTACCAAGTCTCTGGATAGTGCCAAGAGCCAGCCAAAGTTGTTTGAGTCATGGACTGCATCCTTCTTGATTTGCATCACATCACTGTTTGGGTAATAACTGGATATTGGCGCAAGGGGAAAAGGACTTATTTTTAAGTCTCATGATCACAGAAGACCTCCCAAAGTGACGTGAAGGAGGTCTATGTGTAAAGACGTACCATTTATGTAATTCTCTAATATATTCATGAAGAAGCTGAGCCTGCACTATAAACAGTATGTAGTCATACTGTAGTATTGAATAGTACGTCGGGGTTTAATAAGGAATTCGAATACAATGCTCAATTACTGTAAACTCATTAGCAGAATACAATCTGATTTTCAGGTACCACAGTGGGGGCTTAATTACAGCCGGTGCACTCTAATGATCTCTGAAGCCTGGGGGGAAGGGTATCAAAATTTCCCAATGTCCCCTCATGTCATAAGAGGAGACTAGATATAGTCGGGGTCCAGTTTCCTATTTTTGCATTTGGGCCCACGAGCTTTAAATGGGTTGTCCCAAAAAATAATATTCTACAGTTTTGAAACCAGCACCTGGATCAGAATATTTTCATAAATGCATGTAATTAAAACTGTATTATAACTATTGAATTATTTACTGAAACCTATCTGTACAGCGCCATCTGCTGTTTGTTCTTTTTCTTATTTCTCTGTCCTGCTCACTGAGATGGAAGCACATGTTCAGTTCCATCCTTCAACCACCACCAGCTGCAGCAGACAGGACATGCCCTCTGAGAAAGGACACACTCCCTGAGCTGCCAGCTTCAAATAAATCTATCAGAGCAATTGGAGCAATGAATGAGGAGATCTCTGGATCCATGTGAGGTACAGGGCTGGGTCTAGCTTTGTTAGAAATAGGTTGTCATGAACTAGATTATGTGATTTCCATTTTTTTACATCAATCATGGGATAACCCCTTTAAGGTAAGTCTCTGACCGCAGCCCGAGTTTTCTGATGGGATGTCAGGAAAGTTACAGAAAATGTTAATTTCCTTTTCCTTCCTTGATGAAATCTAAAACGAACAAATCCAATAATGAAAATCTATTACGCAAATTGCAATTTATGCCAATGTATCCTATATTTTATAGGAATGAGCACAAACTGGTGCCCATAGCTAAGGAAAAAGAGGCTTAACCTCAAGGCCAAAGGTGAAAGATTTCTGCCTGTCCATCACTGTAAGGATATACAGGGCGTCATTGTGTGTCCAATGGACAGAGCAGGACAACAGTCCCTCATTGTCCCCAAGGCCTTCAGCATAGCCTTGTGGCTACTTAAATGAGGCAAGGGTCATTTGACTCGTGTCGGGGTTCCTGTTTCTTTTCCTGATAAAACCAGCATAAAAACATACGGGTTATGTGGCTGAGGGCTAGAATTAACTCTATTGTACTTATTCCTATCTAATGGGTAAACAGGGTGTCTCTGGATGTTGTTAAAACGTCATGTTAATGAATGAAATGTGGTGGAGCGGGTAAATCATTTACCCCATGGAAAATATACACCATAAGCATAATGTGATCAATGCCTGCAGCCTATACATTTACCATGGAAAAAATAGATAGATAGATAGATAGATAGATAGATAGACAGGTATTAGATAGATACTGTTCCCTAGCAGCATTTATAGAAATACAGATCTACGACCACCACAGCTCAGAATTGTATTATTTGGTGGTGAAACCCTGCCTGTAGTGGGGGCTTACAATCTAATTTTCCAATTTTTTAGACTTATTCCAACCTTACGTGTGTTATTCTGTCTAGTAGAAAGAGCTGACTCTCGCTGCAGCGTTTTCCACTCTCACTTGCAGGAAATCTCCGGTGTAACATGTATAATTGGTGGCCAATGATAACAAACCACACTCTACAGGAGTCCTTTAAGGGGAGCACTAGTTAATAGTGGGAGTATTTGCTAGGTATTCAGGCTCACAGCGGGAATGCGAGGCTTTTCCCTGCCCACATGTTTACCCAACTACACACGTAATCATCCTTCAAGATTCATTTGCCATGTCTACGTCTTTTCATCTGTTTAAGATATCTGCCCGTTTACGTGTAATAGAAATGGACACAGGCTAAACCAGAAGGGCAAATTCCCCACTCAGAGATTCTGATAAGGGTGGCATTTGGGACGTGTATTCCTTTCAAATGCCACTTCCATTAAACTTCAATAGCAGCTGTGTAGGGCTTTTCCAGGGTAGGGACATTTCTGCACCTATTCATGTTCTCAGCAGGGGTTCAGCAACTTTCACTAGATGCAAACACGATGTCCATCAGAAAATATAGAGTGGGACAGATCCTGAATCCCACTGGAACCAAAGGAAAACAGCAAGGATTTATCCCAGATTAGCCATCAAGGGCGATGATATAAAGTGTTTACTATGGATGGTTGGAAAAGTGAAAAGATTTGGGTTATGTTAACTATTGTGTAGGTGAAATCCTTAAAGGCAGGACACTAAGCTAAGTTTTTCTTTCATTTATATGTGTGAATAAATTCTAATTTACTTAGGATCCTATTACATGTGCCCATGACGGGTCAATTGACGATATACAAATTAATCAATGCTTATTTAAAGGGCATCTGTTTTTGCAGTTTTGTACCTATGAAACTGGGTGACCTGTTACATGTGCGCTTGGCAGCTGAAGGCATCTGTGTTGGTCCTGTGTTCATATGTGCCCACATTACTGAGAAAAATGAAGTTTTCATGTATGCAAATGAGCCTCTAGGAGCAACAGGAGCATTGCTGTTACATCTAGAGGCTCCGCTCTCTCTGCGCCCTTTAAAGATCCTTTCACATAGCCAGTGGCAAAGCAAAAGGGGGATGAATGATCATTATTATTTCTGTCCCCTCAGTTATCTGCCTTCAGTTTAATGTCAAAAAAAGAGAGTTGAAGCAGCACAGCTATACCTGTAGTCTGGTTACATAAATAAACGTAGAAAAACCTCAATTGTGAGTCACGGGGTGCACGCAGTCCAGATCCTGGCTTGTAGGTTCTGCATAAACATCCATATAGTAAGCCGCAGCACTCCCAGCAGTTAGTCCAATATTAGTGTTTTATTAGGAACGCATGGTATAGCATTTGCGACGTTTCGGCTCACATGAGCCTTTTTCAAGCAATGCTTGAAAAAGGCTCATGTGAGCCGAAACGTTGCAAATGCTGTACCATGCGTTCCTAATAAAACACTAATATTGGACTAACTTCAGTTTAATGGCAGCACATCTCCTGTTAAAATATTATACAGTTTTCAAACCAGCACCTGGAGCTAAATACTTTTGTAATTGCATTTAATTAAAAATTTTGTATAGCTACTAAGTTATTCAATAAAATGTATCTGTATAGTGCCACTTCATTTCTTGTCCAGCTAACTGAGAAGGACGCACATGCTCAGTTTCATCCTTCAACTGCCCCCTGAGCTGTGATAGGGAGAGCATGGACACGTCCACTTAGCTGCAGCTGAGTAGACACTCCCCTTGAGCTGTCAGCCTGATATAAATCTAGCAGAGCAATGAATGAGGAGATCTCTGGATCCATGTGAGGTACAGGGCTGGTTCTAGCTTTGTTACAAAGCGATTGTCATGTACTGTATGATGTCTGATTTTCATTTTTTACATTATTCATGGAATAACCCCTTAAAGACAGGTGACAAATGAAGATTTTGCTTGTTTTTTCATGCTCTTCAGTTTTGAAAGAATTAACCTTAGCAGAGTTTATTCTTAAAGAGCATCTGTCAGCAGGATCAACCCTCTTAATGCTGAAATGCTGCCCATCTTGTGAAAATTGGTTGCGTCTTCCAGGCTTGTGTTGCTTATGCAAATGAGGGTTTTAGTGCACTGAGGAATGGGCAGAACCTCTCAGTGCACCTCAGCTTTCCAGTGCTGGCCAAGCCTTCGACAGGTATCCACAAAACAGTTAAAGGGGTTCTGTAGTTTTTTCAAACTGATGATCTATCCTCTGGATAGATTATCAGCATCTGATCGGCGGGGGTCCAACACCCGGGACCCCTGCCGATCAGCTGTTTGAGAAGGCAGCGGCGCTACAGGAGCGCCGCGGCCTTCTCTGTGTTTACCGCAGGCCAGTGACGTCACGACTACTATCACTGGCCTGGGCGCGGCTAAGCTCCATTCATGTGAACGGAGCTTAGCCCCGCCCAGGCCAGTGATACTAGTCGTGACGTCCCTGGGCCTGCGGTAAACACAGAGAAGGCCGCGGCGCTCCTGCAGCGCCGCTGCCTTCTCAAACAGCTGATCGGTGGGGGTCCTGGGTGTCGGACCCCCGCCGATCAGATGCTGATGATCTATCCAGAGGATAGATCATCAGTTTGAAAAAACTGCAGAACCCCTTTAACATTTTAATCAGCAGCATCAATCCTACCAGGCAGCATGTCTGCTTTAGTAGAGTTGATTCTGCCGACTGTATTGGCATTTCATAGACGCAGTCATTATGCAAAGTGTCAAAGGAGAGCGTAAGCTGATTTTCAGCGGCAGATATTCCTGCAATAAACCTGGCATGTGTGAACATGCCTTAAGCCAAGCTGCTCTACAAGGTGTACCATACTGATATGAATATCTTAGTATCTTATAGCCATTAGGCCTTATTCGCACAACACCGCCAATAGCAGTGCATAGGGTCTTACTGTAACCTCCATATGTCTCCTGTTTATTACGGCGTACACAGATTTTTCTGTCTGACATGTTCCATCAGATGCCATTGGAGCATTGCGTCTATGTGAGAACAGTTCAATACAACTGGCAACTGACATGGTGAGGTCTTGTATGACGCCTAGAAGAGAAATGATCCAACATCTCCTTGGTCTACAACTGATCTGCATAAAATCTCTGCATAATATGGAACCATTTAATGTGTAAGTGCATATAACCAGAATTCAGATAATAAGCCTACCGGTTTTTCGTAATGGAAAATCGTCCTTGCTGTCTTGAGCCCCGGGTAAAGGATATTTGTATGATGGAGAGGTCCCACTGAGTGGAGGAGAGCTTTGATCCAATGAAGTATGATGTGCTGCCCTGCAACATAAGTAACAAAATGTGACAGTTCAAAAGACTGGATTTTAGCTATTAAAATCCTGAACTTTCCTATTTTCCAGTATTTATTACTTGAATTATAGATGTAGTAAAGAAGTAAGAGGTAGATATTGACTACATGTCTGCCCATATAGTCACTACTCCCAGGGGCGTAGCTAAAGGCTCATGGGCCCTGGTGCAAGAGTTCAGCTTTTGCCCTTATTCCCTCAGTGCTTTGTGGCCGGGGCAGGGGAGCACATACTGGCACAGAGGGGCAAAAATTGAAATGGCTCTTGACCATGGCAAATTCTTGACCTAATGCCTTCCTGGGTGGACATTTGATTAACTAGAGTGGTGCAGAATTTGCAGTCACATCAGGAATTTGCCACTGTTGAGAGATAACAAAAGCACTCTGCTACATAGCGGACAGATGTATTATAAATGAGCAGTATAGAGCAGGTAATAGGTAATAGGGCAGCACGGTGGCTTAGTGGTTAGCACTGGTGCCTTGCAGCTCCTAGGTTCAAATCTGACCAAGGACAACATCTGCATGGAGTTTGTATGTTCTCCCTGTGTTTGCAAGGGTTTCCTCCCACACTCCAAAGACATACTGATAGGGAACTTAGATTGTGAGCCCCATTGGGGACAGTGCGATGATAATGTCTGTAGAGTGCTGTGGAATATGTCAGCGCTATATAAGTACATAAAATAAATAACTAGTACTAATGCACAGAGTGGTTTACTCACTGTCTTCCTTTATAAATTGTATAATAGATATAAGCCCTACACTGGATTCATTGCACTCAGTAGCACATCACCATTAGGGGTGAAATCCAGTGCCTAGGACCTTGGCTGACATTTAGTTCTCCTTCAATACAATGAGCTCAGCTATGATGCTGCAGTGTACAAGGCAAAATTAGGAAGCAGCAACATGAAAAGAAAGCATTCATGTGAATCAAATAGTTAAGAGGTAAGACTTTAGTTCAAAATGTCTTCTATGATGAAAGGAAACCGTCCTGTGTTGGCCCATTAGTACATCATAAATTACCCCAAAGTTTCATAACTTAGGCACTGGCTACTAAAGAGAAGTAGAAGAGCACCGTCCTATGAGGTAATCGTACCGCTTCACATAAACCAGCTTCATAACCATAACCAAGCTTGTAAAATGAAACTACTGCTTTCAACACTACAATTTATTACAACTGAAGCCTTCTGAAACATGGACAGCATCTTCTCATATATAGTCATTAATAATAATTTACTTTATAAAAATAATAATAATCAATGGAGAGTTTTGGGGAGGTTCTCACCACTGGGCTCCCACCTATTCCAAGACCTGGAGTCACTTGAACCCACATTCCTGTTATTTAGGTGGCTGTTCATGCACAGTGCCTCTCCACTGAAGTTTATGGGATATAGGGGAACTGTTGGCAATACTCAGTGCTTTCTTTATCTCCCGGTGACTTTACTTGATTGACCTCTCGTTGATCAATCTTAGTGGTAAAACCTCTATTCATAATTCTGGAAAAGCTAAAGCTAGGTTCACATCTCAGCTAAAGGTAATCCGGTGGTCTTTTCTGCCAGAGAACAGACTAGTGGAGTGACTGTATCTAGCAGAGCCGGATACAGCCGCACATCATCGGGCACTGCCAGATTCCCAGCAGAATTTCTCCAGCCGAAAGCTGGTATTACTTTGTAAAGTGGGAGATCCCTGTTGGATCCCATGATAATCAATGGAATCCCCAGCAGTGTATGGTGGTATTTGGCTATGAAGGATATGGTAACTGCAGTAGTCTGTTCTTCTGCTGGAACATACTACCAGATTACCTTTAATTTAACCTTTAATTTAAGATTTTTATCAAATTCAATATTTAATGGTACAAAATGTTTTACATGAAACAGAGAACTTAATCATTAAACAGTGCCCATTGGAATACAGTGCCCATTGGAATCAATGGGCATTTGGGTCTTGAACTTGATGAGTTCCCCAGGGATGCACATCATCCCTTGTCTTTTTTCAGTCTTTTTTCAGCCTGAACTTAAAACCTAAATAATCTTGTGCAGATTCATTGCCAGGTTCCTGTGCAGATTCATTGCCAGGTATGAGGGAACGGCTGTTTGTTTGGCAGTGTATCTCCAGTCCAGCTATTAGTCTGACAGATAAAAATTTGGGCTGGCAGAAGAGAAAAAACAGAATGGCTTAGTAATCAGATTTTTCAAAAAGTGGACTGCAAAGGCCAAGGATTTAAGTGCAATATAGGCAATAGCAGGCGATGGGAGGTTGTGGTATCTGAAAGTCACACTGCCTTCTCTACTACAAAGGACGGTGAGGTGGTGGTGAGGCTCTTATGAGTTATGGGACGTGCATCATGATCCAGCACCATTGGTAAGGATGTTAACATCCAGGCATGTGCTTATACTAAGCTATGTTTGACCTATATAAAAGTTATCTGAGTCACTGTTTTTGTACTAAAACCCTAAAGGAGGTTTCCTTGTGTTTTATGCTGATGACCTATTCTCAGGATAGGCCATCAGTATGTGATCAGTGGGGGTCTGACACACGTTGCCAATCAACTGTTTGAAGAGGTCATGGCGCTCCGGTGAGTGCCATGGCCTTCTTGCATTTTAGCAAGCACAGCCCCATTCACATGTGACTTCACTGGTCTAGAAAAGGTACCGGAACACCGCTGCCTCTTCAAACAGCTGAATGGTGGAGGTCCCAAGAGTCGAACTCCCACCCATCAGATACTGATGAGATATTGGTCATCAGAATAAAGCACTTGGAAAACCCTTTTAACAAAACCTTAACACTACCTTTAGCATAAACAAAAATAAGACAGAGATATGATGACATACGTGTACCAAAGCTTGGGGTGGCGGACTATGGAATGATTGGTTCCGTTTGTAAAAGTGTCTTTCGTTGCAGATTTGCTCAGGAGGAATTCTTGGAGCTTCAGCTTTACCTCTGTGCTGGCCACAGCTCCTACAAACCAAAAAAAAACATACCGCCAAACAGTGTTAATGGTAAGTGATAAAAGCAGGAGACTTCTCTACGCAAAACCAGAACACTTTGTGAGACCCACAAGCCGGGATTCTAAAACTATACATACATAGAAATTGTGAAGGGGTTAAATCTGATTTAGGAAGTGTGACTTCATTTTGCTTGTTTCTAGGTAACAGCTTTGCACAGCATACACTCAGCGAGAAGGAAACTCCTATAAAAGTGACACTTTAATTTAGCTTCCCACACTATTTGTTTACCCATAGGGTAGTTGCGAAATTACTTACTGCCAGCATTTCAAATTAATATCGTAGCTCTGAAAACATAAAATACATTGAGTATGCTGTTGGAAAATGGATTAAATGCTCTCCCCTAAGGTCAATTAAACTTCAGTCTGTACTTATTTAGTGCTGAATGAAAAACCTGCTGCACCTACATGGTGGGATGAGAGCAAGAAACTCAGCAATTAAAATAAAAATCGGTGTGGTTTCTAACAAAGTAATAGCCATTGTCGTCATTCCATTCTTGAACTTGTAAAAGGAAATTGTCACCAGGACTGACTCCTTTAAAAGGGTTGTCTGAAATTTTTAGATTGAAGACTTATCCTCAGGATAAGTCATCAAAATCTGATTTGTGGGGGTCCGAGTCCCCGCAAGCTATGTTGCTCCCTTAATTGCTGTGGCCTCTTTTTAAGCCAGTAATGTTTAAGCCAGCAGTCACGTGGCCTAGGCACAGCTCATTCTCATTCAAGTTCTTAGTTAGCTGTGAGGAACCCACAACGCTCACCAGAGTGCCGGGGTGTCCTCAAACAGCTTGTTGGTATGATATTGATAACCTGTGTTAAGGATAGGTCATCAACAGAAGGATCTCAAAAAACTCCTTTAATTAGGATATATTTTGACTGCAATGGCATCAAAGTCCCAAAACTGTCTACCAAAATTAAGAACAACATATGTAGTGGTTCCCGTCTGCTGGTGCTTCTCCTACATTGGTGGCACATATGTAGGGTCTGATACAATTGTTAAAGGGAGTCTGTTACCAAATTTAGACA
Source organism: Rhinella marina (assembly GCA_900303285.1). NCBI lineage: Eukaryota > Metazoa > Chordata > Amphibia > Anura > Bufonidae > Rhinella > Rhinella marina. The sequence continues at coordinate 91,752 of ONZH01012910.1, forward strand.
TCTCAAACTGCTCACTCCGTACTGTGGGTCACATAAACAGATAACAAATGGTACCGTTCTTTGGCTTTTCTAAGGCTGTAATGCTTCAAAAACGAACTTTGAAGTCATACGCAAATGAGGATCGCAAGTCGATAACTCCTCCAATTAGCCAGCCCAGTATCCTGACATCACTCTCATCAGTTCATCAAATCCCAGAGACTGTGGTTTTCCCAACCTCTTACCAATTTAAAACCAATAAATGGTGCATTATCAGTTGGTTGCCCGCAGTGGGTACCGTACAGCACATGCCTGTGCCCGGCGGTGATATGAGCAGACATAGGATTTGAATAGCATAAGAGTGACATCAGGAGGATACTGGGCTGGCTAACAGCTAAACAGGGGGGGAGTTATGGTTGAGTAGCGCCCGAGGGTCTGGGCACTTGTGATCCTCATTTGCATATGCCTTCAAAGTTAATTTTTGGAGCATTACAACCGCAGAAAGGTACCATTTTTTTCAGTGTATGTGACCCAGAGTGCAGTGTGAACAGTTTGAGATGACTATAGTTGAGGACAGACTCCCTTTAAGATCAAAATAATGATCAGCTATGATCAGCAAGGAGCTTTGTTATTGGTGAGTCAGAGCAATACAGGTGGGGTGAAGCAGAGGAAGCCGGTGGGAGCTGGAAGGAGAAGGGGCCTGCTCCCAGGGCTGGAAGGAGAGCGGGCGCGCAGAGCATGGACCCAGGGAAACAAAACAGGGCCGCTGGAGAGGTAAAGGGCCGTGTATTGATGTCTCTGGTGCCTGGGAGAAGAGCTGCCTCCAGCCTGTGTCCCCCCGGGGGAGAGGGATGGGAGAGTTGTGGCAGTGAAAAGCTGTCAGTCTTCAAGTGAATGATTTTCCCCCTCCCCCAACCATGGTTCTGTCCAGTCTCCCAGTTCTCTGCTCCCCCTCCTCCTGTCACCCCACTAGTAACCCAGCCCCCCCCTCTAGTGACCCTGCTCCCCCTGTCGTCCCTCTAGTGACCCTGCTCCCCCTGTCGTCCCTCTAGTGACCCTGCTCCCCCTGTCTCCCCACTAGTGACCCTGCTCCCCCTGTCATCCCTCTAGTGACCCTGCTCCCCCTGTCGCCCCACTAGTGACCCTGCTCCCCCTGTCGCCCCACTAGTGACCCGGCTCCCCCTGTCACCCCACTAGTGACCCTGCTCCCCCTGTCACTCCACTAGTGACCCTGCTCCCCCTGTCACTCCACTAGTGACCCTGCTCCCCCTGTCGCCCCACTAGTGACCCTGCTCCCCCTGTCGCCCCACTAGTGACCCTGCTCCCCCTGTCACCCCTCTAGTGACCCTGCTCCCCCTGTCACCCCACTAGTGACCCTGCTCCCCCTGTCTCCCCACTAGTGACCCTGCTCCCCCTGTCGCCCCTCTAGTGGCCCTGCTCCCCCTTTTGCCTCACTAATGACCCTGCTCCCCCTGTCGCCCCACTAGTGACCCTGCTCCCCCTGTCGCTCCACTAGTGACCCTGCTCCCCCTGTCGCCCCACTAGTGACCCTGCTCCCCCTGTCACCCCACAGGGAAGCTGAACAGACTCCACCGACTACAATGGGATCCGTTCAGTTTCCATTTGTGATCTGTCTTTTTACCAGATAAAAAACTCCTGCATACACGGCTTTTTTGTCTGGTCTTTCAACAGAATCTGCAACAGAGGCTCCAAATGCAGCCTCCAACACAGATGTGAGCAAGTGCAGACCTGCCTATTATGTATTTTAATTACCGCAGATTTCATACTCCTCCTCGGGTAAAAATACTCCTCAAACATGGTCAGAGGAGTATTTTTATTCTTCTGAAAAAAACGTAGCGCGACCTCTGATTACTATATATTGTGCTGTTGTCATTATTTTCCTTACTGCCATGTGCCCCTCATGTGGGACAGATCTTGTTAATTTCTTTGTATTGACATAAAATAAGTTCATTAGGATCTAGGACATATTTAATCCATGTGGATGACCACATGTAAGCAGTTCCATTTCCTCCAGTTACAGACCTCAAAATCAGGAGAAACTTTTTTTTATATGATAACATTACTTTTTATTCATAGTTTTTATTTCAGACCAGCACAGAGCTATAGAAGAAACTAAGAGCACCATATACCATCTCCAGTAGCTGTCCATAAGTGGCTAGATATACCAGCGATGACAACATCTGCTTGTGTTTGGAGCCTTTGCTGTGATCATAGAGTTGACATCACAGTGGGGATGTAAACATTTAGGTTACTTTCACATTTGTGACACTGCGTTCAGTTCTCTGGATCCAGATGTTACCAGACTGCCCACCAGCCTCATTAACTATATTGGGGTCCGACAGAGATCCGGGATCCACCCCAAAAATATGCCAGTAATGCAAGCAATGGTTTTTGTCAGGCCGATTCCTGGAATTCTCTGCTACCATAGCGGCAGAACATGCGACTGCTATGGGGGCCCAGAACAAGAGGGGGTCCAGTTTTAGTTGGGATTATCTCCTCTTCTACTGGAGGTGAAAACGTGGTCAAGACTCTACCCTTTAAAGAAACAACATTTAGCAAACAAGGCAGTGAAAAAATGACCCAAGGGTCATTGAAAGGGGTTTAGGCAGAAACTCTTCTGTCCTATCTGGGGGGCCTGGTTTGATCCTTGCTATGGGGCCCTTACTTCTCTTTGTACGCCACTGGCTGGAAGGCTGTGCTGCAAATGTGAAAGGATAGTTAAAGCATTATCCTTACCCTACATAGTCAACGGTAAGATGAGACACGAATATATCACTGACTTTAGTTACTAGATTTACTTAATAAAATGTCGTAATGTGTTAATCCCATAACTTAAAATAGAAGTTTGACTAAAAATCAATTTCTACTATCTAAAAGGTAAAAAGTGTAATACAGCCTAGGTTTGCTATAAACCACCTATTTGGTATACAACAGAATGAATTATGTTCTCTGCTATACTGGATATAAGATAAGAAGTGTTCATCTTCAGAGAAAACTGCATGCATTTGTCTCCCTCTTGTGAGCAAGCACGTAAACCACAGACAGGTCAAAAATAGCTTCAGATCTTTTGGGTTCCTTTTCATTGAAACATCCTGCAGATATTTGTTAACCTCTAAAAATGTTCAAGGTTGATGAAGAGGGATGAAAAATGTTTGTTGTGTCTAAAGAAACTAGTACATCCTTCTGAAGGAACATCTAAAAATACAAGTCATGTGAGGAAACAGTAGGACAAGGGCCTAAGGAAGTATCCAATAGTGCTAAAATTATCTGCATTTTCTTACTTGAGCCAATGATAACAACTAATAGATGGAGGCCACAGGTACTTATTGTACAAGGAACAGAAAACCAAAGAAACAATATTGTGATCTATCAATATTCTGTTTGTGCTCAGTTCCATAAGTTCAAAGTATCTACCTCTGGGTTTCTTCTTTAATGAGTGGGTATCAAATAAAAAAAAAAAAAAGTTATCAACATCTTTCATTCTTTCATCCCACTTTGTGTTTATTGACTCTCTTAGTAACCCCCATCATAGGAAGGATGCCCCTTCTGTGCTCATAACCTGCCAAGAGACGGAAGTGCTCTTCTGTGGGGTCAGGAATTGAATTAGAGGTCTTCACTATTTATTATTTTGGAAATCATTGTTATAGACCAGTCGTACAAACCTAGGTGTCTCACTTAAAGTGCAAAGTATTTTAAGAGAATGTCAGCTCCGAAACACCCCCAAAACTACAGGCTGTAGGCTGTGTATAGTGTACAAACAAACCACCAGTAAAATGCATTGAGAGGATTCCCCATTTGAGTCCTCTCCATTATGTGCATGAGCTCAGGAGTCCTCTCAATGGATTTTACTTCTGGTTTGTGGGAGCACAACGTTGGAATGAAAGTGGACTCGGATCGAGCATCAATTACACTATACACAGATTATTCTAGTTTGCTGGGTGTTTCGGATCTGACAGATTCCCTGTAAAGAGGACCTGTCACCTCTCCTGACATGTCTGTTGTAGTAACCTCATTTAGAGGTTAAAAAAAAATAAAAAATACAACTCACCTCATCCACTTGATCGCGCTGCCACAGTGTATTCTAATACTTTCAGCAGGACATGCGATGACATCACTGTGCTCACCTCGTGGTGAAGGCGATGATGTCATCGCAGGTCCTTAGGCAGGTCCTGTTGAATAGAAGGACCTGCGATGACATCACCATGCTCACCACATGGTGAGCACAGTGACATCATTGCAGGTCCTTTTGCAGGTTCTGCTGAAAGAAGATAGAAAACTAGATCAAGTGGATGATGTGAGTTTTTGTTTTTTTACCCCTAAATGTTCATATTGTTTTGCATTCTATCTTAAGAACGCTATTATTTTCCGTTATAACCATGTTATAACGCAAAATAATAAAATCACCCAAACACCGAACCCAGACTTCAGTGAAAAAGTCCAGGTCCGGGTACTTTGCAGTTCGGGTTCGCTCATCCCTAGTCAGAAGTGATGTCCTACCCTATAAATTAAAAAAAAAATAGGTTACAATGGTGTAAAATAAATTAAGGTAATTCACCAGTTCCCAGATGCTCTCATGAGGATGTCTGGCCAGTGACTGGCTGCAGCAGTCACATGTCTATTGCATTAACACATCATTGATGGGGCTGAGAGTTCATCATTGATGAACAGAGATCAGAGTGGGACCAGGGAGCAGCAGGGGGGCAGTAAAGTGAGCATTATTCTTTTTGTTATTTGACATCATTGTAAGCTGTTGGACAACCCTTCAAAGACTTCACGTGCCCCTCACAATCTGATGTTATTTTCCACAGGGCAATATGAAATCAATGGGCACCATGCAGCCCTCCAATGTGTCTCTTGATCTGGTAGGGTAAGGCCACACGGTCAGGTTTCTGAATGCAGTTTTGAAAGTCAAAAATAGGAGTGAATTCAAAAAGAGAAGCCCTCTCTGTCCGTCATACTTTGTCTCCTTTTATGATCCAAAATACTTTTCAAAATATGAAAAGTAGCTGATAATAATAAGAGAGAGAATAATATATCATTTTCTTGCCACTATCATGTTGAAAGGAAAAGAGGAATGTGGATTCATGGGAAATGTGATCAATTGTGCGAAGGTCAAGTTGCCATATGTAGATTGTTTCAGTCTATAGTTCTTTGTGACAATCTGTCATAGACACTGATTACAAATGCAAAGTAGAACCGGAGAAATGGAAGAATAATTTTGAGGTAATAAAATGTGTTCAGAATGGGTTTTTTGCCTTTTTTTTGGTAATGGAAATATATTACATCATAACGACCACATAAGGTGACTACAGCAATTTACTTTGGCAGCTTTCATTTTTTTAACATATATACACAGTGCCTTGCGAAAGTATTCGGCCCCCTGGAACTTTTCAACCTTTTGCCACATTTCAGGCTTCAAACAAAAAGATATAACATTTTAAATTTTTGGTGAAGAATCAACAACAAGTGGATCACAATTGTGAAGTGGAAAGAAATTTATTGGATCATTTAAACTTTTTTTGTAATAATAAAACTGAAAATTGGGGCGTGCAAAATTATTCGGCCCATTTACTTTCAGTTCGGAAAACTCACTCCAGAAGTTCATTGAGGATCTCTGAATGATCCAATGTTGTACTAAATGACTGATGAAGATAAATAGAATCCCCCTGTGTGTAATCAAGTCTCCGTATAAATGCACCTGCTCTGTGATAGTCTCAGGGTTCTGGAACACACCAGGCAGGTCCGTGATACTGTTGTGGAGAAGTTTAAAGCACGATTTGGATACCAAAAAATCCACTTTGTGACAAGTTACGCATGTAGAGAGACAATGACCGTCATTGTACCCTTCAGATGCCAAGTTCATACATGATCTCAGCATCTGATAGCAATAGTCCGGTGTTAAATTTTAAAAATATATATATAAATAATACCAGATCCATTTGCTTTTGAAGGGACTGCAGGCGTGGTGATGTCATATGTCATCGTCAAGCAAAATGGCGGCGGGCCTGTTGCGAGCAAATGGATCAGGTAAGTATTATTTTTTTGTTTTTTTACACTATTTCAGGTTAAATCGATTTGCTACTGCAAAGCACGAGGTAATTCTGCTTCACGGTGAATCAAATCCTCGGATCGAATTCCACCTCATGGCCTTCAATTCGCTCATCACTATATATATGGTTGCTGCTGACTAGAAATATTACCATTCATAGAGCGTTGAAGGATTTGCATACTCTAGATGTCCTGGAGAGCCATTGTTTGTGACCCTCTTTACTAGCCCCCTTCCTCCTGACTGAAAACTACAGTATGGCAAAAGTGACATCTACAGGACATGAAAGAGTACTGCAAAATATATGATGCTTAGTGATGTCATTGATTTTAGTGATGTCATATGTTTTCTATTATTTCACCATACCATCTATTACCAAGGGAACGTCCAGAACATTTATCTGGTGACCTCTTTTTCATCTTTTCATCTACAGATCTGCTTATTCCTGGGTTCCTCTTCACCCTTCTAAGATGGCAGCATCTCTTCTCAGACTTACTGATGCACACTATGCATCCGTAGTACAAGACACGTCCTGCTTGTCCTTCCCTACTCTTGGATTAGTTAGAACTGCTCATGTGAGCAGAGCTGACAAATCCAAGGACAACAGGAAAGTCACATAACGAAGTCTGAGAAGTAGTGTGAACATCATGGAGGGCAGGAGAGGAGCCCTGTAACTGGTGGATCTGCAGCTGAAAAGATGAAAAGGGAGGCGCCAGGTATTTTGTTAGTTCCCCAGTTAATGTGAATTTTCTTTCTTGAACCAAAGGGTCGCTTTAAATATGAGTTCCTAGTAGTAACTAATCAGACCACCATTTAAATTTCCAGATAAGCTTTAGGAAAATGAAAGAGGGTATCCAAGTGGTTGCTATGGGCAGTACCAACACTTTTCATGATTTTAACTCATGTGGTCCACAATATATTACATACTTTGAGTAGTTGCTCTAAGGTTAGGGATATATATACTGTATATAGCCATCATGTTATAGAGCCTGGGGAGATGAGCAGATAGATATATTATGGGTCATTTTTCAAACGGGTGTAAAGTAGAACTGGCTTAGTTGCCCATAGCAACCAATCAGAGTTATCCTTTCATTTTCCAAATGAGCTGTCCAAAATGAAATGTGGAATCTGATTGGTTGCTATGGGCAACTAAGCCAATTCTACTTGACTCCCCATAGTTTTAAGAGAAAAGATTCAGTATAAAGAGTAATTTATGCTCACTAGTCAGTCTTATCAGTGACAGCTATCTCTGTATACACACTACATACATATACACAATGATAACACCTCCTCCGTGTACAAATGAGCTCAGAAAGAGCAGAGATTTAAATGTGTGAAATCTTTTCCCACAAAACTATCTATCAATCTGCTCAGCTCCTCTTGCTCTATAATATGCTGCCTGCAGATTGCACTACATTTCAAGCCGACACTCCTCACTGTAAGCGTCCTCACAATAACAGTAATTTATCAAAATGTCAATTTATCAACACTTTTATTGTTGGCAACCAAGAAAATCATACTAGGCCTCATTTATCAAAACTGCATAACAGAAAACGGTCTTTGTTGCCCATAGCAACCCCTCAAAATTCATCTTTTATTTCATGATTAGTTCTGGTAAAGTGAAAGCAGCATTGTCATAGCTTGTCATGGCCAACTAGGGCAGTTTTTCAGAATTGTCAAGGACTGCAATGTACTGTATATTCATTCTTTACCAATGAACATGAAAATTGCAGTACAAAATAAGGATTCCTTGGGATCTATTTTACACTGGTGTGAACAGCACCAAAGACTAGTTTCACCCTAAAATTAAAATCTTCCGGCAGGCTGTTCCGGCAGAACTACCAGAGTTTATTGTATCCGGTGTAACCAGATAATGCCTTTACCTACCGTAGCCAATTGACTTTAATGGGACCTGGCGGGGATCCAGCCTGTTTCACCAATTCCGGAAACAGACTGGATCCCTACCGAGTCCCATTATAGTCAGTGGGGCCTGGCAGTGCTCCGACACCCACTGGCTATGCTGGATATGGTGAACTCCAGCAGGCCGTCCCTCTGCTGGAAGATTTTAGCACTATTGTGCAACTAGCCTAAGCCAGCTATACAAATTCATTAGATTGGAATCTCATACGGCCAGCAGTTATCCATCCCAATTCCCTCCTGACTCATACACATTTGGTTTGGCCGAGTATTTATGTGTTGTCAATGGGGAGAGCGAAGAAATACTCTGCCAGACGCTTTGCGGTGGCTTATGTCCTGAGAGATGAGACTTCTCACTCCCAATATTATCTGTGGGTGGATAGTCAGGAGCTTCCCATACACATTAGACTGTCGGCCAGACGCGCTGTTCTCAGCTGGTTCGAACGACAATACACTAATGTGTATGGGTCCTTATAGGGGTTGTCCAACAAAAAATATTCTACAGTTTTCAAACCAGCACCTGGATCTGAATACTTGTAAATGCATGTAAAAATTTAGCTTAGCCACTCAGTTATTCAATAAAATGTAATCTGTACAGCGCCACCTGCTGTTTTTTTTTTAAATTTTTTTGACCTGCTCACTGAGAAGGCCACACATGCTCAGTTTCATCCTTCAACTGCCTCCTGACTTGTTATAGGGAGAGCTGAGACACGCCCCCTTAGCTGCAGCAGAAAAGACACTCCCCTTGAGCTTTCAGCTTGATATAAATCTAGCAGACTAATGAATCAGGAGATCTCTGGATCCATGTGAGGTACAGGGCTGATTCTAGCTTTGTTAGAAACAGACTGTCACGTACTATATGATCTTTAAAAACCCCTTTAAATTTTAGCAGATTCAAACTGATTAAATGATATCTGTAAATGGTAGTGGTGACATGACTGTTTCCCTCTTACTTTCTTTGCCTCTCTCCTTTGTACGTGGGTGCATTAGCTGCTGCTCCCGCCGATGCCTCTCTGCTTCCTGCTCCTGTCTCTGCTGCTCCAATTTATGTTCTTTCTCTCTTTCTAAGATCTCCTGTTGTTGTTTCATCGCCAGTAATTCCTGCTGCAACTTGTAACAAAAAAAAGGAGAAAAAATCGATTATATAAAATAATTTTTATACAAAGAAACAAAAATATAATAAACAAAGCAACTAAGAACGTTGTTAAGATTCAGTCCCAAATACAGTTCTCACTGGTCATCTGCGCCCCCTGTAGGACTGATTGGTCATGTTCACTTTATAGGAGGGATCTACGATTCTGGAGCATCTATGCTTATGAGGCCTCATGCACACGATTGTATGTGCTTTGCGGTCCACAAAAAATGGATCCGAAAAAAATTAGGATGACGTCTGTGTGCATTCTGTATTTTTCGGAACGGAACAGCTGGTCCCTAATAGAACAGTCCTATCCTTGTCTGTAATGAGGACAATAATAGGACATGTTCTATTTCTTTGCGGAATGGAAATACGGACATGTAGAAACAGAATTCATATGGAGTAACTTCCGTTTTTTTTTTTGCGTACTCGTTGAAATGAATGGTTCCATATATGATGTGCAAAAAAAAAAAAACAACACAGAAAGAAAATACGTTCATGTGCATGAGGCCTGACCCAGTGAAGCACCATTCCTGCTAGAAGTTATGAGTGGATTACTAGCAGTTTGCAATGAAGGTTCAGATGGGAGTTACCAGCTGGGGGTGTGTCTTTGCACAGTCTGATACTGACAGCACTGATTGGATAGTGTCAGACTTCATTGGGTGCCATTTTTATATAAGTGAACTTACCTCCATGTCTACTGGAGCAGAGCACTATTTTTGCTTCCATAAGAAAAAGTGTGGGTTCGTTCACATGAAGGATTTTTTGCAGAAGCCACCTCATTGGATTCAATGAGTTTCTGCACTGCCATTAACCCTTTCACCCCGAAGGGTTTTTGTTTTTTGTGTTTTCATTTTTCACTCCCTGCTTTTCCAGGGCCTTAACATTTTTATTTTTCTGTTCACATAGCTGTATGGGGGATTTTTTTTTTGGGGGGACAAGTTGTATGTTCTAATGGAATCATTTAATATTGCATATGATGTGGTGGGGAACTGGAAAAACATTCCAAATGGGCTGTTATTTTTATTTTCTAGGTGAGTACGATTACAGTGATACCACATTTGTATAGTTCTGGCTCCCGAGATCCCCGCTAGGAGGAAGCGGTACACGCCTGGAAGTGTGTGCTTCCGTATTTTTGCACTCCCAGATGTCGTGGTCTGGTGGGTTAAATGGATGAGATCTACGTTATTGGGCGTCTGCTATTTAAAACCATCTTTAAAGACCTTCCCTGTGCAATACATTATTGGCACTGGCCAGGAAGGGGTTAAAAGACCTGTTCCTACTTGGCACGGTTTCGGCATGGAAACTGATGGAAACCACGCCAGGTGTCTGCATAGGGACAAGATAAAACCGCGGGCAGATCCACAGCATGCTAATGAAAACTGCTGCAGAAACCTGAAAGTCAACAGGTGGAAAATTCTCCCTAGGCTTAATTCAGACATCAGTGGATCACAGAATGTGCCGTTCATGTTCTCCTCGCACAGCACATGTACACATTGACTTTAATATGTTTATTCACACATCCATGAATTTCCACTGACTCTAAGTTAGTGGAATAACCACAGAGACATGCACCATCTTACCATCTTGGTCCATGATGTAGACTAAACATACCCATTGAAGTCTATGAAGCCATGAAAACCACTGACACAATATGCATCTGTGTTTGGTCAATGGTTTTCATGGACCATTGGTAGGAGAAGCTCTAGAAATTAATTTTCAGCCTAGCACTGTCTGTGGAATATGGATGACACACTGAGGGCAACAAACAGACACACGGACCAAACATGGAACTGGTGACCATCTTGTCACAGATGTCATCACGGATGCGTGAAATAGGCCTTACAGGCCTTACAGTACAGCTATAGTAGGGGCATGTAGAGCTATAGTAGCTACAGTAGAGTAGTAGAGTAGCTACAGTACAGCTATAGTAGGGACATGGACAAGGTCATAGGGGTCAATTGCTGGCTTTATCTATATCGATAACACCCTCCAGCTACAGTGGTCCTTCAAGTTACAGTATTAATTAGTTCCAGGAGGACCATTGCATGTTGAAACCATTGTAAGTTGAGTAATCAGTTCTAGAGCCCCAAAATGTCATCCAAGATAAGAGAAAATAAGGATTTAAGAAAAATAAGCAGATAACTAAGACAGATAAAACATGTCCTTACATATAACAGTCAGGAATGGCTGATAACTAGGAACCAATGTAGACATTTTACCAGAGAAGTGGCCTTGATTGGTTGGATCTGGGTCCAAGACACTGTATGTTGAGTCTAGTTTCAACTTATGATGGGTCAGAAAAGACCATTGTATGTTGAAAATATTGTATCCTGAGGCCATTGTATCTTGGGGGATCACTGTAGTTGGTGGGGCCCCACTGGTTATTCAGCGACTCTATTGGATATGGCTGGATTTTATCTTGGAACATTGATGCAATTGTCCAAACCTATCCTAAAATACCCAAATTTTTCCATTCATTGACACAAACCTAGTGAATAATTTATTGATGTCTAGTTGTAACTTTCTGAATTACAGTCGTTAAAAAAATTGCAGTTTAAAGAATCAAACAGAAGAAAATTGGGCAATTAAACAAATAAACTCTCCGTGTAATGCCTGTGTGGGAAAACAATGGGATCATTTCATCCTAAAAGAGAGCTTAGATCCTACCCAGGCATTAACCTGTCCCGTGCCAGGGCAATGGGTGGTACGCTGTGTCCCATATATCCCCAGCAGCTCATATTGCAAAACCTGAGCTTTCTTGGAAATCACATTTCTTTGTAAAGAACTTAATGGAAGCAATGCCCTGGGGAACCATTCACAGTCAGTTGTAAATGTTCTTGAGAGAAACATTCCTAGTCACTCTTTTCCTCTTTGGATAACAGACAAGAAGAATGACAATGGAAGCCCTGTTAATATGAAAAATCTACTCAACTATGCAGGAAACAGATTTGCTGAATTAAAGAAAGCTGCTGCCCCATTGCTTGCTTAGAGGGGGTGGCCCTGGGACAATTTGACCAAAATCAAAAGGAACGTTAACCTTTCAGAAGTGGAGAGACATTAATCATGCACCGAGTGGCAACCTGTAATACTGCTAAACTGTGCGCGGTGAATCATAGTGCATCGTGGGAGCACCACATTGTAGACACCAGATTCCACACAGTTTATATAGTACATGGAGTTTTAATAAAGAGGTGTCCAACTTGAGGTTCTCCTTATGCCGCAGAACTACAACTCTCAGTATCCATTGAAAGCCACATAACTATAACTCCAGACGTATCATATCATTGTGCATAGCCGTAGACTGCAACAATACATAGTTTAATCGACCTTCTGACATACCTGAATATAATATTGATGTATGTCTATTAATGCTAATCTAAGGCCCCTTTCACATCATAGTGTAAAATGCAAGCGGTTCTAAAGGCCCAGAAAAAATGTTGCATACTCATACTGCTGCAAAAGATGGGGAAACGTAAGAGTTAAAGGGGATGTCCAAGAGTTATCACCTATCCTCATGTGCCTGATCGGTGGATGGTGGACCACTGTTGCCCCCATAATCATGAGACAGTGGGTACTGTGTCCCTCAATATGAAGGAAGCAGTCATCGAGCCTGCACTCTATTCATCTCTATGGAACTGGCAAAGAGAAGCCAAGTATAGCGCTCAGCTATCTGTCGCATGGAGATGAATGGAGTTACAGTACACCTTCTGAACTGTCGCTCCATTCATGTGAGGGTGGCACAGGACTCCCCTTCTTGTGATCAGTGGGGGTCTCAGCAGGACCACTACTTTAGTTGGACTGGAGCTGTAGCTTGATATTTAAAATTAAAAAGTTGAGCGACAAAACTCTCTACACCAATCCTACCCTAGTAATCTGCCCTAATGGACAGATCCCCAGTAGGCTTGTGACATAGTGGGTTGCCTGGCCTGTCTCTCTTAAAAATAGTTTTGCTGTGATTTGTGCAAAATTTTGGCAAAACAGGAGCGTTTTCCTTTAACTTTGTGCAAATTGTGGCAAAAAGGCATCTGAAATCAGTGCAGGGCCTTAGTTGCATTGAAAAGGTCCTACACCAGGACCACAAAGGAAGAAAAGAAGAAAGAAGGTGTAGTAGAAAGACACAGACAGGAAGAAGGTGAAGGAAATCACAGAACCATAGGAACCATTTTCTGTAAAAAATTTTCACATGAGGGTATTGTGGAAGTATTGACCATTTGAATTACTTGCATGTGTCCCAGCCCAACTCAGAGTTTAACTGACCTGTTAAACCAGTGGTCAGGGGGTCCCCATGAGGAGCAGAATTTGAGAAAAGGGAGAACATGGGGAGCAGTATGTGAGAAAAGGGTGACCATGGGGAGCAGTATGTGAGAAAAGGGGGACCATGGGGAGCAGTATATGAGAAAGGGGGGACCATTGGGAACAGTATGTGAGAAAGGGGGACCATGGGGAGAAGTATGTGAGAAAGGGGGGACCATGGGGAGCAGTATGTGAGAAAGGGGGAACCATGGGGAGCAGTATGTGAGAAAGGGGGACCATGGGGAGAAGTATGTGAGAAAGGGGGACCATGGGGAGCAGTATGTGAGAAAAGGGGGACCATGGGGAGCAGTATGTGAGAAAGGGGGGACAATGGGGAGCAGTATGTGAGAAAAGGGGGACCATGGGGAGCAGTATGTGAGAAAGGGGGGACCATTGGGAGCAGTATGTGAGAAAGGGGGGACCATGGGGAGCAGTATGTGAGAAAGGGGGGACCATGGGGAGCAGTATATGAGAAAGGGCGGACCATTGGGAACAGTATGTGAGAAAGGGGGGACCATGGGGAGCAGTATGTGAGAAAGGGGGGACCATGGGGAGAAGTATGTGAGAAAGGGGGGACCATGGGGAGCAGTATGTGAGAAAGGGGGAACCATGGGGAGCAGCATGTGAGAAAGGGGGACCATGGGGAGAAGTATGTGAGAAAGGGGGACCATGGGGAGCAGTATGTGAGAAAAGGGGGACCATGGGGAGCAGTATGTGAGAAAGGGGGGACAATGGGGAGCAGTATGTGAGAAAAGGGGGACCATGGGGAGCAGTATGTGAGAAAGGGGGGACCATTGGGAGCAGTATGTGAGAAAGGGGGACCATGGGGAGCAGTATGTGAGAAAGGGGGGACCATGGGGAGCAGTATGTGAGAAAGGGGGGACCATGGGGAGCAGTATGTGAAAAAGGGGGGACCATGGGGAGCAGTATGTGAAAAAGGGGGGACCATGGGGAGCAGTATGTGAGAAAGGGGGGACCATGGGGAGCAGTATGTGAGAAAGGGGGGACCATGGGGAGCAGTATGTGAGAAAGGGGGGACCATGGGGAGCAGTATGTGAGAAAAGGGGGACTATGGGGAGAAGTATGTGAGAAAGGGGAGCCATGGGGAGCAGTATGTGAGAAAGGGGAGGCCATGGGGAGCAGTATGTGAGAAAGGGGGCTATGGGGAGCAGTATGTGAGAAAGGGGGGACCATGGGGAGCAGTATGTGAGAAAGAGGGGGCCATGGGGAGCGGTATATGGGAAAGGTTTGGAGGCAGTATGTGAGAAAGGGGGAAATTTATTAGAAAAGTTCAGCAAAGATTGTCTGATCACAGGGTGTTCTGCTGCTAGGACACCCAGCAATTACCTTTTCCTGTATAGGGGGAACCTGGCACAAGTGTTTGATTCCCCTGTGGTATCATCCAGAAGGGGAGACTCCGCCAATCAGCTATATGAGAAGACACTTGTTCTTGCAGTTTAGCCTAGGCCATATGATGTCACGTTCATCGGTCACATGGCCTTGGTGTAGCTCAGCCTCACTGAAGTGAAGGGTTGAGTGCGATACCAAGCATGGCCGCTATACAACGTATGATACTGTGCTTGGTAAGCTGCGAGAAGTCAGCGATGCTCACAGGATTGCTGGTGCCTTCTCAAACAGCTGATCAGCGGAGTCCCGGGTGTCGGACCCCCACTGATCGCATAATTAAGACCTATCCAGAAGACAGGTCATCAGTATAAGAGTCTCAGAAAACCCCTTTAAGTGTGTAGCCAGTCTTATTCCCCTATGTCAGAGAGACCTAAGGTACTGTTGATGCTGATCGCCCCTTCTTCCTTCATTTATGAATAGAATACCAGAACTACAGAGCTGTCATAAAACTGTGGTGCACAGGCAGATGAGTAAGAGGGATAGCAGAAGGAAGGAAATGTAATAATGCGACTTCTACAGCATTTACCATCTGAAAAGTTAGGTGAAAACTCATGGAAAATTCTTCTTATGATTACCATTATTACATTATTTTTATTATTATCCCTGAAATAATAATCTCAGCTTTAGTATATTTACTAGACATGCAGTTCAGAAAATCCAATGATGACGTGCACTCAGAAAAGGACATACTGAAATGTGAGCTTGTTGTGATCTTTAAACTAAACCTAGCGTTATCTAATAATGGGCTACATCCTAGTACTACGTCCACGTCGCTGAGTAAACACCACTTCACACCAAGACTTCCACAGACCACACAGCTCCTGGAAGGCCCTCGTCTCCCACAGACGCCCAGTTTCCCCTTCCACTTTAATTTGCATTGGCTCCCAGCTCACATTAACAAGATCCAAAACAGGCGGCGTTTGGAGACTTCGGACGATTCTCTGACCGCTCAGAGCCATTACTTTACAGCGTAAATATTGGCCTGCAATGAGACGTTAATTACTTTGATTTATACTTCATTCCTTCGGCTGGATTTTCCTGTCTCTGACCGTGGTCACGTGACTACTTTCAGTTTCACAGAGTGAATAAACATGGTTGTGTGATGATCTAGGGGTCAATACACAAGCATTAGCCGGCTGCAGGATCTGATCCCTTGGCTTTGGTACTTGGAGAAGATTCAATTGAGTGACTCAAGGTTCAGATGAATAAATGTGCTCCGGTCTGTTACTGTGCAGATGGTCCTCTTCTTATGTGACTGGGACTAAAAGTTTTATGAAACCGACTTTTACTAACAGCTAAGATATCCAGGACCTAAGACAAAGATGTATATGTTTTACATCCTATGTAAGGCCTTATTCACATGAACCATGTCCATATTTTGGTCCGTAAACTACAAATCCACAAAATACGGACACCTTCCATGTGCTCTCTGCATTTTTCTCACTTCAATCACTCGAAAGGACTATTTTTGTTCTCAATACGGACGAGAATAGGACATGTTCTACAATTTGCAGAACAGACATACAATTTGCAGTCCATTTTTTTTTTTTTTTGCAGACCCATAGAAATGAATGGGCACATGTACAATCTGCCAAAAATACGGATCGGATACAGATGCAAAATACACACACAAAGTCTTGTGCATTGGGCCTAAAAGTCTTGGTTGTTCAAGGAGACATTTCCCAGGTCTAAAATTATGACAGAAGAAATAGAGAAATGTGCAGAGTTAATGTACAGAAAAGTGGAAGTCCACATCATGCCAGGTCTAAAGAAGGGGACACAGCATGGACGGGGAAGGGGACGGATCTGTTTTACGCATAGAAAATGGTCTAAATTTAAGCTAGCAAGGAATCTGGTTTACATTTAGACTGGCGGTGGATACACCGAAGTTATGTAGAGGCCGGCAGATCCACCGCCAGCGCCCGGGGTCTAAAACACCAGTCTTAATAAATGACCCCCATAGTTTGTAAGCTGAAAGAATAAATACGGCCATCCAGTTCAGCCTGTTATCCTGCTGAGTTGATCCAAATAGATGAATCCCATGTTTAGTGTCGTTGGTATCAGTAGGAGAGCTGTGGCTTTCTGCTCCATCACAAACTGCCACTGATGCCAACCAAAGGCCATTTAAGGAGGACCTGTCTGCTTTAATGAATATGATTATTCTTCATCAAATAACAATTTTGGATCACCTTTGCTAAAGCTCTGTGTTGTGCTGTTCTTCTTTTATTCCTCATAGAAATGCATATTAATTTTTTTAAAAAAGTGCTATTTCTTTGTCATTCCTTTATCTTGGCTATTCCTCAGCTCCAAGCTTCAATTTTGGTCTGAATTAAAATCTACCATTAAGCTATAAAAATATTGATACTGGACTAAACAACTCTTAAACATAAGAGTAAACCCATCATTACAATTTCCATTCAGACATCTTCAAAGGGGTTCTCCAGGAATTTAGAAAACGAAAATACGTAAATATTACTTTATTATAAATATATTCCCAAATACCCTTCATTAGTTATAATGGCTCATTTTGTCTGGGGAGCAATCATCAGGAGAAATAAAATGGTCGCCGTCCTATTATTACACACAAAACCTGTCCTAATCACACAGCAGGACACGTTACTTCACAACACTAAGGTAAAGAGCTGCCTCATCCTCCTCTCTGCTCTGCTTGTCAGGGATTATGATCCTGAATACAGGTGATAAGATCTTCAGCTGAATCTCTGTAGGAACGGAGTTCATGAGGAGACATTAGGTAGAGAGAGGAGGGTGGATGTGGCTGTGTCCTGCTGTGTGATTAGGACAGGTTTTGTGTGTAATAATAGGACAGCGGCCATTTTATTTCTCCTGATGATTGCTCCCCAGACAAAACGAACCATTATAAAAAATGAAAGATATTTGGGAATATATTCATAATTATCCACTTGGACAATAAAGTCGCTACCAAACCATCCTAGTGCCTTCCCAGAGCCAACACGCACAAACAGTCTTCTGAGATCGTGGGACACTAATATATAGCATCCTGTGATCATGGAAGATTTCAGTGATGACTCTGTGGATAGCCATGAGTAGAAGCCAGGGCTGCTGCTAACTTTAGCATGGTGAGATGAGGTCTGGAGGGGGCACTTTGGGCTGCTCTGAGGTCTGGAGGGAGCACTTTGGGCTGCTCTGAGGTCTGAAGGGGGCACTTTGGGCTGCTCTGAGGTCTGGAGGGGGCACTTTGGGCTGCTCTGAGGTCTGGAGGGGGCACTTTGGGCTGCTCTGAGGTCTGGAGGGGGCACTTTGGGCTGCTCTGAGGTCTGGAGTGGGCACTTTGGGTTGCCCTGAGGTCTGGAGGGGGCACTTTGGGCTGCTCTGAGGTCTGAAGGGGGCACTTTGGGCTGCTCTGAGGTCTGAAGGGGGCACTTTGGGCTGCTCTGAGGTCTGAAGGGGGCACTTTGGGCTGCTCTGAGGTCTGAAGGGGGCACTTTGGGCTGCTCTGAGGTCTGAAGGGGGCACTTTGGGCTGCTCTGAGGTCTGAAGGGGGCACTTTGGGCTAATCTGAGGTCTGATGGGGCACAGTGGGCTAATCTGAGGTCTGATGGGGCACAGTTGGCTAATCTGAGGTCTGATGGGGGCACAGTGGGCTGATGTGGGGTCTGATGGGGCACAATGGGCTGATGTGGGGTCTGATGGGGCACAAGGGGCTGATCTGAGGTCTGATGGGGGCACACTGGGCTGATGTGGGGTCTGATGGGGCACAATGGGCTGATGTGGGGTCTGATGGGGCACAATGGGCTGATGTGGGGTCTGATGGGGCACAATGGGCTGATGTGGGGTCTGATGGAGCATAATGGGCTGATGTGGGGTCTGATGGGGCATAATGGGCTGATCTGAGGTCTGATGGGGGCACAGTGGGCTGATCTGAGGTCTGATGGGGGCACAGTGGGCTGATCTGAGGTCTGATGAGGGCACAGTGGGCTGATCTGAGGTCTGATGGGGGCACAGTGGGCTGATCTGAGGTCTGATGGGGGCACAGTGGGCTGCTCTGAGGTCTGGAGGGGGCACTTTGGGCTGATCTGAGGTCTGATGGGGGCACAGTGGGCTGATCTGAGGTCTGATGGGGGCACAGTGGGCTGATCTGAGGTCTGGTGGGGCCACAGTAGGCTTTTTTTATTTTTTTTTTTATATTTTTACTAACATAAGAAAATCGAGATTTAAATCGTGAATCATCCAAAATTTTAAAAAGAAAATCGAGATTTTTTTTTTGCCATATCGCCCAGCTCTATTAGATAGATAGATAGATAGACAGACAGAAGATAGATAGATAGATAGATAGATAGATAGATAGATAGATTATTAGTACTTTAAGTAATCCTGTAGGCAGGAGTCACATATGAGCTGACAATGAACAAGGAATTGGGAGTAGATGCAGGAGGTTTGGGGATGGAGTAAAATACAGAAGTTTTACAAATTTGAATGTACATAATTGTTATCTTGTACAATCACGTGTTAGACATTTTACATATTGTACCAACTAATTTAATCTAATTTACAATAACCTTTAGTGTATATATGGGGCAATAACCAGATAGGCACAGGGAGCACATTTAACCCAAAACCGAACTAACTCCATACACTGGAAGAAAAATATAACAGACTTTATTTTAATCTTCATAAAAATCAACAGTCTGGGCACATTTCAGGGCATAACTGTCTCTTAGACATTTCAGGTTCACTCTGCAGCCTATGACTAATAGTGCAGAATGCACCTGAAACGCATAAGCAGCAGCCATGTCCTGACAGGTGTCCAAGTGTCTGTTGACTTTTATGAAGATTAAAATAAAGCCTGTTATATCTTACCTCTGGTGGCTGAAATTGGTTCGATTTGTTAGCAAAAACCTGATTGTCCTATATTTTTCTCACTAGTGTTTTTGTTCCTTTTTATAACCATCCTTACTTATCAACATTCCATTCACTTCTCTTATTTCCTTATGTTCTTGTCCCTATACACATCTGAGCACACAAAGCTGTAGTATAAAGCATATGAGAGGAGGAGAGCAACCTAAAATTGTTTTGTTTTACCTGTTTTGTAGCTAAGTTGAAGTCACTGATCATGGCTGTGCTGTAACTGAGCAGAGCTAAAAAGTAGACAATACTTAAAAAATAAATAATAGTTAAGCATTGCCCCAGTGTAGTAATTTAATTCCATCCTAAAACTTTACATTTTTCCATTGACAGAGTCCATATTTAGGTTTACTTGGAATGGTAAAGTTTAGATTGCTCATGTTCTTTTTTGGCTTTTGCCAACCCCACTTTGTAGAAAACCAGCCCAAATACTGGTATCACATCACTTTGCGGTTTAGCACAATATACCTAACATGGATACCTTGAGGTGTTCCTGGAGCTGGGCCTGGTGTTGCCTGGTGAGGTTTTCATGCTGTTTCTGAAATTCAGCGATGAGCAGCTGCTTCTGAATTTGCTGTTGCTGCTGGATTAACAGGAGCTCCTGCTGCAGCTGCTTCTCCCGCAACACGGGATCTAAAATTGGCATCACTGTTCTCAGATCTGTCCTTAGATCCAGAGGTGTAATTGGGTCCAAACCTGTAGGAACTTCCGACTTGATATCTGAAATAAGAGCCAAACAACAGATTCTTTATTATCTTCTACAGCAAAGTCTAAAAACCAAGATAAGCATTCAGGAGTTCATATAGCTGAAAATTGAGGTTTAGCACAATCTGATTAGCTGAGCAAAATCTAATACAGATTATATTCTGGCAGCCACAATTTAGTGTGCGTATTATGTATATTACCTAGAACTCCCACATTTCAGCTAAACTGGATTTAGAACATCAAAGAGTTCCATGGATATCTATGTTTGTATTCTAAAATGCTTTTACGTTAAAGGGATTGGCTCATCTCAGACATGGATGGCATAGGATCCCTAGGACATGCCATGAATGTCAGATAGGTTCAGGTCCCACCTCTGGGACCTGCTCCTACTGTATCTCCAGAACAGGGCCTGCAAAATGAAGGAGAGCATGCCACATGTGTGATGAGCTCTGCATTCATCGTTATTCCCATAGTGGTGAATGGAGAGCCCACCGCATGGTCACTGTTCAATTTACCGCTATGGGACTGCAGGAAATAGCAGTCCTATAGTGGTGAATGGAGGGTGGCTGTGCTTGTGCAGCTGCTCTCCGTTCACTTCACGGGTCCTGTTCTGGAGACAGGAGCGGATCCCAGAGGGTCCTCTGGGATCCCCACCTTTTAAACATTGATAGCATATCCTAGATGAGACAAACCCTTATATCTTCAAATTATTTCTCCTCCCAAAGGAAGAAAACTCTCTCTAAAGCCACCTATAGGTAGCTGCCCTGTAAGCCAATGACCAACTTTTACCCCTCATCAGTACAGAGCAGGGTTCTGGTTGGCTGGGTGATAAGCCTTTGGTGTAGCTCTCTGGAGGGAAGGGTGGTACAGTTTCACATTGAGGAGGCTGCCAGGTATAACAAAGTCTTCTCACCCAGCAAACCAGTACCCTGATCTGTACTGACTAGAAATAAGAACCCTGAAAGAGCTGTTATAGATGGGCGTTTTCCTTTTTACATAGACTGTGTTTGGGAAAAATCAAAAATCAAGTATCAAAACTCTTTAATGGATCAGACACTGACTCTTAGGTTAGATACCTACAAGTAGTTTTATAGAGACAGTTTTCTTCCTTCTAGGAGAGAGCTAATTTTCATACATTTTCCCGAAGTGCATTGCCTATAAAACTCCTTATGCCCGCTAGCAGTCTCCACAAGGAGAAGTAGTACCCCACTTGGGCCTCAAGCCTCTCACACTTTTATTGTTATATAATTTTAGCAGACTACCAAAGTACTGCCACAAGTAAAGCAAAGGATCTCTGAACAGGCTTATCTGCATTCTGTCCACAGTCACTGGGAAGTGGTTCAATGCTATCAAGTCTAAGTATCCCATAAATATCTAATACGGGCCCAACTGTGGAGCAAGTTCATAAATAGGAATCACTGTTAGGGTCCATATGACCAGACAGGTTGATAACATTAACTGCATAATTAAGGCAAGATGGCAGTAAAAATATGCAGAAATGATCATTCTCCCTTGTAGTGATCATCTTCTGACGTAATACCGCTGTACTGTTACTGCTACAGTCAAATAGACTCAATATATTGAGGGTATTTGTGAAGCTCTGCTCTCTCGAATTCTGGCTTCAAAAAGTAAATTGCAAAATAGCGCTTTGCAACTTTTTGGGTTTATATGAGCAAATATTTTGTAACATTTTACACCACTTAGGAGGCACTCACACAACCACATCCGTTTTACAGTCCACAAATCACAGATCCGCCAAACATGAATACCGGTCATGTGCTTCCCACATTTTCCCCTTCAGGAGAGTCCCGCATTATGTAATGCAAAAGGGACAAGAATCGGACATGTTCTTTTTTTTTTTTTTTTTTTTTAGGAGGGGGGCTGGGGAACAGACATACGGATGTGGAGAGCACAAGGTGTGCTGACCACATTTTTTGTGGCCCTGTTGAAATTAATGGGTCTGCATTTAATCCACAAAAAATGTGTATTGAATGCAGAACAAAAGTACAGACGTGAATGACTCCTAAGACTGTGTATACAGAGATAGCTGTCGATCACTGATAGGACCAAATCTTTGACTTCAAAACCCAAAATAAGCAGGAATATAAATGAATGAAATAAAAGTTTTGCTGAATCTTTTCCCACAAAACTATGGGACAGATTTATCATAAATATCAGCCAGTTTTCTGGTATGTAAAAGTTTTCTGGTATTTTTGCGCAAGCAGCGTTTTTTTTCCTGATGCCTTGGTGAAGAAGGGGAGGGGGCAGGGCCAGTAGCCCAGCCACATTGATCATCTTTTACGCCAGTTTTCTGGTATAAAACTGAAATTTACTCCAGTCAGGGGCTCGTATGGATATCAGTACAGTGCTGGATGTTGCGTCGAATTTATGAAGAGGTGTAGGCCTTGTCATGAATTAGGTGCAGCCCAGCACGTCTGGTTATCATAAACACCGCCGGGCTACAACAAATCTGCCCCAATGTATTAATCCTCTCAGCTTCATCTCTATCATAATTATAATTATTGTTGAGCGAATCGAAGTTCATGAAGTGGACTTCAATCCAAATTTTCAGGGAAAATTTGATTAGTCACAAATAGAGTTGAGCGAACGTGCTCGTAACGAGCACTGTACTGCTCGGATCCCCTGCGCTCGCATGGGTGCAGCCATCCAGATCTGTCCTCCTCACCCGACGGATCCGGATGCCTGCGCCCATGCGAGCACAGGGGATCCGAGCAGTACAGTGCTCGTTACGAGCACGTTCGCTCAACTCTAGTCACAAAGACAAATTTCCTTGCGCCTCATGGAAACAAATCAATTTTGCCTAAAATGGAGGTAAAAAAAAAAAGAAAAAAAAAGTATACTCACCTCATCCATTTGAACGCAAAGAATCTGCCGCGGCCATCTTGATTAAAGATCACATGCGAAATCTTGTTTTGCGCCACGCCAGCCAGCGCAATGACGTCATCATGCACTGCGCAAGATTTTGCGCTGGATCAAGATGGCCATGGTGGACTCTTCGCAAGTTTTTTTGTTTTATTTACAGATTAACCCGACAGCCTCAATGGTCATCTCAGATGGTGCGATCAGAGATGAACGCAGCATCTGAGGGGTTTAATGACGGGGGGCGGTGCCATCTCGGTTCCCCGTCATTGCGCCCACTACGCACAAAGAAATTCGTTTTTTGATGAAGTAGTTAGTGAATGAAGTGAAATTCGCCAAAACAGCCGAATCGAATTTTGAGAATTTCGATCACCTCTAATAATAGAGATGAGCGAAGCGAGCTTCAGAACTACATCCGAAGCTGCTTCGATAAAAAAATGTGTTACTGTGTCCGTACAGTATTAGAATGTATGGGCTCCGATGAGCCGAAGTCGGTTATTCACAAAGTTCCGCGCAACTTTGTTGAATAATTTCTGTAATTGATTATTACACTGAAAAACCACTTCAAGTTTTTTTTTTACTGTAATAATCAATTACCAAAGCTATTCATTGAAGTCACACTTGACTACATGAATAACGGACTTTGTCTCATCGGAGCCAATACATTCTAATACTGTACCGAGACAAACCTCTGTACTGTATTATAACAAATTTTTTAGCGAAGCGACTTCATATGAAGCATCCAAAGTAACTTCGCTTATCTGTAATAATAATAATGATAATCTTTATTTATGTAGCACCAACATATTCTGCAGCACTTTACATTCATATATGACATGTTGCCGGCAGATTTCACTGTGTTTTCATGTTGACAGGTTCCCTTTAATTGCATCACATGAGCAGAACAATTTCATCATCATAAAAACAAACCGGTTCACTGCTTTTTGGGGATTTTTTGTTTGTTTGTTTTTTGCAGTGTTGCCTCCTGGCACTTGTAGTTCAACAATTTTAAATATTTTATATTAAAAAAATTACAACATTCAAAATTAAAATCTCCAGAAAACACAACGTTCTATTGTCCTGTCATTTAAAAAGTGGAAGACAAATCGGTCGGTGTTTTTTTTTTTTTACTCGGTGAAATAATTCCTCCTAAACTGTTTGGTTTGGTTTTCCAGACTAATCATTAAATTGTGAGAAATCGCTCTTAAGCTCACAAAAACTACTCTTGATTATAAATAATAGCCTTGAATTGGAACCTAAAAGCAGGCGAGAGGCCGGCCCTCCATCCAATTCATTCAGCTGCAATCCACATTCCATTTGTCTAGACTAAATATAGCCCCGTTTACATAAGAAATCAATAGTACTTGCTGAGAGCACAGCAAAGGCATGAATATTTCATCAAAGGCAGGGAGTGCGGGAACGATGGCAATCAGTAAACTGACAGCTCTGTGCGGGCTGACTGCGGCCCCGCGGATGAGTCACACCAGGCTGGACAATGGCTTCCTCCCTGCAAGTCACAATCCGATTGAATGCCTCCTTCTATTTTTAACGGTAATTGTGTTGCGAGTGACAAATCCTTATCATCTAGTAGCTCAGAGATAGATTTTCTTACATCTCCTATGACAGGATAATATGCCCTGCGAGAAGCAATAATAATAGCGGCGCGATGCCGCTCACTGATCGCATGTATCTTTTGTGTTTGTACCCGGCACCACATCACCAGATCCCAATTTTCAGACACGGCTTAATTACAGTCATTAACATGGCAACCTTTGTGTTAGCCAGAGGAGAAGCATCTGTCTGTATGTGAGAGTAGCCAAACATTTAACCGTCATCACTTTCCTCCATCTGAAAACAGCATAATTAAGATGCAGATGTCACTCCTTCTTAAAGGGAACCTGTCACATTGAACATGGTGTCTGAGCTGAAGGAGGCATGTTATAGAGCCGGAGGAGCTGAGCAGAATGATATATAGGTTTATGGGAAAATATTCAGTAAAACTTGTATTTTCTTCAGTTAAAGGAAATGTGTCACTAAAAAACTTTTCTGCTAGTTAAAACCTGATAGTAACACATATCTCCTTTTTTTCTCATCTGGTTTTATTTTCTGATTGCAGATTTTTTAAATTCTATTTCCTGAACATACTAATTTTGGCGGCCATCTTGCCTGAGCTATTCTCAACAGCATTTAAAAAGCATTAAAGGGTTTCTGTCATCAGAATTAAAGGGGTTCTCCGAGTTATATATATTGATGACCTATCCTCAGGATAGGTCATCAATATCAGATCGGCGGGGGTCCGACACCCAGCACTCCCGGGGATCAGCTGTTTGAAGAGGAGGCGCGCGCCGTATCAGTGCTGCCTCCTCTTCACTGTTTACATGCTGGCCGACAAGGGGGTAGTGGTGAGTAGGTGTAATTACACCTACTCGCCCCATTCATTTCTATGGGAAGAATCGCTTCCATAGACTTGTATGGAAGCGATTCTTTCCATTGAAATGAAGGGGGCAGTTAGGTGTAATTACATCTACTCATCACTACCCACGGGTCGGCCAGCATGTAAACAGTGAAGAGGAGGCAGCGCTGATACTCCGCGTGCCTCCTCTTCAAACAGCTGATCGGTGGGGGTGCCAGGTGTCGGACCCCCGCCGATCTGATATTGATGACCTATCCTGAGGATAGGTCATCAATATATATAACTCATAAAACCCCTTTAACCCCTTTACACTGGCTGACATTAGCAATGTGCTAATGTCAGCAGAATGTAACTCTGGTATTGTAAGCTTTAGGGCCCGTTTACACAACCGTGCAATTTTGCGGAATAGGTGCGGGCCCGTTCACTTCAATGGCCGACACGGGATCTTGCCGAGCTGCGGCTCCGCAAGAAAATATAGAACATGTCCTATTCCTGTCCGCAATTAAGTGATAGGCCATCACTTAATAAAAGGTGGACACCCCCTTTAACAGAAAAAAAATCAAGTACTCCTAAATCCGTGATCATACACCATGAGGTACAATGAAAACATTACATTAGGGTGCTGCAAAAACCCTCTGGAGTACATATATCACAGCTTGACAACCTAAGTCCTAGGGCAGTGATGGCGAACCTTTTAGAGTGCCCAAACTGCAACTCAAAACCCACTTATTTATCGCAAAGTGCCAACACAGCAAGTTAACCTGAATACTACAGTCCAATATAGTATATTTTCCACGTACTTTATAAATTAGCTATAATAGCCTGCGCGCATTTAATGCCTGTGCTGTTCATAGTGCGCCCAGCACTGATAAATGGAAGTGAAAAAAGGAATGTGCACTCCTTAGTAAAAGTTGAGGTGCGGTGGTATACGGGTCTTGTCGCCCATCAATCACTTAGTAGAGAAAATCACGCACTCTCTTGATATCTTTGTAATTAGGTTTTATTTGAATACAGTCACATTGGACTAGTGATAATGGTAATATAGCTCTTATCCACTGCGCTGATAAATGACAGGAAAAGTCTAAGGCATATCGGTACACCATAGACTTTTCCAGGGTGTGGGTGCCCACAGAGAGGGCCCTGAGTGTCACCCCTGGCACCCATGCCATAGGTTCCCCACCACTGGCCTACGGTATTTGGATGGGGGATGCCTTTATGAGACATCCCATTTAAGTAAAATAATATGTCAAGACAGGATACATAAAAATGTATATATTTGTTCAGTGATCATTTATATATCACACAATGTTTTATGTAGTTATCACAGCCCCAAAGGAGTTTACATCACAAGAACCCATCCATAGCCGTAGTTAAAATGTAGCTATCATTCTTTTTTTATTCTTGTAATGTGTAGGGGCAGTGATACTGACTATTTTTTGTAATATACCATATTTTTTGCTTTATAAGACGCACCCAATGATAAGACGCACACCATATTTTTCCTCAGACCTCATATCAGATCCCCAGATCAGACCCCCATAAATATCAGGGCATCACATCAGACCCCCATATCAGCCCTCCATGTCAGAATCCCATCAGCCCTCCATGTCAGACCCCCAACAGAGCTCAGAACAGCCCTTTTCTTTCAGGCCCCCATCAGCCCATTTCTTTCAGAACCCCATCAGATGTCAGATCAGCCCATTTCTTTCAGACCCCCTTCAGACTAAAATAAAAAATTTCTCTTACCTTTCCTGCGCCACGGCTCCGCTCCGAGTCCGGCGGTTTCTTTAGAAGCCACACTCCCCTGTCTTCTCTGGCCCGTGCTGCACTGTCACCTGACTGCGTGCGCGCACTACATCCTGATGCTGTACGGGGTCAGGACAGTGCAGTACCGGCTCTAGCAAGAAGACCAGGTAGGGTGAGTATCAGAAGCGCTTGCAGCGCTTCTTCCCCGCTCCCGGCACCTAATGCATACTAGTGAGCGATTCCATAATGGAAGCGCTTACTAGTATTCGCTTTATAAGACGCACAGCCATTTTCCCCC
Source organism: Rhinella marina (assembly GCA_900303285.1). NCBI lineage: Eukaryota > Metazoa > Chordata > Amphibia > Anura > Bufonidae > Rhinella > Rhinella marina. Next base: position 119,476 of record ONZH01012910.1, read on the forward strand.
TACTTTTGGGGGGCAAAAAGTGTGTCTTATAAAGTGAAAAATATGGTACTTTAATTACTGAAATCGTACATTTCTAATAGAAAAATAGGCCCATTTGAGCCTTAGCAACGCTCCTCTGTCTTCTGTTTACATAACACAGTCAGTGTTAGCAAGTCTCCACTGTTATGTAAAGAGAAGACAGAGGAGCGTTGCTAAGGCATAAAATGGGCCACTTTAGAACTATATTTCTAATAGAAATGTTCAATTTCAGTAATTAAATTATGTTTCAAAAATAGTTAGCATCACTGCCCCTACACATCACTATAATAAAAAAAGGAATGACGGTTACACTTTAAAGCATGCAGAGAATAGTACAGATATTTCAAATACAAGAAAAAAATCTTATGAGAATAATCAAAAAGATCAATTCTATTTAAGTGAAATATTAAAAAATTAATCCCAAAACTCCCCTTTAAAGCACTCAGGATTTATTTAATTACAGGTTCATAGATTCTGCATTCACAGCCTGTCCAATTGTAATTCTAATCTTGGACCACCCTCTGAAAAGCATGTTATTAAGACCAATGTAATGTAATATTAATGCACAGTTATTAGCGTTGGCATATACACAGTAATTCTATAAGATTTCTCCATAATTCCATGTTTGAGACACAAGACATTATGTGAAAGTGTACCCCACACCCGTCAGCAGCGCGGAGATTTAGCAGCACTCAGTTTTCACTAAGAAGGTATACGTTTCTCAAGTAGTGTACTTTTTAAATTCACGTGTTTTCAGAATGACAGATGTGATATATAATATCCCCATTCAAAGAAAAACTCACTTCGCATTTCCTTTGCTTCTATTCACAAAACATCTATATTTTGGGAACTGGAATGTCGTGCTCCCTGTAACTCCATTCATTCTACAGTATATGGGACCACCAGAAATAGCAGAGTGCTGTACTCTTGAGGAGTGCCCCTCTGGATAGGGCATAACTTCAAAAATTGGCACAATATCTCGCTCTCTAGGTCAAGAGATCTAAGATATAAGATAGACGATACAAATAGAACTATTAGATAGATAATGTGTTTAATTTAATTATTCTATATTATATATTATTTTTTTTATTTGTGTAATATATAGGGGCATTGATACTGACCATTTTTGTAATATACTTTAATTACTGAAATTGTACATTTCTATTAGAAAAATAGCTCTAAAATTACCCATGTTGAGCCTTAGCAATGGTCCTCTGTCTTCTGTTTAGATAACCTTGGAGACTTGCTCAGCATTGACTGCGTTATGTAAGCAGAAGACAGAGGGGAGTTGCTAAGGTTCAGTATCGGTATCACCACCCCTACACATTACAAAAATAAAAAAAAGAATGACCGTTACACTTTAAATGTGTGTCTATGAGGGCTAAGGGGAGGAGCTAAAGACTGATCCGTTAGACAGTTTCTCATACTGATTAAAGGGGACACAAATAATTTTTATTAAATGAATCCTCCCCAGTAAGAACCATTGAGAGTGCTATATCTACATACGCCCTGGTAGTCTATTTGGGCTCCGTGGATCCTGAACTATCTTCACTAGAGATGAGCGGGTTCAGCCTAAGTTCAGGTCAAAGTTTGGGTTTAGGACCCGAACTTCACCCCAAACTTCACCCCAAAAGTCAATGAGGATCCAAACTTCACTTTATTATTTTCCGTTATAACATGTTTATAACGGAAAATAATAGTATTCTTAAGACAGAATGCTAAATAAAATGGCCATTCAGGGGTTAAAAATATTTTTTTAAAGACTCACCTCATCCACTTGATCGTGCACCTCTTCTTTCTTCTTTCTGCAGGACCTGCAAAAAGACCTGCGATTACGTCATCGTGCTCACCACGTGGTAAGCCAAGGAGGAAGGATCTTCTATCTTCATTCAGCAGGACCAACGATGACATAGCATTCTGTCTTAAGAATGCTATTATTTTCCGTTATAACCATGTTATAACGGAAAATAATAAAATCACTGAACACCCAACCCAAACCCGAACTTTAGTGAAAAATCCGGGTTCAGGTCCGGGTACTCGAACTCGCAAAGTTCGGGTTCGCTCATCTCTAATCTTCACCATACTTCTGGTCCCTGCATGTAAATGTCCTGCATGGATAGGGTCATTTGTGCTGCTGAAGCCAATTACTGGTTCTGTGATGACGTGTCCCCAAGTGGCACATGATCCTACAGTGATGTGCTACTGCTGAGGTATATCATTCACGGCAGCAGCGCAAGAGTCCTGGTCTGTGCAGGAAGTTTACATGCAAGGACCAGAAGTTTGGTAAAGATAACCTGGGAGCTATGGAGCCTGAAGAGAGCAGCGGGAGGCAGGTAAATATAACTATCTTTACAGGTCACGTTAGGAAGAAGGACATTAAAAAAAAATCCTGGACAACTCCTTTAAGCATTGAATTTGACAAAACAGCAAGCAATGTATGTCAAAACATGCAGGTTGCCAAGTAAAAATGGTATAAAAAAATTAACAAAGCCCAGTTAGAAAAAAATGTTTTTTCCCCTCCAAAATCAGTGAACATCTGTGAACACAGGCATACTTAGATTTGGGATATTCTACGAGGTAGGGCGTATTTAGTGAAAAGGGTACAGCCACCGATAAGTGGGGCCGCTCCTTTCGGGGCGATTACTCCGCTTTTAGGCAGGGACGGGATAGTTCAAGTAGGGACAGTATCCCACCTGCCTGAAAGTGTGACTTATGATCAGCACTGGAGAAGAACTTCTGCAGCCTCCGGTGATTGAATTATTTGAAAATAGATGAGCCCCCCCTCCTCTCTACAAGAGTGACCCACCTAACCGTGAGTGGCCACCATTGTGGTAAAATATCAATTGCTATTTATCGAATCGCAAACAGGTAGCCTGTGATTATTATCAGAAATATCTTATCGTTTTGTTATTTATTTTATGTGCACTGTTTTTTGGTGTGGGATTCTTTAAATTGACTTAGTAAAAGTTATGTTTTAATAGGGTATTTTTTTCAGTAATAAGTATTTCAGTATACCCAGAATCAATTAATTACTTCAGTGATAAATTCCCCTCCAATATCAGTATAATGCAATAAAAAATGTATCACATTTAAAGCACTGTATAGCATTTAACAGTGAGTTTTTGTAAACTCAGGTTTCAATTAAATTGGCCTGAGAAAAGGCATAACTTAACCCCCTAACTCTTTTGCCAGAGTGGAGCTCCAGCAGTGGGAAAAGTAACTGGAGGGGGGAGGGTTGCTATAGATGCTGCTACCTCCTGAATAGTAGCAGCTAGAAACATTCAACTGATCTTATTTGAAAGCAGACATTCCAAGCTTTCAGACAATACCAATGGCAGCAATGACAGCAATATGTTCAGGACAGAGAAAGATATCACTGATAGAATGTGAATGCAGCTGAAAATGAAAGTAAAAACAGGTTTTATTTGCGATTATTCCTAACTTGATTTCTAACAGTGATTTCTCCTCTGCTGCTTGGACTTTAGCTGTCATTTTGTATTACTTTAGTTGTCTTCTATGAAAGCCTGGACTGTCAGCTACCATTGAGGAGATATCACCATCTAAAGTGGCCTTCCCTTCTACAGTTAGCTACTTTTCACACTGCCGGAGCTGGACTCCTGCAAAACAGTTAGGTGGTTAAAGGTGTTCTCCAACCCTTTACAATTGATAGTCAGGAGTCTGACACTCTTCACCTCCTTACAAAATAGCTTTTCTTCAGTAGCACCAACACCGAAACTACACAGCTTTGTCCAGGGCTGGACTGGGATTACAAAGCAGCCCTGCCCAAAAACCTCACTAGCCCACATAAGATTGTGGCACATAATGCACAGCAAATTTTGCTTTACTTTGTCATACCCCTATATAAACCATCAATACCAAAAAGTAAACACATGACTAGAGACATATTTTACCTCCCCTACAGCTCCATATACCATAATAAAGATCAAAATACCTCCCCAGTAGCAATTGTTACCACTCTGCAGCACAAAATAGCTCCCTAACAGTGCCAGATAAATACCACAGTGAAGCGCAAAATACCTCCTCTACAGCGCCAAATGAATACCACAAAACAGCACAAATACCTCCCCAAGAGCACCAAATAAACATAGCACAGCACAAAATACCACCCAACAGTACTACATAAATACCACCATGCAGCACAAAATATCTCCCTAACAGCACCAAATAACTACCACAGCACAGCATAAAAAACCCATAAGTAACCCCCCACCCATATTAGAGGGTCACACATGGTCATTTATTCCATCAGTGCGCTCACCTAGTACTACTGTGTTATCAGTCATCCCCAATATTATAGTTCCATACGTGGTAACTTATTCAAGTAGTGCTCATCTCCTACCCCTCAAGCTTCCATCAAAGTCTTGCATGCAGGACTTTTTTGTCGGGTACAAAAAGTGGTGTCCCAAACGGAAACCATAATATCCAATTGGGTCTGTTCAGTTTTTTATATGTCATAGAGACATATCAAAAGTTTTATTCAGTGTGGGTTCTGAGTGCCGAGACCCCTACAAATCCCTGGAACAAGGGGAGAGAAGTATGAAAATAGAGCGATGAGAGACCACCGCTTCATTCTCTTCTAATGGGTTGATGAAGATGTACTCAGCATCCCTATAGAAGTGAATGGACCAGTGGTTTTCCATGTCCACTACTGCTCCACTCATACAGGGGACTTCTTATATTCAAGTAAATAGGCGATAAATGTTTATGAGAAAATCTTTTTGGGGTTTTACTAAAGTAGAAAAAGTCTTTGATTACTAACATTTAAATATAAATGTTCTTAGCACACAAAATGTCATCTTGACCCAGCTCAATGCTTTTATGACCTAAAAGAAAAGCTTGTAGCCCACACTGCAAAATGAATAGGTTCTGGGAAACATACAGAATAATAGGAACATACCAGTTCTACAGAATGCAAATGTATGTAATCACTGTACAAAACTCATTGCTCAACATTTGCTGGCTACTTAGGGTGATTTGTGAGAAATTTATTAAAGCATGCATGAGCCACAATGACTGTAGGGCATTTCATCTGTCAATCAAAGCTACACTTGCTGTATTTGAGCAAAATCTTTTTGCCTTTTTTACTGACTTTTAAGTCCCACCAGGGACCACTGCAAAATTCTCAGGTACTTTTGCAGCAAAATTCTCAGGTACGTTTGCATAAACCCTGCAACTTCACACCCTCTTTGTGATCTACAACTGTCCCCAGAGGCAAAGCTAGATGTTCAGCTCGGTAGGGGAGTGCAACATATCTGAGTAGGTCCCCAAACCAGTGGGCCTCCCAATGCATTTTTACAACTGCAGAGAAGCATCCTAAGGCTGGGTTTCCACACTTAAGTTTGGTTCAGGGTGAAGCCAAAACCAGATATGAATCATAAAGGGGGAAAAGAACTTTATATAAGACAAGGGCTACTACTCCTATTATACTGAGTGCACTCAATGTTAACAAAAAACCTAAAGAAAAATCTGAGTGTGGATCCCCAGCCTGATGATGTATTCCGAATGAACAAGAGTGATGTATACGTTGCTATGTCACATACTGTATGTATTTTTCGTTAGCCACCAGGCTACTGCTGGGTTGATTTTCATTACAGATAAGACAGAGATAACAAACTCAGACAGCCAGATAAATAGATAATAGATAGATGAAAGATATATAGATAGATAGATATGAGATCGATAAATAATAGATAGAGATATAGATAGATAATAGATAGATACTGTACTGTACTGCTCGGATCCCCTGCGCTTGAATGGCCGCAGGCATCCGGATCCGTCCTCACCTGACTGTAAGTCAATGGGGAAGGATCCGTTTGGTATGACACACAAGTGATCATTTATATGTGCTAAGAGCTTCATCTTTATCTACTAGTCTACATAGCAGTAATGCTTTTTTACCTTTTCACATATTCAACTTATTTGTCGAGTGCTGCTACCATTTTCTGTATAGCATTTAATTAGCCAGGGTAGCTTGCACCTGACTCTCACCTGTAGGAGGTGCTGTTCCTTCTTTGAATAATTATATATATATATATATATATATATATATATATATATATCATATTATATAACCATATATGACTTGCATTGTGTAGCTTTGTAGCTTCCCGGTCTCCACATAATGTATAGATTTTGCCAGGTGATTAGCTGGAAGAGTGTAGGGCCATAGTGTTAATTGTGCCCCTGCCGTCTTCTGCCCGTCTCAGTAATGCACGGCACTGCTCCTCATTGTATAACGCACCCTTCCTGTTAAATTACTGCAGCTCAGATTGACTACCAACAAAGACCATCAGGAATTAAAACCACCTTCCGCAGAGCACAAAGGTATAAACCCGCACTATGGCAGCAGCTAAGTATAATGATTAATGCTTTCATATACCTGTAATTTTTTGCACAGCATGTTCTTAATGGTTTGACTGCGAACTTAAGAGTCAAGAGGTTTTTGTATTTTCTTTTCTTTTTTTTTCCTGATTTCTTTTATTTTCTCATAGCATGGGAAACGACAACTGCAATCCATGTCTCTTGTAAAGAACCGGTAATGATGGTATCAGGAATATAGGAAACTTCTGATTATGTTATAAATGAGTTACGTGAAGATTAATCTTCAAACTGGAAACTATTATTTCCCAATGTCCTTTTATAAAAGTTTACCTAACGACATAAGATGGCATCCTCTACACGGAAAGACTGATAGATAATCTTAGGACCATCGTACACAGGCTGACAATTAAAACAATCATCTAGTAATGCTCATTAGCGATGATCTGGCATTAGCATTCACTCCTCCCCATACTCTGAAGGAGCTGGAGGAGATCGGTGCATGTAAATGGACTGGTCTCCTCCACCAGCAACCAGCAGATTGTCGGGAAGGAACAACAACCAGCTAGATCATGGATCAGCAACCTTCAGCACTCCAGCTGCTGTGAAACTCCCAGCATCAGTGGTGCACCTAGCCTTTCTGCTGCCTGAGGCAAAAAGTGAAACGGTGTCCCCTCCCCTCCAGCTCCACTGATAAAGGCATACTGTGGTACACATGAATATAGAGAGATGAGCACATCCACAATGGAAATGCTCATTTCTCATGGCCCTGCCTCTGCTCCCTCTTGTCTCTGGGTCTCGCCACCTGAGGCAGCCGCCTCACCGGGCCTCATTGGACGTGCACCCCCACCCAGAATGCAAACATTCTCGGCTTTTCTTCTAACTCCCACAGAATTGAATGAAGCATTCTGGGAGTTGTAGTTTCTGAACAGCAGGAGTGCCGGAGGTTGCTGATCCCTGTGCTAGATCGTCGTCCCATGTAAAGGGACCATTACTAACATTGCTCATTCCCGATTATTGACCTGCATCAACATGGTAGCGATCATCTGTTGGAAGCTTGATGGTCCTTAGGAGGGATCCTAGCAAACCATACCTACTTTTCTCACTACTTTTCTTAATTGTTGAGATAAGACCAGATTTGCAAATTTTAGTTTAAATAGGCACCAAAAGTGATTTTTTTTTCCCATCAAAATACTGTTGTAAATCCTTTGATTATGGACCTGACTCCAACGACTCCAGTCAGTGGGCAGAGCAGGAGTGGAGCAACTGATATTTCCAAAAACCAACTAGACGTATTGTACTGCTGTACCATATTAACAGGATGACATTTACATACACGGGGCCTAATTTATCATAAATATACGCATGAAAGGACACTGAAATCTATGCCAGGCAGCGCTGGTCTATGATAGATCTGCCCCACAGTTTCTTTACAATAATGGGGGTCATTTCCAAACAGTCATACGCCACTTTTGTGACATATGTCTGGCGCAGATTCTGTCACACGCCATGTTGTGGCAGAATTTGCGACTTCTTCCCAGCTCAAGCCTGGTCTAAAAAAGGGGGGCGTGGCATAGGCGAAGAAAGGGACAGGCCCTCAGGCCCGTCTCATTCATCATTCTATACACCTGATTTAGGCGTAGAAAATGGTCTAAATGTAAGACAAAAATGAAGCTGACTTACATTTAGAATCAGTGGTGATACGCCATAGTTATGTAGAGCTCGGTGCCTCTACATAACTTCGGCAATCCACCGCCTGCGCAGGGGCTTTTTAAGACCAGCGTCTAAAATGCCAGTCTTAATAAATGTTCCCCAATGTGTACACCATTGAGAACCATGTCTTTTATTTCTCTTATAGATATATGACAGCGATAACGGCATGTGCTAGGGTATGGGGGTTGTGGCAGGGAGGTAGTCATATTTAGAAAGCAACTTCCATGCTCCACTACTTTGGAAGGGCGAAATTATAGCCCTCAGTTTGTAAGAATCTCTAAATGTCTAAAGGCCTGATTGAGAGTTTCCCTTTAGGTGTCAACTAAAAACAATTGATGAGATTTACCAAAACTGGTGTCATTTCACCTTTCATATTTCAGAGCTACTTTGCAAAATGAAAGGTTCAATCTGATTGGTGGCTATGGGCAACTATGCCAATTTTCTCTTACACCAGTTTTGATAAATCTCTCCAAACACCTAGAAAGCTACACTTCTAAAATGTGTCAAATGTCCATACTAATTTTTACACCAGACTGTGAGAATATCAGAGGATTTTCTGGTGGACCTTGTCCCTGCAGAAGAGAAACCCATATGAAGATGTCTTTGGAGCCAATTGCTTGGCACTGGACTCTATTTTTCATAAATTTGTTCACAAATAACCTTTTTGACCTTATTGAGGTGGAACATCAGAGAAGACTTGAAAGGAATGCTCTTCTTAGTAGTAAGTATAGTATATAAAGTAGGATAAACGACTTTCTATTTTTGTGGCTCTGCTGCACACTATGGTTCTTACATCACCATAGGTTCTTCAAACATGAAGGCAAGGATTCTAGAAACTTCCAAGCAATCCATGGGTGGATTCTTGGCATTGGTGGTGTACTTTTTGCTACCAACATTTTGATAAAGAGGTATCTGACTAAACTCTACAGAACCCTGAGTGAACAGAAAGTGCAGAGCTATTTCCAGAGAAATCGTTTGATTTGATTTATAGTCCAGTGATTTCATATCCAGATTTTTCGTTTTCTTTACAAGGCTATTTGGTTATGATATTTTGAACATAAGAATATTAACCGTGCTTCACTCCGAACACACGTTGCGCTGGATGTTTAATGTGCAGCAATTACCATCCAAATATAATGAAAATGAATTCTATAGGGAACTATTTATTTCTCTTTCAGCAGTTGAAGGGACTCTGGTCTTTCCAATACTCATGAATTGCAGGATTCCTGGAATGTTTTCCTTTTTTTTTTTTCGTCTTCAATAAAATTTACCGCAGGCATATAAACAGAGCAGAGAGCCAAACCTGGAGAGGAATCAGGTTTTAGTGCTACAGTAAAACAGTCAAGAAAATTGAGTACAGCGTACAGATTTTGTCCTGGTATTCAGCATTATAGTGAGGGATTAGCGAGGATCAAAGACAAGGAACAAGTGACTGCTCACTACAGGTTACAGAGAGGCAGCCCCAATATATCAAGGTTATGTCTAGTGTCCTCTAGAATGCTCTATGGCTAACTTTTTTTCATATCTAAAAACATTCTGTTACTTTTCCTTGGTGGAGGTTTGTAGCATCTTGGGCCACATGAGCAATCGGACTGTCAGCTATATAGGAGAATGTAAGAGAACTGAGCTCCAAGAAAACTTACCACTCTCACATCAAAGTTTTTAAAACTAAACATTCAAAGGGGTTTTTCTGAGACTTTTAGAATGAGGACCTATCCTCTGGATAGGTCATCAGTATCTGATTGGTGGGTCTCTGACACCCGGGACCCCCGACAATCAGTTGTTTGAGAAGGCACCAGCGTTTGCAGTAGTGCTGCAGCCTTCTCTCAGCTTACTAAGCACAACACTATACATTGTATAGCGGCTGTGATTGGTATCGCAGCTCAGCCTCATTCACTTCAGTGGGGCTGAGCTGCCCCTTGGCCACGTGACCGATGAATGTGACGTCACATGGCCTAGGCTAAGCTCCGAGAAGGCCTTGGTGCAAGTGTGAGTGCCGCTGCCTTCTCAAACAGCTGATCGGCGGGGGTTCCTGGGTATCAAACCCCCACCGATAAAATACTGAGGACATTGGTGGAGTCCATGAGTACAGGCTCGAGGATAGGTTCTCAGTATAAAAGTCTTGGAAAATCTCTTTAATGTTCCTTAATCCTTTAATGATAATTGTTTGTTTTAACACAGCGACTATAGTATACATGTGGATCACCCATGGTGGTCACAAATGGTGGCAGCCACAATGACCCAATGCAGGGTCAGTAACAAAGTCAACACTTTCAACCACCAATGCCCCTCATTTACAGTCAACCGGATCACTTGTATTTTTTTTTTAAGCTGGACATCTCGTACAGTACCATACATATAGGGATATGTCGAGCCAAGAGGAAAGGTAAAGAAGGTAGCTTCGCAATTAGTACAGAAACGTAATATATACATGATACTCATTATAAACTGTTTATCTGTTTAGACTTTAAAGAGGATAGTGAAAGTAAGCTTTGTGACCTGGTGCCTTTGTCAGTTTCGAGGACTACAAAAAACAAAAACAAACAGTAACTCTAATTAATACTGCACAGAGATTTCCATAGCTGAGAATGTCGGACACTACATTTTAAATAAAGGTCTATTTAAATCAATGGAATTTGGCCATTATGTTTTATCAGTTAGAAATCCTCAGAAATGTTATAACTGTGGGTCCTTTGTCATGATAATTGGTGGTAGCCTGTGCTGATGGATTCCACCAATGTCTATGACCAGGGGTGCACCGAGCCCTTCTGCTGCCCGAGGGAAAAACTAAAACCGTGCCCCTCCCCCATGCCAATTTCTTAACTTAACCCCATTACCACAATGAAAGAGTTCATTGCTCATGGCCCTTCTGCGTCCCCCCCTATTGCCCCTTACTGGTGCTGCCTGAGGTGATTGCCTCACCTGGCCTCATTGGTGGTGTAACCCTGTCTATGACATGTCAAGAGATATTCTCCACTGGTACATATTGACTTAAAGGGAACCTGTCACCAGGAAATTCACTCTTTAACCAGGCACAATATCTTGTAGGGCTAGCTCAGCTGAATGTAATGATACCTTTGACTTAGTGATCTGATGTTTCATTCTCGAAAAAGTACTTTTAATCCATATGCAAATGAAGATTAAGTGCACTGAAGGTGGGCCCAAGCCACTGTGATTGACATGGTCAGGTTCCTGCATACTCATCACAACTTGCCCTGTCAATCAAGAAGGAGAGGGAGGGGGAGAAAGAGTGCACAGATGACTTGGGACCACCCTTAGTGCACCTAACTGCTCATTTACATATGGGTTAAAATCACTCTTTCTCCAGAAAGAATGCTCAGTGAAAGGAATCATTATGTTCAGTTGAGTGAGATCTACAAGACATTGTACCTGGTTTATCAGTGAATTTCCAGGTGACAGACTCCCTTCAAAATATACATCTTCTTCAGACTCATGCACGTACTGGATAAAGTTTATTAAGGTTTACATGTTTAAAAAAAAAATCAGATGAAGACAAGAAAGAAAAATGTAAAGGAAACAAGATAGAAAACAAACTGACATTGATATAATCAGAGAAACCATAATTACAGGTACCTAATAATGAAGTCTCCTATGTTCTAAAATCATCTTTTTGCAGTGTACCACAAAATATTAAAACCAACATGTTATCTAAATGTCTTCTGCACTGTCACGCTCTATTACCTATTGTCACAAGACTTAATAATGATACACTATTACAGCATGAATCACTGCTTCTAGGAATTAGTATAAGCATGGGCGAGAAGAATAATCTGAGATCTAGTATCTGCTCACGATCTACATGAGAGCCCACGTAGCATGTCAATCCAACAAGCTCTGGGTGCGTCTTCCATAAGGGATTGTAGAACACATCATTTTTATTGAACATGTCTCCTTTAGGCCTCATGCACATGACCGTGTTTTTCATCTGTGTGCCATCCATATTTAATGCACCTAGCACTCTGGCATATTCATTTCTATGGGACCATGCACACATCTGTTTTTATTTTTATTTTTTGCAGATCCATGTGATTGTTCCACAAATTATAGAATATGTTCCGGTCGACATTGCAGACGAGAATAGTCATTTCTATTAATGGGAATGAGAAAACTGTGGAATGAACATGAAAGTTATCTATATTTTGAGGATCCATGGTCTGCTCTCCTGAACATAGATGCACAACTGCATAGGTAGGTTCAGCGTAGGATCTGCCTGAACTGAGACCACCTTGGCACTGGGTAGGCGGGCACAGATGTGTTTTGATCAAAATATATTGGCTAAGAGTCTCAGATTTTATCATTAGAGTGAGGGCTGAGTCCATATGTTATGTTTGCATCTATTGTTCAAGTGCATTATTTTCCGTGACTTTATAAATGTAGCCATGCACATCCGCATATTTACCATCATATTGTGCAGGATGTTTTGTATATATTTTCCGTAATTTGTTTTGAAGGAGCGGCACCTTCAGGTGTGAATGCGCTTCTATTCTGGGAGTAGCATTCATGTGCACTTTTGCCCCACCTATCTAAGAGGCGACCTTGATTAAGGTGGTACATGTAGGTGTGCGTGCTCCTCCTCTCATTGGTTGCTGATGCACACAGAGGTAACTAGGAGCAGAACACTATATGTGCAGGGTCTGCTCTTCTGAATGTAGATGCACAACTGCATAGATAGGTTTAGAGTAGGGCCTGTCTGAACTAAGACCACCGTAGCACTGGGTAGGTGGGCACAGATGTGCTTTGATCAAAATATATATGCTAAGAGTCTCAGATTTTATCATTAGAGTGATGGTTTAGTCTATGTATTACCTTTGCATTTATTGTTCTAGTGCATTATTTTCCATGACTTTAAAAATGTAGCCATGCACATCCAAATATTTACTGTCATATCGTGCAGGATGTTTTGTATCTTTTTTTCCATGATCCAAGGCTTTTGGACTGAAATATAGACATGACCATGCACATGAAGCGTTATATGAATAAAGCATCATTGATGGGCATCCTGCCATCCTAACCAGAAAATATCCAAACTTTCTAATATCTACAAGATTTAATTGTAAAAAATTGTGTTGATTTCCCATGACTCACAATTACAATCCACCAGAAAACTACACAAATCAGCAGACTAGTGGAAGGTTTGCCATAAAGGAGCTCCTTGATGAGCAATGCGCTCTTAGCAAACCAGTTATTAGGCAACAAGTGGCCACATACAGCTCTTCTTGTGCACAGTGGCCCTCAAGTGTATATGCCTGGACCAGTCCTTTGAGTATTTCTACCCATACCTTGGTCATGGACTCAATAGTTGGCAACTCTTATACTAGATGTCCCCACACACAAGTCTTTAGGGAATGTAAAAATCATCAACAGATTTTTATTTTTAGTCATTTACTATTATTTATACTGGAGGTATCTGCAAGCATTGTATTATAATGCATTGTTCATGTTTTGGTCGTAATTTCCAGTAACAAATATGGTTGGAAAATAGTTGGCAGGAACAGGGTTAACCACCCTGATCTTCCCCTTTTGGTAGCTGGATCTGTTTCTTGCCAGAAGGAGGAGTTCCTGTCTAGAGACAGAGAGGAGAGGATGCACATGGCAGAGCTCCTGCTCCTAAAAAGGATTCTCAGAGAGAACAACTAAAGTCAGCCTCAAGCAAATACTTGAAAGGAAAAACAGCAGAGTGAACAGATGAAAAAATGCATAATATATACTGCTTTACGGTGAGGGACTACGGCTCACTCAGCTTACTACTAGGCCAGTTACAATACAAGTTTAGACCTGATAGTAGACATCTACACCGACAAGTGCTAAGTTGCAGCCACCTTGACGCCTGATAGATGGGCCCAACACACGTTTGATCGAAAATGTGCGCAAAGAGCTTCTATTTTTGCATTTCTAATAGGTATAATAACACTTAAATTTATAATGATCCCCATTCCTTTGTTCTATTGTTTCCCCTGGGGCATGCTGCAGATGCTGCCTGCATTTTTCCTTTTAATGCTGTTTCATTTAGCAATCTTCTATAATAACCACAGAAATCCGATGATACAAATGTATGAGAAAGAGCCATGGCTCTGGCCTTTATAAGTTACACTAATCATACACATTCAATAGCTGTCATAACCCCCTATAATCATACAAATACAACCTGTCAAGCATGCATGTGTTCTGAATAGGGTGAGTGCAGTAAGACATTGCCAGTCTCCTAATTCATTGCACCCCTCCTCTATCAAGTTTTGTTATAAGTCCATGCACTTACACACTGGTACAGCAATGGAGTCATGTTACTCACCTCTTCAGTTTTCTCCTCTGCCTTCTGCAGCAATAAAAAAAAGCTTACAGGTGATCAGGACTTGTCACCTTGTAGCTTGCTAGGAGAATGGTTTAAGTCCTGTGCTTTCAATGTAAATTCTCTTAGCTATTTTAAGCTGCAGCTAAGAGCTAAAGCAGGAAACCAAAATTTATTCTAAGCTCTAGACATGTCAACGCTGCAAAACAAAGGTTCAATTTATAGGCTATCTCATTACGTAAAGTCAATCACTTGGTGTTAGGTGCAAGTTCCCAGCATGATATTTGCACTGATGTGGCTGTTCTCAAGTAGACCTCCCTGTATTTAAAGCCCCAGAGACGTACAATTTGTATTTGTCACACATGTCAAATATAGAGTCCTATCTTCTGGACATGACTAATGTATCTAAGGTAAGTGATGAAAATAGAGTTCTTGTACCCCAGCCACCCAGGGGCTTCCGTAAAATATAGGAATAAATAAATGATCATGTTTATTATGCATATTAATATATTCTAATAACTTCAATCCATGAGATATTTTCCAACAGTTCTGATTTTCATAGGACAGTCGCACGACCTGGATGACCAAAAAGGATAGTGTTTATACTAATTTAATCAGTTGTGTATGCAGATAAGGAGGGGTGTAATTTATATATATATATATATATATATATATATATATATAGAGAGAGAGAGAGAGAGAGAGAGAGAGAGAGGGACAGCAAAGGGTATAGTCTAGATGCCCAAGAAGTAGGTTCCAGAGGCCACCCACCATCAGATGATAGAGATACGTAGGGATACTTAGATGCTATCCACTTCACCTGTACCCTCTTGGACCTTAGGCTACTTTCACACTAGCGTTTTAAAATTCCGGTATTGAGTTCCGTCATAGGGGCTCAATACCAGAAAAAAACGCTTCAGTTTTGTCCACATTCATTGTCAATGGAGACAAAACTGAACTGAAGACAACGGAATGCTCCTGAAAGCATTCCGTTCCATCTCCAGACCGGAGAACAAACCGCAGCATGCTGCGGTTTGCTCTCCGGTCCAGGCATCCGCACCAAGACGGATCCGTCATGACCCCCAATGAAAGTCAATGGGGACGGATCCGTTTGGTGTGACACAATGGTGAATGGATCCATCCTCCATTGACTTTCAATGGAGTTCATGACGGATCCGTCACCTGCACACATACACACAATACACACATACAGACATAGGCATGCACATAAACATACATACTTACATGCTCCCCGGCAGGTCTCCAGAGCGCAGGAGGAACAGGACGGCGCGCACAGATGACGATTCCACCAGGCGCCCAGCAGAGTGCGCTGTGGGGAATCGTCACCTGCGCCTGCCGTCCTGCTCCTCCGGCACTCTGGAGACCTGCCGGGAGCATGTAAGTATGTATGTGTATTTGTCTGTGTATATGTGTGTGTGTGTGTGTATGTATGTACTGTGTGACATGTGTGGGGCCGGAGCACGGTTCCGGCTCCACACATGTCCCTGCGGTAGTCCGGATCTGACAGCACCCTTCACCTGCCGGATCAGGACTGCCGCTAGTGTGAAAGAGGCCTAACCTGTTTGGCTTTATCTTACACTTTCTTACACCTTTCATTAAAAGCTAAGTACTCAGTGATATAATACAAATTAACATGGTCTGTTTTCTTCATCCACATATTCATGTATTTTCAGTTATATTTAGAGTGAAGTTTAGAAAAATTTGATTTGGCAACTTTGTCGAAGTTAGCCAAGAAATTTGTTTAGCTTCGAATTACATAATCACAGATCATTATTAATCAGGTATACCCAAGGAACTCTGCCTAAGGTTATGGCCACACAGCAACACATGAAGACTGCACTGTATAGTCTATCTTCATTGTAAATGGCCGCAAAGCACCTTTAAACAGGGGCTGTTGCTGGTATGGGGTTTGGCTGGTTAGGTGGGGGCACAATATGCAAATTATTGCTGTTCTGACCTGCAATCTCCTGTGGGTTATTTCACAGTAAACAATGAATATTAATCAGCTCTGGCATACCCACTTCTCCAACCCCAGCACTCTCCTGTCCTACAGGTGGGAGCCCTTCTTCTGCCATCTGCTTTTTCTCCTTTTCTACATCATCTAATATTGATGAGAATATGTCATCAGAAACATCCAGCCCCTCCTCTCTGTGCATCTTGGACATGGAGACTTTGAAGGATGATTTGGAAGAAGTAAAGCCAACAAAAGATAATTAAGATAATCATTAAGACCTGGCTCCTCTAAGGGGTGCAGACTGGATGGTATTGGTTTGCACACTGGCATTGGAATAATAACGCCTCCATCTTATTGGTATAGAATTACATATCTTAGCTTAAAGCTGATGTAGCAATAAGTAAATGTAGGAATAAAGAAATAAAGCTGATACATAATAAGTCTCCATGCACTCTCTCTGCACTCTCCCTACAGTCTCCCTCTCCAATATTCTTCTATTAATAATTTTCAGCAACACTGTCCCTAGCGCATGAGCACTTACCAAGTCTCTCCCTATGCTCAGCTCACAGATCAATGGCGAATAACGCTCGGGATGAGGGTTTTATAGGGCTGTAACATCACAATATACGGATTGACTGGCTGCATGGCATTATGAGTGATCACACATTCCTAGGCTTGTCTCTATACTTACTTCTGCTTTGTAACACATGCAGCCTGATTTTAGGAAAAACTGATTCGTTACCACAAAGCGCGAGGAAATTTGGATTTGTTGCAAAGCAAGCTTTTACTATAATTCAGACCGAATTCTGCTTCAAATGCTTCATTTCGCCCAACACTAGTCATATTCATACTCCCTTTTTCCTCATAGACCCTTTAAGGAATATCTTGGCTAAAAACATATATACCATTCAATGGATATGCCATTAACTGTTCTGATTCTTTCAAACCCCTACCATAAGAATCTTCACCAATCACAGAAGCAGAGATTTTAGAGCTACCAGACAAGAGTGAATTGATTCTACACCAATCAAATTTTTACAAATTTCCCAAAAGATTCAACAAATCCAAAACTTTTGTGATTCGCCCTCACTCAAAAAGATTGCCACCATTTTATAGATCAGTAAAAGGCATCATCCACCAAAAAAGGACTTTCTTTTTAATTTTAGAAGTTATAAAGAATCCGAAACAGACTGTTTTACCACTGGCTACTATCCCTTTACCCATAACCATATGCTGTCTTGGCTTTAATGAGCTTGAAAGGGGTTGGATACAGTCACACGAGACTTCAGTGTCATACATTAATTTCCTGGGCAAATGGGGCACCATATGGTCATTGATGCAACCAAATTGGACTGAAATTTGCTGACCTCTATTCATTACTTGTTATGTCACATAGTTAAAATATCCCTTTAAGGACAAAAACAATATATTAAATGCCGATTCTTGGAATCATAGATGCCCAACGATCATTCCATCCATTGCTTGCATTGTGGGTTCTAGATTACTTAAAGAAGATATTGTAATTAAAAAAAAAAAAAAAGGTGTCCAAATGTCCTTCTACAGTGGCAAGCTTTATCAAAGTTGTAGGTGCTTAGATTTGCGGACAGAATGCATCCCTGTGGGTTTGTATGCTATCAGGCATCAGAGCATGCCCTCACCTCCAATCTAGCCCGCCCTAAAGAAAGTGAAGACATCTCAGTGGCCCATTCATGTAGTGCACAAAATAACTGGAGTCTGAACATATGAGGTACAGCAAGTTATACACAAGTAGTAGAACTTCAAAAATGAACACAAATAATAGATTCTGGGTCTGGATGGAGAAAATTTTACTGAACATCCCAGCATGGTGAGGTGGATTTACTGATCCTGTCTCATATGTGCACCACATTTATCATAGTGGCTCATACTGTATGATATGTAAGGTGCATCTTTAGGTACTTCTGTCTACTTTACACCATCTGTTAGGCTACGTCCACATCCGGGGCAGACGTGGCGGCAGAGGAACAGAATACTAGACTTGCTGTATTTGACACAGCCGTACATCGCGGCAAACTGGATCACCATTCACTATAATGGGGTCTTTCAGGGTTCCAACATGAATGCCGGATTTCTGACGCTGCATATTAAAGAAGAACTCCCGCAACATTTTTTATTCCATGTCCTGCTAGAAATGTACATGATGTAATCTGTAGTGAATGTCATTTTCTTACCAGTATCTGTATTTTTGACTTGTATCATCCTGAAGTTTCCTATCTGTGTCATGTGACCAGCAATCAGACCCACCAACTCACACAGAGACTTATGTGTGGACATGAAGTCTATTTCTCTATGCATTCCTATGGGAGCCTCACTTTCAGTCTCATAGGAATGAATAGAGCAGTAAGGGTCAGGGAGTTGGTCACATGACCCAGCTACGATAAGAAGAGAGGTTATTACTCACAATTACATTCTCTGATAAGAAGATTACATTCACTACAGATTATATCATGCACCTTTCTAACAGGTCAGAGAAAAAACATTTTTGCGGGAGTTCTTCTTTAAGTGACGCCTTATATCCTATTCTGGATCGAGTGATTTAGACCTCAACAGAACACTTTAGCGATGGACACTGTCTCCGTAATTCAGAGCCCACAGGTGATATCTGAGTTTTGCCTTGTTGTTTTTCAGTCCTCATGCAGCCACTGCCGCTGTACACCTGGATATAACATTTATAGCTTAACAAGGCTTACATGTAATTCCCATGAACCTGAAGAGATCACGTTTCATTGCATGTTCATGGATTCAGTCTCTGGTGAATAGATAAAATGAGTGAGTTGAAGGAGACATGCTCCTGTTAGGTGGAGGCCAACAGAGAAAAATAATAAGAATAGAATTCAGCCGGAGGAAAAATCGTAGTGCGTAATGAACATATTTAAGATGATGACTAATTTAAAATGCCTCCAATTACAAATCTGAAATCTTCATGATTTATTTATAGCCAGAGTAGTAAATTGATGGAAATGCACATCTGATATTCTCATGTATCTCTGGTATATGCCAAGAGTTGTAGTGCGAGGTCTGGAGGTGTCTTCAATCAGCAAAATGCAGCAGCTCTTACTGTATTTCTACCTGTATGCCATATTTATACAGTGTATATACATTTATACTGTGTGTGCGTGTATATATATATATTATATTTTTATCTCATATTTATCTATCATATTTATCATATCTATCTATCTCATATCTATCTATCTATCTATCTATCTATCTATCTATCTATCTATCTATCTATCTATCTACAGTTTAGATCTATCTATCCATTATCTATCTATCTATCTATCTATCTATCTATCTATCTATCTATCTATCTATCTATCTACCTACAGTTTATATATCTATAGTATCTATCTATCTATCTACAGTTTATATATATCTATAGTATCTATCTACATAGTAACATAGTAACATAGTTTATAAGGCCGAAAAAAGACATCTGCCCCTCCAGTTCGGCCTGTTATCCTACAAGTTGATCCAGAGGAAGGCAAAAAAAACCTGTGCAGTACAAGCCAATTTTCCCCACTTTAGGGGAAAAAAATTCCTTCCGACTCCAATCAGGCAATCAGAATTACTCCCTGGTTCAACGACCCCTCTCTAGTAACTATAACCTGTAATATTATTACCATCCAGAAATA
Organism: Rhinella marina; assembly: GCA_900303285.1. Taxonomy (NCBI): domain Eukaryota; kingdom Metazoa; phylum Chordata; class Amphibia; order Anura; family Bufonidae; genus Rhinella; species Rhinella marina. Next base: position 139,502 of record ONZH01012910.1, read on the forward strand.
CATCCAGGCCCCTCTTGAACTCTTTTACTGAACTTACCATCACCACCTCCTCAGGCAGAGAGTTCCATAGTCTCACTGCTCTTACCGTAAAGAATCCTCTTCTATGTTTGTGTACAAACCTTCTTTCCTCCAGACGCAGAGGATGTCCCCTCGTCACAGTCCTGGGGATAAATAGATCATGGGAGAGATCTCTGTACTGACCCCTGATATATTTATACATAGTTATTAGATCTCCCCTCAGTCGTCTTTTTTTCTAAAGTGAATAACCCTAATTTTGATAATCTTTCTGGGTACTGTAGTCCACCCATTCCAGTTATTACTTTAGCTGCCCTCCTCTGAACCCTCTCCAGCTCTGCTATGTCTGCCTTGTTCACAGGAGCCCAGAACTGTACACAGTACTCCATGTATGGTCTGACTAGTGATTTGTAAAGTCGCAGGACTATGGTCTAATCACGGGCATCTATGCCTCTTTTGATGCAACCCATTATCTTATTGGCCTTGGCAGCAGCTGTCTGACACTGTTTTCTACAGCTTAGTTTGCTGTTCACTAAAATTCCTAGGTCCTTTTCCATGTCAGCGTTAGCCAATGTTTTACCATTCAGTATGTACTGGTGACTTGCATTATTCCATCCCATGTGCATAACCTTACATTTGTCAGTGTTAAACCTCATCTGCCACGTCTCTGCCCAAGCCTCCAGTCTATCCAGATCCATCTGTAGCAGTGTACTGTCCTCCTCTGTGTTAATTACTTTACACAGTTTAGTGTCATCTGCAAAAATGGATATTTTACTGTGCAAGCCTTCTACAAGATCATTAATAAATATATTGAAGAGAATAGGGCCCAATACTGACCCCTGTGGTACCCCACTAGTGACAGTGACCCAATCTGAATATGTGCCGTTAATAACCACCCTCTGTTTTCTATCACTGAGCTAGTTACTTACCCACATACAGACATTTTCTCCCAGTCCAAGCATTCTCATTTTATATACTAACCTTTTATGTGGTACAGTGTCAAATGCTTTGGAGAAATCCAGATATACGACATCCAATGATTTGCCGCAGTCAAGTCTAGAACTTACCTCCTCATAGAAACTGTTTAAATTGGTTTGACATGACCAATCCCTCACTAAGCCATGCTGATATGGAGTTATTTGCTTATTTTCATTGAGGTACTCCAAGATAGCATCTCTTAGAAAACCCTCAAACAGTTTACCCACTACAGATGTTAAACTTACCGGCCTATAGTTTCCAGGCTCTCTCTTTGGACCCTTTTTGAATATTGGCACCACATTTGCTAGCTGTCTGTCTATCTATCTATCTAGCTATCTTCAGTATCTATTATCTATCTACAGTATTATCTGATCTATCTATATATCTGTCTACAGTTTATATCTATGTACAGTATCTATCTTTCTATCTATCTTTGCAAATGTTTAGAAATACTAAGAATTATTAAACGTTCAGAGCCAATACAAACTATAACACAAATAGTTAACTTTGTATTTTTGTTTATTCATCAAACTTTACATTTGTCATAGAGTCCTTACATTCACCTAAATGCTAGCATTTAAAGATATTCAAGAAAAGTTTCAACCCAGAAATTGTGATATTATGACTACTGTTCGATATTGCAGATGACCATGTAGAGCCGCCAGCAGACACAGAATATCATCTTATTTTGGGGCCGAAAAGTGGATTTAATTAGTATAATTACATCGTTCTGGTGTTTACTTGCTTTGCTGGATTTATTCAGTCTGATGAGTTATTCACCTGACAGCAGCACTCAAGTTTCCAGTTAAAGTCCTCCCTATAATGTCCATAAAGCAGGGTCCACCCCTCCTAGAAGGCTGCCTGTGCAGTACCCTAGTGGGGGCACTGCAAAGGGTTAACTAGTAGGACAATGTTTGCAGAGTTAAATGTTTTGATTCATTGCTGTAATACTTGCCTTTCTATGCTCTGTGTATGTTCATATCAATGTATGGGAAACATAGGGTTAACTTTGGCTTACCAGGGTGATGGACGCAGTTTGCCCCCTGGTTAGTGAGTGTGAGTCTAGCAGAGCAAGGGAGAAGATCTAAATGCGCAAGCTCCTGAGAGCGAGGCCCAAGTCCAGAGAACCCCAGTATCTGAGATGCCAGAGAAGTACTGTATCACTAGAGGACCCCTGAGAGAAAGAGACCAGTCATCTTAGAAGGTCCAGAACCATCCATGTCATGCAAGCTTTAGACAGCAAGGTATATGTTTGCTTGAGAGAAGATTGCACCTTGATATACTTTGGAACTGTGCATTTTGCTGCTATATGTACTACTACTCCTATTATCAACTCAGTAAAGAGACTGTTATCTCTTAAAATCAACTGGCCTGATTAATCACTCCATCATTCACTGGCCACTTCATCTGCACTCCTGCCTTGCACCCAGACAAACATCTAACATGAAGGGCACCACACCTAACGCCAGGCAGGAGCTCCAACTTCAGAGGGAGATTGAAACTGTGAACTGTGAGTACTACTACTACCAGCAAATTCACCCCCACTCCCATTCTCCACACAGAACTTACCCTGCAGGCTTGTTGCACTTAAATCACAGACTAACAAACTCAGAAGACAAGATGCAGCAATCACTTGTATTTGAAAAGGATGGTATGTCAGATCTTGAGTTATCTAGTTTGATTATTTTAGGCAGTATTCACATATGGCTTTCAATTAAAATGAAAATTATGATGCTAAGCTGAATCTGTTGTATATTGGAGCTCACTGTCTTATAAAGAGGTTGTCAGGGTCCCATTGAGGTATTTGTTCTTTTGACAGAAAGGCAAAAGCTCCATGCTGCACTATCCTCACTGTCAACAGTGGTGGAACCCCTGTGGAGGCAATGCGAACATAGCCTTATCGTCAAATAATTCCTACAGATAAAAGAAGTCCTTCTGATAATAGTTAATTCCAGAGATTTATGTCATTTCCAAAGGAGACACCCAAAAGAAGAACAGGGCAATCCAAGTCAGCCACATGTGGTCACACATTTGAGGAGAGGATGTTATTCATGGTTGTCTCCATTGTATTTGACTACAGATATGCCATAAACATCTAAAAGGAGAATTCCCCTTTCAAGGAAACATGGGTAGCATGATCTCCTGACGGGGTCCCTCACGACAGAGAGCAATGTCCTACTCTCCGCAGTTAGGTCTCTTCCTAAACACAATTATAGAGAAAGACCTCAATCAAGCCAAGTAGGATGGGTAGAAGCCACACAGGAGACTATTCTCCTTGGCCAAGGGTATCTAAAATTCTTGACATTTGGTATCTTAACACTTCTTGGTTCAAGAAATGTAAGCCAGTTTGAATTAGTAAATCTTCACCTATTTTCTATGAAAAGCAGCAGTGATTCAGAGTAAAATTCTTTATCATGAGGAACCCTGTTGGGATTTCATGCTGCCCATGGTTCGAGCAGCATGAATCTGATGACACGTTCTCTTTAAAGGGGTTTTCCGAGTTATATATATTCATGACCTATCCTCAGGATAGGTCATCAATATCAGATTGGTGGGGGTCCGACAGCCGGCACCCCCGTCGATCAGCTGTTTGAAGAGGAGGCGCGCAATATCAGCGCTGCCTCCTCTTCACTGTTTACATGCTGGCCGTAACGGGGTAGTGGTGAGTAGGTGTAATTACACCTCACTGCCCCATTCATTTCTATGGGAAGAATCGCTTCCATAGACTTGTATGGAAGCGATTCTTCCCATAGAAATGAATGGGGTTGTTAGGTGTAATTACACCTACTCACCACTACCCCGTTACGGCCAGCATGTAAACAATGAAGAGGAGGCAGCGCTGATACAGCACGCGCCTCCTCTTCAAACAGCTGATCAGCGGGGGTGCCGGGTGTCGGACACCCGCCGATCTGATATTGATGACCTATCCTGAGGATAGGTCATCAATATATATAACTCGGAAAACCCCTTTAAGAAATATTTCAATAGTCCGTTGGCTTGGCGCCAAAGCTTTGTTTGCGCCCTCTACAGAGCCCTGCCCCACACGTTTTATATGAATAATGAGGACTCCTAACAATTACTCATGAATAGAAAAGAAGTATTGTTAGAGCTTCACTGAGTATAAGGACTACATGGAATAAGTGGCACGTCCACAGTTGGCTGGCCCTTACAGCAGTTAAACAATTAGTTTGCATTAATCTATTTTCATAGTCCAATTAAAGCTGAACACAAACTCTGAATACAGTCTTGAATTGTACCAATCTCGACTAGGAGATAAACTGAAATTTACCATTTGAAAATCTTTATTCTTGCTGATGATTTCAATATTATTTTTCCTAATTAATTCAGTTGATGTGACTCCCATGTTTCTATTAATATTCCAGTAACACAAAAGCAGTAATTAGTTTTGGGCTTTGTGCCTAATGATGGTGCATGTCGAGAATAACAACTTTATTTTTAAACTGTCTTTCTCTGGTAAAATGTGAATCATCTTAGTCAAATATTTTTAGCAAGTGGTGAACAATTTGCTGAAGTTATTATTAACTGTGCACCTATTATTCTACAATTATTAAACATGATTAAAGATGAAACGCAAGTACAAAGGGTTAACACTTGCTCCTCCTTTGCTCCTGCCTATGTGCAGCGAGTATGCTGGACTTATGCTGTAAAGCAACTTATTTATACAAAACAGTAAACTGTTAATGTACATTGGATCTAGTGCTGGCCGAAACTGTACAGTATGTTTGACCAGGGTTGTAGGAGTTTTTTTTGGAGATAAGCGAATCGATTTTATGTGAATTGAATTTGTAACACATTTTCCAAAAGACTCTAATTTCGGCAAACCCGAAACTTTGGTGCTTCATCCCAACATAGATCCTTCAAAATGGCAGCCAACATTTTACAGAAGACAGAGAAGAAGGCATCTGGGAAATGGGAAAATTTTTCGACTGCTTTTTAAATGTAAAAATAAAAATCCAGCAGTGCAATGTGTTATTAAAAGGCTACCATCCATTTACCCATAGACATCTATGTCACTGTCACTTTGACATTACTAATGTGGTCTTGGTATCAAAGAGCTTGAAAGAGGTTGAATACAGTCCTAAGAGACCTCAGAGTGTCATACACAAGTTTTCAGGACAGTTAGGGCATAAATCATAAATCAGACTAGACATAAATCAATTCTACCAATTTGAAATTTGTCTCAAACTTTTAAGATTTGTTTTGGACAAAGTACAGAGACCAAAAACACACAGGGGGTCATTTATTAAGACCGACGTTTTAGACGCGGGTTTTAACAACCCCTATAGCTGGCGGTGGATCGCCGGAGTTATGAAGAAGCGTCGGCCTCTACATAACTTCGGTGTATCTACCGCCAGTCTAAATGTACGACAGCTTCCTTGCTGGCTTAAATTTAGACCATTTTCTATGCCTAAAACAGATGTAGAAAATGGTAAATGAGACGGGCCTGCCGACTCTTGCCCGACCCCCTTTTTAAGACCTGATGTGAGTGGGGAAAAGCATTAGGTACACGTGAGGAGTATTGTAGTCCAGGCAATGCTCCTTTGGGTTTTTGGGAAAATATACAGTTAATTTCAGAAAATTAGCGCATTCGTATCTGCTGTGACTAAGCTTCCTTATCCTTTTGGAAGGAAAGCTAATTTGCAGATCTTTGGGTTTTGGGAAAAGCTTAAAAAGCAAGTAACCACAGGGTGGGGGTATAAACTCTGTATGTAGAGAGTTTTGTAACCTGTACTTCTAAAAGGTGCTTTGCTCAGATCTTCCTTGAAATAACCGTGAGCAGGATTATTCATTTACATATATTTTTTAATTATTTACAGTGGTTGCCTCAGTACTGACTATATATATATCGGGCCATGATCACTAGAAAGAAGTGACAGCCATACACCTAACAAGAAACACATTACAAAAAAATATGACAGAAGTGACAGCCGCGCTAGGAATAGATGGTGGCAATTTTTCTCCAGTTGGCTTTGCGCTATATTGCGGGAGGTTGTATGGATGAACATTGACTACAACTTAAAAGGGGTTCCCCATCTTAAATATGCCACATATGTGCGATATATATATGCCAGGATATGCCATATATGTCTAATAAATGTGTATTCCACCAGTTGGGACCCAAGTTTATCTTCAGGACCCCCATAGCTACTGAGTACGGAGAGGTGACCATGCACGCTCAGCTCTCTCCATTCATTTCTGTATGAGTTTCAAAAACAGGTGAGCAAGTGTGCTTGGCTATTTTCTGACCTCCCATAAAAAGTGGACGGAGAGAGTTTAGAATGCATGGCCACCTCTCCGTTCACAGTGGCTGTGGGACTGGGGGCAGGAGGCCCCATTCCGGAAACAGACCAAGTCCCAGAGGTGGACATCTGTAAAACACTTATCCTCAGGATATACCATACAACTGTTAGTGAGAGTTCTGGTGTGCACAGCCTATACGGTGGGTTCTTCACAACCAGCATCAAGCTATACCATACGCAAAACTAACTGATGAAGACTTTATATAGCACTTACATTGTTATATTACATAATACCTTGCTGGGTTGCATATCCACGTGATGCTGTTAGTAGCAATCGGGCGTATTAAAGGTTCCAGCTAATGCAATAAATGACAACGATAAACACTTTCCTCTCAGCTATTTGCGTCTGAGTGATCTTCTAGCACTGGTCGCAGATTATCACGAAACAAACCACCTATAAATAGTATCTCGTTGTCTGCTCTTGTTAATGTCACCCAAGTATTTGTATGCTGGGTGACAAGGTGGATAACTTAGAAGACGAGTCAGAATTACACCAGAGCTTGCATCTTTACCCTGGCTTGTGAGAATGGGAATTTAAACATGATAATGTCCCCCCTGTCCAAGCATCTTATCAGAGCTGTTTTGGTAGCAGGCAGGAATTTGTGGTTTTCTTCATAGCGATCACAAATAAACCAAATATGACAGAATGGCTGCTGGCTATAAATAGTCATTCCGGTGTACAGTTATATTAGGAGGTAGCTTGGATGGCATGATAATACCTAAGAGACTAATCTTAGACGTGCAATGGCATGAGATGAAAATAATTGTCTAAGAATAGCTGACCCAGGGGAGCTAGCTTGCTAAAGATATCCATAGACATAAGCTGCTTACGCTTTAATTTATTTAAGAATAAGCTTTAACAAGCTTTCCCGAAAAGAATTTGTCGTTTTCCATTTCGCGTACGTTATTGATTGGTTGCATCCATGTTCTTTTCTCAGGCCGTATTGTGTGTAAATGTGAGACTTCTGCGGAACAATGATTAGCCATGCATAATGTATGAATTTCTGGGGAGCGTAATGGGCGAGATATTGTTTTTAATTGTAAGATCGATATATTATTGGGCTTGATTGCGTGTTGGCGTTTTTAGGATATTCTATATTATACCTTATTCTTAACAATATATCCAGTAAGGCCTCATACACATGACTGCACACCCCGGATTCAGGAAGGAGGAACCGACATACCAGATGTGGAAAGGGCACGGATGATCCATGTGCTTTCCGCATCCGTATGTCTGTTCCTCAGAAGGATAGAACATGTCCTATAATTGGCTACAAAATATGGACCATAGAATCCACAAATAATGCAGATGCGGTCGTGAGCATGCAGTCTAAGGCTATTTTCACATTAGTGTCCAAGAGATCTGGCAGGCTGTTCCCTGGATCCTGCATTGCCAGACACTACCTGAATGCCCACTGGCCCCATTAATTATAATGGGAACTGGAGGAGATCCGGCCGAGAATCAGGTTGACAAATACCACTGCACGCATTTGTCTTTCCGTGAAACTAGCCAAGACATCATGATACCTCCATCCCCACGTACAATTGTCAGTGGGTTATTAGTATGTTAGTGATAACAGTCCAATTGTCTTGGGCGTTGTCATTGTGGTATATGTGGCCAGTGACCATTGATGATTACTCTTATCTAATATTGTTTGGCGATGTACGTATTTCACGTGTTAATTTTATACTCATTACAGCTGATTGTTCCATTTACATTGGCCAAACAAGGGAGTCTTCAAATATTCTGAGATATATAACTGAGATACTATGTTATACATCCGTGGCATTCATGAGTGGGTGCATAAAAAAAACCCTGGACCAACAACTAGGTGGATATCCAAACAATGGTACACTATCAAAACCAATCAGCTCATCGTTACCATCACATACGTGCGATCAGTGGCGTTCATGAGTGGGTGCAGGGAAAAAAATGCTGGGCCAGAAACCAGGTGGATATCCAAGCAATGGAGATATGGTTCCAGTACTCCACAGAAAATTAAAAACAGACTATAGGCAGATATGAGTGCACTCCATCTGATTACAATTTCAAGCCTATTATGGCTTCTAATCAGAGTATGCCACAGGTTTTCAGCCTATGATAACAGAGACACCAACCTACAAAATACACAAATACTCCAGACATTTTACTGGTGCTGAAGGTTTGAGCACCACGTTCGAAGGCTTATCAGCCACTTTATTCAGCTGCTATATCCTGCTAGCCACTGTGCAAAATATGGGTACCACTCTCAATTTTGTATTAAGGGGGTACTTTTCCCAGCTTTTGGAAGATAGCAAAAAAGAAAAAAATGTCGGCAGTTGCTAAAATATTAGCACGTCTCATAAAGTCACTGTACTACTGCATAAAGACAGACTGGTCCTTCTCTGTCCAGATACCTGGCTATATAGCACAATGACAGAGTAGTCCTTCTCTGTCCAGATACCTGGCTATATAGCACAATGACAGAGTAGTCCTTCTCTGTCCAGATACCTGGCTATATAGCACAATGACAGAGTAGTCCTTCTCTGTCCAGATACCTGGCTATATAGCACAATGACAGAGTAGTCCTTCTCTGTCCAGATACCTGGCTATATAGCACAATGACAGAGTAGTCCTTCTCTGTCCAGATACCTGGATATATCGCACAATGACAGAGTAGTCCTTCTCTGTCCAGATACCTGGCTATATAGCACAATGACAGAGTAGTCCTTCTCTGTCCAGATACCTGGCTATATAGCACAATGACAGAGTAGTCCTTCTCTGTCCAGATACCTGGATATATCGCACAGTGACAGTGTAGTCCTTCTCTGTCCAGATACCGGGCTATATAGCACAATGACAGAGTAGTCCTTCTCTGTCCAGATACCTGGATATATCACATGATGACAGTGTAGTCCTTCTCTGTCCAGATACCTGGCTATATCACATGATGACAGTGTAGTCCTTCTCTGTCCAGATACCTGGCTATATCACATGATGACAGTGTAGTCCTTCTCTGTCCAGATACCTGGCTATATCACATGATGACAGTGTAGTTCTCTGTCCAGATACCTGGCTATATCACATGATGACAGTGTAGTCCTTCTCTGTCCAGATACCTGGATATATCGCACAGTGACAGTGTAGTTCTTCTCTGTCCAGATACCTGGCTATATCACATGATGACAGTGTAGTCCTTCTCTGTCCAGATACCTGGCTATATCACATGATGACAGTGTAGTCCTTCTCTGTCCAGATACCTGGCTATATCACATGATGACAGTGTAGTCCTTCTCTGTCCAGATACCTGGATATATCACATGATGACAGTGTAGTCCTTCTCTGTCCAGATACCTGGCTATATCACATGATGACAGTGTAGTCCTTCTCTGTCCACTGTCCAGATACTTGTTTATATTGCGGCTCAAGAAATATCTGGAGCTCATACAGGCAGTTACAGGAATGTTAGATGGCTATGTGTGGGAACTGGTAAACTACATGTATAATCCCCTTTGACTCACTGTTACAGTATTTCATATACCATATTTCATACTTCTTAATACAAGGGTAAAACTTTACGTGGCTAATTATAACAACTGAACCAAAAATGATAGCAAAAATAACAGAAAGTGTAACCATAGAATTACACTTCTGCATTAAATCCGATAATTGCAGAATACTCCAACCTAAAAGGAACTGACATCTCATTGTATCAGAGGATACTGGAACTTAAAATAATCACTTTATTTATAAAAATGATGATTGTACGGAACAGTATGAGTGTGAGTAAGCACAACAGGGACTGAACAAAGGGCGATTGTCCTCCTTTGTTTAGCGGAAGGTTAGCAAAAAGACTTTCATTATAGCAATGTCTTCATCCCAGAAATCATGCAGAAGCCACACTAAGCGCCAGATGAAAAACATACATACTGTATATTAAATAGGATCTCTTATCCATATCAGAAATGCTTAAATGGGTTGTGTCACGTCTGCAAATAGCATTTATCATGTAGAGGAAGTTAATACAAAGCACTTACTAATGTATTGTGATTGTCCATATTGCTTCTTTTGCTGACTGGATTTATTTTTCCATCATATTATACACTGCTCATTTCCATGGTTACGTCCACCCTGTAATCCATCAGTGGTAGCTGTGCTTGTACACTGTAGAAAAAAGCACTGGCCTATGTGCACTCCCATGGTCCCGGCCACCAGAGTGGTTGGTGCTTTTTCCTATAGTGTGCAAGCACGACCACTACTGTTGCATTATACGGTGGTCATTACCATGGAAATAAGCAGTGTATAATTTGATGGAAAAATGAATCCAGCCAGCAAAGGAGGCAATATGGATAATAACAATACATTAGTAAGTGCCTTGTATTAACTTCCTCTAAATAATAACTGCTGTTTGATGAAGTGAGACAACCATATGAGATGAAGATGGCTATTTACAATACAACATTCTTCAGTTTATTCTGGTCCATGCCAAGTTGTAACTTGCTACTAATGGGGTTTGGACTTCAAAATTAATAATGACCACTGGGACCCCACTGACCCCCAATGAATAAGAAGATCTACAGTCCCAGGGCTGAATTCACTGCATTGTAAAGTTCCATTGTTATCTTTGCATAAAGTCTTGATGTAGCTCCAAAACCTAAGCCATCCTGGCGGTAAGCTGGTCACTGGGGCTCTGAAACCTCTGCTGATCTGGTTTACCTCCAGGGTAGGCTTCTAAAACTGAAAAGGAAATGTAGCAGATTAATTGGGTGTTAACATGGAGTCTGACAAAGCACAAGCTGCTCTAGTGGATTTCCTCTCAGGATAACAGTGAGGAACTAATGTTCATGTCTTCTAGCAAGACCTATGGACAGGTGACATCTTCTTGAGACAACAACTTTAGGGTACGACCACATGGTAGGGTAGTGATCCGGTTGGGTTGTGGCCGTGCTGTGGTCAAGAACCACGTGGCCAATTAGCCCGCAGCTGCCTTTAATTTAACTAATGAAGAATGCACCGTTTAGTCGGTCTTCATTGCTAATGGCTGTGCGGCAACTTCAATACCATTAACAACGAAGACTGACTATACAGTGTGGTCTTCATTAGATAAATGAAAGGCAGCTGTGGGCTAATTGAACAACGGTTCTTGACCGCAACACAGACGCAACCCTACCGGACCACAACCGTGCCATGTGGTCATACCCTTATATTTATTCAGAATAGCCCAAGTCTCCAAAATGTTTTTGCGCTCCCATCAGATTTCTGTTGAAGTCCCACTATTTTTTAGAAGAATTGTGCCATAAACCAGGTTTCCTCAACTCCGGTCCTCAGGACCCACCTTCCAGTCAAGTTTTCAGGATTTCCTTAGTATTGAGCAGGTGATATAATTAGTGTCAAGGCATCAGGATCCACCACAGGTATTTATTCTGTGGGATATTCTCAAATCATGACCGGTAGGTTGGCCCTGAGGACTGGAGTTGAGGAACACTGCCATAGACTATGCTGTTCCTGACATCAAAAATACCTCAACCTCAGAAAAGGGGAAAGTACTCATGTGAACGGAACTTATTTGGCTCTGAAAGAATTAAGAAGTCTGAAGTTGTATTTCATTTCTCACTAAAGAAATACTGAAACAGAACTACAGAAAATAGGGAAGTTATGCATCACTATAATAAGAACACTACTATATATATGCTGTGCATGCAAACCAGAAGTGATTGTATGTGCTCAGCATACTGCTCAAATCTTGTACATAGCTTACACAAAACGTAAGAGGAAGCTATCCAGACATCTGTATGTCCTTCTACAAATATGAGAACACTAAAAATACACTCAACCGCTCAGAGCTGCTATGTACCAGTGGTAGATGTGTTCAAAGTTACCTCCTAAATTTTGCCTTATTTCTTTATTGAGAAATAAACATAAAAACCCATCAAATTAGGTTAGGCCACAGAAAAACAAATATACAAGAATAGACACTAGGATTCAATTACATAGAAATTGTATAAATCTTTTTAGAAGCCAGTGAATTATGTAATGTTCCAGGTGAGATTAAACTATGATTAGAAGCCCTCTTAGGCTGCCTGTATACAATGCGGTCCCGGGCAGCAGGATCCATATGTGTCTCACTGCTCAATGCCGGGCCGCATCTATAAGTGTCGGACACCACCTCTACACACTATTTGTTCACGCTATTTGGCACAGCAATTGGCGGTGAGACACATGTGGGACCTGCTGCATTGTTTACGGGCATCCTTACACAGGCAGAAGATCAACACAATTATTGGGAATGAGCATTTATAGAAACACTCATTCCCGATAACTGCCCTGAGTAAATGGTGCTGCCGGTCACTCGAGGAACATGAAAACCCTTTTTCATCAGTGATCACATCTTTTTGGGGGCACAGAAAATTATCGTTTGCCGGCAGCAGATTGTAACATAGTAACATAGTTTGTAAGGCCGAAAAAAGACATCTGTCCATCCAGTTCAGCCTGTTTTCCTACAAGTTGATCCAGGGGAAGGCAAAAAAAACCCTGTGAGGTAGAAGCCAATTTTCCTCACTTTAGGGGGAAAAATTCCTTCCCGACTCCAGTCAGGCAATCAGAATAACTCCCTGGATCAACGACCCATCTCTAGTAACTATAACCTGTAATATTATTACCCTCCAGAAATACATCCAGGCCCTTCTTGAACTCTCTTAGTGAACGTACCATCACCACCTCCTCAGGCAGAGAGTTCCATAGTCTCACTGCTCTTACCGTAAAGAATCCTCTTCTATGTTTATGTACAAACCTTCTTTCCTCCAGACGCAGAGGATGTCCCCTCGTCACAGTCCTGGGGATAAATTGATGATGGGAGAGATCTCTGTACTGACCTCTGATATATTTATACATAGTTATTAGATCTCCCCTCAGTCGTCTTTTTTCTAAAGTGAATAACCCTAATTTTGATAATCTTTCTGGGTACTGTAGTCCACCCATTCCAGTTATTACTTTAGTTGCCCTCCTCTGAACCCTCTCCAGCTCTGCTATGTCTGCCTTGTTCACAGGAGCCCAAAACTGTACACAGTACTCCATATGTGGTCTGACTAGTGATTTGTAAAGTGGCAGGACTATGTTCTCATCACGGGCATCTATGCCTCTTTTGATGCAACCCATTATCTTATTGGCCTTGGCAGCAGCTGTCTGACACTGGTTTCTGCAGCTTAGTTTGCTGTTCACTATTCCTAGGTCCTTTTCCATGTCAGAGTTACCCAATGCTTTACCATTTAGTATGTACTGGTGACTTGCATTATTCCTTCCCATATGCATAACCTTACATTTGTCAGTGTTAAACCTCATCTGCCACTTTCTGCCCAAGCCTCCAGTCTATCCAGATCCTGCTGTAGCAGTGCACTGTCCTCCTCTGTGTTAATTACTTTACACAGTTTAGTGTCATCTGCAAAAATTGATATTTTACTGTGCAAGCTTTCTACAAGATCATTAATAAATATATTGAAGAGAATAGGACCCAATACAGACCCCTGTGGTACCCCACTAGTGACAGTGACCCAATCTGAGTATGTACCGTTAATAACCACCCTCTGTTTTCTATTACTGAGCCAGTTACTTACCCACATACAGACATTTTCTCCCAGGCCAAGCATTCTCATCTTATATACTAACCTTTTATGTGGTACAGTGTCAAATGCTTTGGAGAAGTCCAGATATACGACATCCATTGATTCGCTGCGGTCCAGTCTAGAACTTACCTCCTCATAGAAACTGATTAAATTGGTTTGACATGACCGATCCCTCATGAAGCCATGCTGATATGGAGTTATTTGCTTATTTTCATTGAGGTACTCCAAGATAGCATCTCTCAGAAAACCTTCAAACAGTTTACCCACAACAGAAGTTAAACTTACCGGCCTATAGTTTCCAGGCCCTGTTTTTGGACCCTTTTTGAATATTGGCACCACATTTGCTATGCGCCAATCCTGTGGAACACTCCCCGTCAGTATAGAGTCCTTAAATATCAGAAATAAGGGTCTGTCGATTAAATTACTTAATTCTCTTAGGATACGGGGGTGTACGCCATCCGGTCCTGGTGATTTGTCTATTTTAATATTTTTAAGACGTTGCTGCACCTCTTCCTGGGTCAGAGAGGACACTTTTAAAGGGGAATTTACTTTTATACTCTGCATTTCATCTGACATTTTATTTTCCTCAGTGAATACAGTGGAGAAAAAGTTATTTAGTAGCTTCGCTTTCTCCTCATCGCTCTCTGCAACTCCCCCCTCATTACTCTATAAGGGGCCGACACCTTCAGGTTTATACTTTTTAGTATTTATATAATTGAAGAACATTTTAGGGTTAGTTTTACTCTCTTTGGCGATTAATCTCTCGGTCTCTAGTTTGGCTGTTTTTATGTGTCTTTTACATATTCTATTTTTTTCCTTATAGTTTTTCAATGCTTCCTCACTCCCCTCCTGTTTTAGTGATTTAAATGCTTTCTTTTTGTCATTTATTGCTTTCTTTACAGTTCTATTTATCCACATTGTTTTTTTTCTTGTTTCTTATTATTTTATTCCTATATGGTATGTACCTCTCACAATTAGATATTAGGATGCTTTTAAAAATATCCCATTTTGTGGCTGTATTTTTATTTTTGAGGACTTTGTCCCAGTTAGTTAGGCCTATGGCCTCTCTTAGTTGGCTAAATTAAGCTTTTTTGAAGTTTGGTATTTTTGTTCCTCCCTGAAGAAACGCTCTTTTGAATGACAATTGGAAGGTTATTATGTTATGGTCACTGTTTCCCAGGTGTCCCCCAACCTGCACACCTGTTGTTCTGTCAGGTCTATTGGTTAATACTAAGTCCAGTATGGCCATCCCTCTAGTCGGGTCCTGAACCAGTTGGGAAAGGTAATTGTCTTTGGTTATTTCCAAGAACCTGTTTCCTTTATGAGATGTACAGGTTTCAGTTTCCCAGTCTATATCTGGGTAGTTGAAGTCCCCCATAATAACGACCTCATTATGATTTGCCGCCTCGTCTATTTCATTTAGAAGTAGATTTTCTGTGGTCTCTGATATATTGGGTGGTTTATAATAAACCCCTATTAGTATTTTATTATTGTTTTTGGCTCCATTTATTTCTACCCACAGTGACTCCACATCTTTATGTCCCTCACTTATATCTTCCCGGAGTGTGGGCTTTAGGCATGACTTTACATAAAGGCAGACCCCTCCCCCTCTCCGGTTTTGACGATCCTTTCTAAAAAGATTGTAACCCTGTACATTAACTGCCCAGTCATAGCTATCATCCAGCCATGTCTCAGTTACTCCCACTATGTCATAGTCCTCCTCACACATCACTAATTCCAGTTCACCAGTTTTATTAGCTAGGCTTCTGGCATTAGTGTACATACAATTAAGAGGTTGATGTATATTTCTTACCCTACACCTTTCCTTCTGATCTGTTCTAGTTCCTCCTTCCATTCCTCCCCCAGTTCCATTACCTTGCCCCAGGTCTCTATCTGCACTATCTTCCCCTCCTATAATGTAGTTACCCTCCCCCCCAGTCCCTAGTTTAAACACTCCTCCAGCCTTCTAGCCATCTTCTCCCCCAAGATTGTTCTGTCTAAAGAGGGATGTGTTGGTGGCAAATAATGAATCTGTACGGGAATGAACGACCATACATGCAGCCGTCACCTCCACTCAACGATCAGGTAATTATAGCATACACTTCATAGTAACAGGCAAAGCCATCCCGATCAATTGTGAAAAAGCTATGGATTTTCTACTATTATCTCTGCATGTCCAGTGTTTAGACTTTTCATCTCAAGCTGACCCACTAGATGGAACTAAAAGAGGCTGTCCGGGCTTTTTCAGACCAGTGGAGGTCCGACACCCGGCAAGGTGCACGCTGTGCATGTGCCGTCTCCCTTCTCTCTTTCTGTCCGTTGCTCCTGTCCCATTGACATACAGCGGTGAGCATGAAGAGAGAAGGGAGACGGCACGTGCACACAGCGTGTACCGTCTCCTGATACAGCTGATGGGTGGAGGTGCTGGGAGATGGACCCCCGTCCATCTGATATTGATGACCTTTCCTGGGGAAAGTAGAAGTATACTGTATGTTTATATAAGGTAGAGATCACAGGATCACACTGCATAAAGGAAAATATTTCATGACCAAGGAGACTAGTGGTACTCCACTAAACTATAGATAAAAACACAACATGGTGTGACTTAGGTTAAAGAGAGCCTGTCACCTCTCTCGAGTGCTATTAAGAGCAGTACTATATGAGTAGTATTACCCCTGAGTAGCTATTACTGTGCACTGGCATTGTAACACATTGAGACAACCTCTTAGCCCATACTTAGGAGACCTTTCTATTACATGCTAACAGCTCAGACGTCCTGGCAATTACAACTCCGATTTGTGGGCGCATAGTGACGGAATGGATGAGAGTGCACACATAAAAAGCATTCCAGTCTCAGTGGGAGAGGACTATTCATTTAATTCCAACACCTAGTAGTGCCTGAAGAAGGCGATAGACTCTGCTTAAATGCCCACAATAGCCATTTATTAAAGGGGTTCTCCGGGAATTAAGAAAATGAAAATACTTAAATATTACTTTATCATAAATATATTCCCAAATACTTTTCATTCATTATAATGGCTCATTTTGTCTTGGTAGGAATCATTGGGAGAAATAAAATGGCTGCCGTCCTATTAGTACACACAAAACCTATCCTAACCACATAGCAGGACAAGTTACTTCACAACACTGAGGTAAAGAGCTGCCTCATCCTCCTCTTCTCTGCTTGTCAGGGATTATGATCCTGCATACAGATAATAAGATCTTCAGATGAATCTCTGTGGGAATGGAGTCCATGAGGAGACATGAAGTACAGAGAGGAGGTGGGGATGTAGTAATGAGCAGCAGCTCTTGTACGCAATCTCCATTACCACAGTTTGTCCTGTCCCTCATATCATCTGTATGCAGGATCATAACCTGACAAGCAGAGCAGAGAGGAGGATGAGGTAGCTCTTTAGCTCAGTGAAGTAACTTGTCCTCCTGTGTGATTAGGACAGTTTCTGTGTGAACTAACAGGACGGCGGCCATTTTATTTCTCCTATTGCTTGCTCCCCAGACAAAACGGCCATTATAACTAATGAAAGGTATTTTGGAATATATTTATAATAAAGTAATATTTAAGTATTTTCATTTTCTTAATTCCCGGAGAACCCCTTTAAGTCATAAGACTTGCAAAATGTTTTGCAAAATGGCTTGAGTCCAGCTAAAAACATTGGGTTTGACACTTCTTAACATTCCACTGTCCTTCGAACTCACCTTAGAGTACCCACTTTAGAGAATCCAGGTTCACCATTCTCTGTATCCTGACCTCTTTAGACCTTGACATCCTTATATGACCTCTTCTCTCCCACCACTTGCCGCTATGACATCTCACAACAAACTGAACTATTACTCGAGGCCAGGCAGGCAGGAATGACAATGAGGGCAAAGAGGGTTCCCCCAAGCCTTAACCTTATCATAACTTTGTTGACCACCCTAGTCGTGTTTCCCTACATCTAACTAGTAGATTCCATTCACTCTTTACATAGAAAGTGGAGTTAGTCTGTCTGTATATGAATCTGGTTTCCGTATACGAGAAAAGGACAAGTGGCTTACAGGGCTTATGGCTAGGATATGCCATAAATATCAGATAGTTGCAGGTTCCACCTCCTGGAATTGCTCCTATCTCCAGAATGGGGCTCTGAAGTGAAGGGAAAGCAAGCTACACATGTATCCACTCTATTTTCTGCTATGGGGCTTCAGAACATAGCTGAGAAAGAACACAAAACTATTTTTGTAAGTCCCATAGTAGTGGAGAGCTGTAAAAGCTTGGGTACCCCTCCATTCACTATTATGGGACTTTCGAAAATACCCAGCCAGTAAATGGAGGGTGGCCGCACATGAGCAGTTTTATTTCCCAACACTTCGGGCCCCTTTCTGGAGAGCTGGGACCCGCACCTATCAGACATTTACAACATATGCTAACAATATGCCATAAATCTGCCAGATGGGAATACCCCTTTAAGTGATGATGTTTTCATAGGAAACATACTATATAGTTCCACCATTTTACCTCCAATACATCAAAACAGAGTATTTTCTTATTATGTGCACAATACATATCAGATAATCTTATTTTTCAGATTAATTCACTTTGTAACGATGTGTGGTAAATTGCTCATTTTTACCTCTATTTAGTGTAGCATTGATGTGTAGGTGTTTCTAATTATATGACTCCTAGATTACAGATTCTAACCACCCCGTTGATAGGAAAAGCCTTTTCAGGAAAAAAAAAATCGAGGAAGGCAAAGCAGTAATTATGGGAGCAGCATTAGGAATGTATGTTGTCAAAATGTACAATGAGTAAATGTTAGGAAGCTTATCTGCGACACCCTAACGGCATTTCTCAATGAAACTTTTTATAATGGTGATCTTTGGTGTTGACAATACAGTATGTGACAAAATTGTGCATTAAAGAGTAAATGTTTATGGGAAGAAGGGAAAAAAATCTATGCTTTTCCGTGTGTTTTATGCATTTCTATACACCTCCATGATATTGAGCTTCCATACACTGTCACATTTTAGTTATACGCAACCTAGGCTACCACCCTGTGGTACGGGCATCCGAGGGGGTACACCCCATATCATAGGGGGCACTCACACTTTCCTCATATTTTGTTGTTTAATAGGTCCAGCCCAGTGTACAACAATAGCAATTTGTAATGATCATACAGAATGCTACTATCCCCTTTCCTAAATCAGGGGTTCGGAGGGGACACTTGAAGTGGACATGCCAATCTTCATGGAATGTCTGTTAAAAAAAGATTTGTATTCTTTATGACATAACAATTCTAGAGCATCTTTTCTTAGAATTCTGTATTGTGCTATTCTTCCTATTCCTCTGTTATTCCTTCTATTAATATGTAAGTAAACTGACAACTCGGCTTTACTAGCTTAGGCTGTGTCCCAAAGTCAGTGTGTCGGTAGAAATCCACTCCTCTGATGAGGGAACTAGTAACGCCCAGTTGTCAATTCCTAATTTGATCCACAACAGTTTACAAGTCTTTCCACCTGTGCTGGAGCTACAACTAGACAGCTGATAGGCGGGGGTGTCGGACCCCCGCCAATCTGATATTGATGGCCTATACTGAGGATACGCCATCAATGTATAAATCCTGGGCAATGCCTTTAAGATAACTAAGATTGATTAAGAAAAAAATTGGGCAAATCTGAGAAATAGGGACTAGGGGACTGGGAGATAAAAAGTAGAATAAAATATAACCTTTCCAACCACGTAGACTTCTCTTACCTTTTAAAGTTGCATTTTAGTCTATGGACTTTCTTTTATTGGTATTTTAGTGTATGGTCTTTCTTTTATTAATGTATTTTACAATTGTTTTTTAGTCTATGGCCTTTTTTTATTGATATTTTAGTCTATGGTCTTTTTTTATTGATATTTTAGTCTATGGCCTTTTTTTATTGATATTTTAGTCTATGGTCTTTTTTTATTGATATTTTAGTCTATGGTCTTTTTTTATTGATATTTAGTCTATGGTCTTTCTTTCACCACCGTTATTTGTACATGTTTTACAATGGCATGTTCAATGCATTGCTTGTCAGACTAATTTCTGCTTATATACTAAATGTTTTAGAGTTGTCAAAATGGTAGCCCCCAGGCTATCCTTGGACAGCACTAATGTATGACAAGGTAATATAAGTAACCAAGCAGTTATGTTTGATCTACCTGCCATCTATCCATCATTAAAATAGCCATTCAGAAATTAACATTTCAACAAACATTCAGCAAAGCACATTTATAAATCACAGAAAATCATCATGAAAATAATGTTAATAAGGTAAAAGAAAGGACAAAGACACAACACTGTGTCTCTCCAGAGAGAATATGGTTTGAGGTAAGGGAAATTCAAGATGTATCATCATCATCATCATCATAGGAAGGCATGAAGATCAGCATGAGGATCATATAGATCTGTAGGGGTTTATGTAAATGGTTTTTTAGAGATTATCTAGACGTATGTTAAGAAAATGTTGTCAAGGCAATAGAACAATCATATTGAAGCCCCAGCATTCGTACAGAATTTACAGTGAATTTCGAAGAATGATTTTCAAGCCCACATGCTGTCCAAGTGTAGAATGGAGATCACCTGGACTGAGCACTGTTCCATTAAAGTTAGTGGGACAGTTCACACAAACTATTTTCCGCACAGACCGTCGGCCCATTCACCATCCAGCTCTGATCTTCTCGCAGGATTCATTCAATCAAGTGAATGGATCTGCGTGAAAAACGGATAGTACATGGACACCATCCATCTGTGGTCCCTTAAAAAAAACTAGTCTATGTTTTCAAGCCAAAACATGGACAAATTAACTCTATTAGACAACCAAAGGACACTTTAAAACAATCCTAAATTTCAAAAAAGTCCTTTGGCGGTCTCCTGTAAACATGCTAAACCCCGCGTAGAAGGGATATGAAGTTGCCAAATCACTCTGGTGCTGCTTATCTCACCGAAAAGTTGTAGATATCAGAGTCAAGAAAATGAACAGCCATGTTGAGAATACTGGACCTATACAATTATATAGCTAGGTATCATTTATAACCTAAAAGACTCCATATTTTACATCCACAATGCTCTAATGAAGCTGGTGGCCAGTGGGACTACAATGAAGAAATGAATGATGGGGTAAGGAATGTATCACCATGACTGGAGATGGGGGTTTGTAAACTCGTTATATGTTGTCGACATTGTGTCATTGTGGCGCAGTTTATATTTATTACGTAACCGTAATACCCCAAGATATTCAGCTACAATAATGAAACACTACTCCATCTGCAAAATGGAGCATCCAGAGAGGAAGCAGGTTTGTGAGTGGTTTCTGATATGACAGGAGGATGAAGCTATGTTATATTGCTGCACACCTGGACTTACATCTGCAGCTTATAGCGTAGTAATTAAAAAAATAAATAAATTATATATATATATATATATATATATATATATATTTATTTATTTTCCTACTTCATGGAAACAGGATGTATATGGCATGAATAATGTATGGGGTGACTATGTATTTTCCATATTCTATATACAGTTGTCATGGACACAGTGGTAGAACTGTCCATTCTGATGAAGTAGGCAGAAACTATATTGTGATGAATTAGCATTAAATCTGATTACCAAATGGCACGTACAGTACCCATGTCTATTAGGCCGCAAGACAGCTAACCTAGAATCCACGTGCAGCTCTTCCAGGGTTACAGACTAAATCCTCCTCATGGGCAACAGATAGAATTTAGGCATTACTAGGCCTTTACCAAACTCTCACAGTGTGTGGTAAGTGTACGTCTTACTGAACGTCTCCCACATACTAGTAATGTCCTAATAATTAGTACTGTCCATCACAAGAGGTAGACTGATGTACGGGTGGGTTACATGCTGCTGCATTCACACAGATGTAGCAGGGCTGAGTGGTTTTACGGACTGTACTGTCTTCCATAATGTAGATGGCTAAGGGTGCGTTCACATCTCTGATCTGGCATAAATGCCGGCTGTCGGACGGACAAAAACCGCTGCATGCTGTGGTATCTGTCCGGCCGAAAACCGGCATTTATGCTACAAAGAGGCCAGATCTCAAGAGGGATCTGGCGGTAAACTAGAGAAACCAGCAATACCGGAAATGTGAACGTGGCCTTACCTGCAGTCCTATGGAAATAATATTTTTATTTTACCCATTTATATAGCGCTGACATATACCACAATGCTGTACAGACCTTATCATTGCTTGCTGTCTCCAAAGGAGCTCACAATCTAATTTCCCTGTGGAGTATGGGAAGAAACC
This sequence comes from Rhinella marina, assembly GCA_900303285.1. Classification (NCBI taxonomy): domain Eukaryota; kingdom Metazoa; phylum Chordata; class Amphibia; order Anura; family Bufonidae; genus Rhinella; species Rhinella marina. Next base: position 161,710 of record ONZH01012910.1, read on the forward strand.
GGAGTACCCGGAGGAAACCCACGCAAACATGGGGAGAACATACAAACTCCATGCAGATGTTGTCCTTGGTTGGATTCAAACCTAGGACTCCAGCGCTGTCATCGCGCTGCCCACACGTTAACACGTGTTATTACATGAAATCACGGGCAGCACATGATGATGTTATTAGATATATATCCACCTAGTGTCAAACCACCTGTGCTTGGTATGTGCATCAAATATCAATATAAATATCCATATAATACATTATAGATAGAGAAGCACAGATTTGTATACATATAAATGTCCATTAACAGTGACATTATACATATATTATACATATATAATATGTGTATAAAGAAATGTATTAGATAGATAGATAGATAGATAGATAGATAGATAGATAGATAGATAGATAGATAGATAGATAGATTCTGAAACATTGTATACATTGCATCACATACAATATAAACTTAAATGATAGAGATACATTTAAATGCAAAGAAGGCGAGAATCCAGAAATCTTCCATAAAGGAGAAGTTGTGAGATGCTGTGCGTTATAATGAGAGCATGCGGATATGTCTTCTTACCTGGGCTGATCATACTATGCATTCTGTGCTGTGCCAGGAGCTTGTCACGACCAGATACCCCATCTGAGGAAAAACAGGATTCACTCTCATAAATGGTCTGCAGCATATTCCAGTCACTGTGTGTAGTTCAGACACATGAAAGCTTCATCACTCTTCTGTATGGAAGCGACCCCCTCAGCAGTGTTAACTCCTCCACAGGGGGAGGAGGAGGCTCTCATACACTTTGACAATTATTCCATTTTTACACACATATTTACTGTGCTAACTACCCTCACGGATGCTGCTTCTGCAAGGAGCTGTCAGAGGCGAGGAGATGATACCTAGAATCTCTAGTTGTCCTGAGAGCAGGTGCAACAGGAGGCTGGAGCCTCAGGGTTTCCTGTGCCTCAGTAATGAAAGGCAGCATGAAATAAGAGGATGAAAAGCGTGAAAATAAAGCTGAGGATGGATAAATATGTCCGCTCTACTGAGAGAGGAACAAGGACACAGCCAGCAGCCCCCTGAGGAAGTGCGAGCTCTGTCCTGTATCTGTGGCTTTTCCTCCTTGCATGTGCTTCCTCCCTCTCGCCCTGTCTCGCTCCTTCTGCCTGGCTCTACAGTAAAGTTGGCTAAAGCTGGTGATAACTCATTTGCATGTGAATCAACAACAGCGTGGCCTACAGAGTCAAAAATAGAACAATGGCCTGCCCCAGCCAAAAATAGGTCAAGCAGGGCCGAGTGATCGGAGCCTACATTAATGGATTTAAAAATATCACAGCAAACACAGCTGTCCGGTCCCTGTCTCAGGAGGAACACAGCCAGTCCTCTAAGGTACAATCATTAACATTTGACAAGTAGATAGACCTACTAGTCAAACCAGAACACTACATGCTGACAAAGTATAGACTAATATATATATATATATATATATATATATATATATAAAGGTGTACCCTAAAGCCTCCTGAGATCCAAACTGAGGGCCCAAACTATTGGGACTTTTTATAGAACTGCTGTCAGATGACCACTGTATATCTGAAGATCAGCCAGCTGGAGGTCTGGCTTCCAGACGTATGAAGACTTTGGTAGTTGTGAGGGTGCATAGGTTATAGTCCCATCTGAACCCTGATACATGAGCCGGCCTAAAGGTCCTGTCCTCCACGAGCCCTCTAACAGGGCCCAAACTATTAGGACTCTTCATGGGACTGCTGTCAGTTGACCACTTTATGTGTGAAGATCAACCAGCTACAGATATGGACTGCTGTCAGATGACTACTTTATGTGTGAAGAGCAACCAGCTAGAGGTATGGTATCCACATATGAAAACTTGGTAATTGTGAAGTGCATAGGTTATAGTCCCACCTAAACCCTGATACATGCATGGGCCAAAAGAACCTGTCCCCCGTGAACCTTCTAACTGGGCCCAAACTATTGGGACTATTCATAGGACTGCTGTCAGATAACCACTGTATATGTGTAGATCAGCCAGCTGGAGGTCTGGCACCCAGACATATGCAGACTGTGGTAGCTGTGAGGGTGCAAGGTTGAAGTCCCATCTGAACCCTGGTGCATGAGCGGGCCTAAAGGACATGTGCCCTATGAGGGCTAAGCAGCATTATAAATGGACAGCGCTGAGGTATCATGATAACTAAGCCGAATACAAGAAACCAAATCCCCATTCAATTGAAATGTGTTGTGTTGTATTTAACTCCTTATTTGCCACAATGGCTGGATGTGACAGTTAATAGGATTTTGATCCTCCTTCTTTATAGAGTGCATAGTTTCTCTCTTCGATATATCATAAAGATTTTCTAGGAACCGTATTAAAAATGTCCCAAAAGAAGCCCACTTTCATGGTAGCAAGAACCACACATATTAAATGAGTTGTCCAGAATTAGACACAGCTTCTTTATTCCAAAAACAGCGCCACATCTGTCCATGGGCTATTTCTGGTATTGCAGCTCGGCTCCCTTGAATTGAATAGGGATGAGCTGTAATACCACATGCAGTCTGTGGACAGGTGTGGGGCTGTTTTTAGAAGAAAGCAGCCATCTTTTTCTAGTCTTCCACAACCCCTTTAACATGCAATTTTTTTTTTAAATATTTTTTTATTGGGGGTGCAAAAGTAGTGATGCTGGGCTTTGTAGGCCATGGGGATTCAAAGACCCCTCTGCCACAGAAGAAGACACCAGTATTATAAATAGCACATAGTAGATGGGGCCTAATATAGATCTTGTATTTGGGCCCTGGAGCTTCAAATGATATTAGAGTTATTTTTCCTTCTTGTTCACAGAGTATCGTTTTTGCATGCATTGTTTTCTTTTTTCTGAAACGGGAAAGGCCAGATTCACATAGGTATTTTTGGTACAGATTCAGAAGTTAAACCAGTCTAAAGGGAAGATACCACAGGGGAAATGTGGTGTTACTTTGTTAGCCAGTGAAATGAATGAACAGGTCCACCACAGCAGGAGTGGCCGCTTGTCGTGATAAAATAAGTCCTTTAAGGAAACATTAAAGGGGTTGCCTGACATTGGCCAAAATCTTACCAAAAGGATAAATGGCAAAAGAAAAGTCCCCATCACTCCTGTCCTTCCCACTGAGGATGGTGATTGGCTGCAAATGGTCAACAAAAGCCTGGTGTGGAGGACATGAACAGGGGAGGGGGGGAGATTTAAGAAGTAAGTAAAGGCTTTTTAATATAGTTTCCTGTAGTAGCCCTGGCTACATTTTGTTTGATCTCGGACATCCACTTTAAGGGTATCAGTTCCATTCCTGGGGTTGTCTCTGCAGAATCCGCATGGATTTCTTCAAGCCCTGTTGAGATTGTACAGTCGTAGGCATTTCTGCAACAAATTTGCCACGTTTGAATATACCCCATAACATCAGACTGTAGTGTAGTACTGCACTTTTTATATTTTGACCAAAACCAAGTAAGGGACATAAAGAATAACTTATAAGGGAAATAAAAAGAAAAACAGGGCTGTACACATCTCTTATAGTATACAGTTAAGGCCCCTTTACACCGCCCAATATTCTGGCAGATCAAGACCGGCGTTAGGGGTTCTAAGGGGCCCCCTGCTTCAGTACTTCTAAACATCGGGAGCAGCGGTGGACCGCTGAACATCTGAATGACTTAGACATGAGGGAGACAGACTCTGTTAGTGTTTGGGCTAGGAGTCCGAGCTCTTTATGGGGTGTAAATCTATGAGGGAGGGCCGGAATCGAAAGAATCTAACTGTGTTGTTAGTATATAATTACAAGATTTGGGCCCTACTTTTGATTTTGCCCAGGGCCACATTTTGTCTAAAACCAGCACTGGGCAGATATTTACAAATGAGTGTTCATACGAACTCTTGTTATAAAGGTGCCGCAGAATACCCAATGAACGAGCAAAACACTGGTACGGTCACCTAAATTATCGTTTGTGGTCAGCACTTTGTTTGCCGGCAGCACAAGTGCTAAACAGCACTTTGCTGCCAGTAAACAATGATCCTGTATGGGGACGAGTGATGGCATTAGCGATTCCTCCTCCCCATATTGTGGAAGAAGTCACTGCATGTAAATACAGTTTTGTCCTCCACTGAGGAGCAGGCGATTGTCGTGATGGAATTCTTCCTTTCTAACACTCTAAAGGGGTCTTTGTAGTATATTTCCAATTATTGTTGGTTCACCTGCACATTACAATAAAACAAAGATTGACGGGGGAGGGTTAAAACTAATCGGAAATGAGTTACCTAAGGTAATGCTGTATGGCTTTCTCTAGAAAGCCCTATAGTAATTCCCAGTTTGAACTCTGCAAGACTGAAGCCCCCAAAGAACGCATGTCTGTCAGCAAGTCACATTACAAATTATGGGCTGTGTGCATAAAACCATGGATGCAATGCTCTTCTCCCCCACACAAATTGCATGCTAAGTACGTGAGAAAAAAACCTATGGTTAGAACATGTCATCATCTTGTCTCCTCACTCACAGGCGGTCACCTCTAATAAGGTAGCGGTGATAATCAAACCATGTGCAGACCCCTACTTGAGATTTGGCCTCATATACAATCCCGTATAGTTAATGCTAATATTAGGTTTACTGTCTCTAGGAAATTATATGACCTGAAAAAAATGAGTCGTTCTTGCTTATTGCAAAAAAATTTTCTACCATGTTTAATGGCGTTATAGCAAAAGTGTGACAACCTTGTCAAGATTTGGAAAAATAAGCACCTTAATTAATAAATGTAATTGTGTTAATATGTATGCAGAATTTAAAGGGGTAGTCCCTCACAGGGTGTAGGACCATCAGGGAATAATTGTAACTCTATTTGGGAATCCAGGAACAAGTGTTCATTTTCCCTGCAGTGCCTCCACAGGCAAAATGGAGGAATACACATAGATGGAAGATAACATATTCCTATCATCGCCTGAAGAGACCGCCATCTTCCTGTCTGAGACACCAGTCTCTGGAACTGCTGAAGGTACTTATGAATGTTCACCACCAGCCCTTAACTACTAAAAAGAGTGACTTGGATGTCCATCTGTGTCATTAGCTATATGAAATGTGTCTGAATACAATGAATAGGACATTTCAAATGAAGTAATATTGCAAAATATACGCAATAAAAATATTGCTCCATTTTTTTGTACGTACATTTTCCTCTCTGGTAGCGCCCTCCTGCTGTTTCTCATGTGGATTAAATATTGGTCCACCTTCTGCATTCAGTGGTGAACCAGACAAGCTCAGTAGCTTCTCTGCTCCCTTCCTCCTTTTAGTGCCAGGGTAGTGATCACGTAGTGAAGCAGGTGATGTCGCCCAAACAACTTTCCTTAAGGCCTCATGCACACGAATGTGTTTTCTTTCCGTGTCCGTTCCGTTTTTTTTGCAGATAGGATGTGGACCCATTCATTTCAATCAGTCCACAAAAATTGCGGACAGCACACCGTGTGCTGTCTGCATCGATATGTCCGTTCCGTAGCTCCGCAAAAAATATAGAGCCTGTCCTATTCTTGTCCGTTTTGGATAGGCATTTAGCATAGGCATTGTTACAATGGATCCGCAAAAAAAGATGCAAAACCGATGTCACACGGGCATCATCCGTATTTTTTGCAGATCCGCATTTTGCGGACCGCAAAATACATACGTTCGTGTGCATGTAGCCTAAACAAGTATTCCGGTTACATTAAGTTATCCCCTATCCACAGAGGATAGCTATTAGAAAATAACTATTAGATGGTGAATTTGTCCTGTCCCAAATGTTTATACCTTAGGCTACTTTCACACACAAGCGGCAGGCCTGATCCGGCAGGTGAAGGGTGCTGCCGGATCAGGACTGCTGCAGTGATATGTGTGGAGCCGGAACCGCGCTCCGGCCCCACACATGTCACACAGTACATACATACACACAGACACACACACACATATACACATACAAATACACATACATACTTACATGCTCCCGGCAGGTCTCCAGAACGTCGGAGGAGCAGGACGGCTCGCACAGGTGACGATTCTCCACAGCGCCCTCTGCTGGGCGCCTGGTGGAATCGTCATCTGTGCGCGCCGTCCTGTCCCTCTGGCGCTCTGGAGACCTGCCGGGGAGCATGTAAGCATGTATGTGTATTTGTATGTATATATGTCTGTGTATGTTTATGTTTATGTGTATGTCTATGTCTGTATGTGTGTATTGTGTGTATGTGGTGACGGATCCGTCATGAACTCCATTAAAAGTCAATGGAGGGCGGATCCGGTTACCATTGTGGTCACACCAGACAGATCCGCCCCCATTGACTTGCATTGGGGGTCATTCCGGATCCGTCTTGGTGCGGATGCCTGGACCGGAGAGAAAACCGCAGCATGCTGTGGTTTGTTCTCCGGTCTGAAGACGGAACGGAATGCTTTCAGGAGCATTCCGTTGTCTTCAGTTCAGTTTTGTCCCCATTGACAATGAATGGGGACAAAACTGAAGCGTTTTATTCCGGTATTGAGCCCCTATTTTAAACCGCTAGTGTGAAAGTAGCCTTAACCAACCACCAGGGTTTCCAAACTCAAGTATTTGAGAATAGCCTTCATTTACAATCCAGTAAAATGCCAGGGCATTGATAAATGTAGGAAAACTCACGATTTTCTGGGAAGCTGACAACTTCAGAACCAGGTTCATCTCATTGAGGTATGATTTAACGAGAGTTTGGTGAGTTTGACAGTCTTGTACTATTATACAAAAGTTAAATATGAGAAAGGATTTAGAGACCTGGATGTAGCAGGGCTAAGCTTAGAGAACTGTTTATTTTTGCGCACATTAATGGATTCAAATTAATTCAGTAGGTTTCACTGAAAAAGAAAAAACACATCCAAATATAAAGATCCCAATGAGCTATGCCAAATAACACTCAGCTCAGCTACATACAGATAAGTTTAATTCACACTGCTAATAATCCCTCCATCACTTCCAGTGATTGGAATGCAAACAGATAGTAAGACCTGATTCACACTGCTGCTCTGAGTTCTAGCAGGCCGTTCAAGCACAGAACAGCCTGTCGGAGCTCTCTGAATTTGGCATTGTTGGATGTTACCGGATTGCCTATTGGCCCCATTGACTTTAATGGAGAGCTGAGCAATACCTACTGGGATTTGGCCAGACAAAAACAACTGCGCTCAGCTCCAGCAGAGAACTACCTGTCAGAACTCAGAACAGCAGTGTGAGACTGGCCTTACTGATGTGATCCACACACAGGGCTGCCGAGGCTTTAGAACCAATGATAAATGCATCATTATAGCACTTGAAGCTGTCCTATTGATCGGTTATCTAAGGTGGCCATTTTCTCACTTACCACAACAGAAGCAGATGTCCCTTAGGACTGAAGACCACAGTCCCAATATTCTTTGAGGCTAACCAGAAAGGAGCTACAGTAAGTGTTGAAATCTATTTACCATCTAAAATGCTGTAGGTTAACACCCGCTGTTTGCCATCATGCCATTTTAGTCAAATACCTTGAGAAGACAATATTTTGAGCAGCCTCTGCAAAACGAATAGTGTCAGCAATTCTAAGAATTGGCACAAGAATGGCAAGCCTGAATTGCTGTTGTCCCAACTGTGAGTACTGTGTGGCACAAACTGTGCTCCATGGGATTGAATACTCGAAAACAGAATAACAAGCCATTACTAAAAAACGCAATGAAGAAGAACATCTCTAGTGGGTTAAACATACCCCTAGAGTCATGGTGTGTGTGTGGGAGAAAGCTTTTTCATACAATGGAGTTGTTAACATTCATTTCATCTGAGGAACTAAGAATGCCATCCAGTACACTAATGTTTTTCGAAGAGATGTGATATGGTCCTCAACTTATTTGTGAACTTGGCAGTAGAGTGGCAATTCTCCTGATCTCAATCCATTTGATACGTTATGGTATACTGTGAACTGCAAAACTGTAAAAACAGGTCCACCCAAGAAAATGAAACTGATGGAGAACATCTTTCACGTGTGGTAACATGAAACCTCCCTACAAGTAATTCCAGATTTTGTTGGTACCATGCCAAACTTCACCAAGGAAGTGAGAAAGTAAAAGGGAGACTGTAATAAATGTTAGATGTTTAATGTTCTGTTGTTTTTTGTGAGCCAACATCGGCAGAGTTAATACGGAGTCCTGACATTTTTAGACACCAATGCACCATTAAACAGCATTACATCTTTCTTGAAGAAGCCAATGATACTCGACGCATCTGAGAAACTGATAGAATCCACTTATAGCTCAAGGTTGGGATTCACCATTATACTTACACAGAGGCGGATTGGCCATAGATCTTACAGGGAAATTTCCTGGTGGGCCGATGCCCAGGGGGCCACCTGGGCCCTCCTCACAGCCGGCCAGTGGAAGTTTTTGGATGTATTTTGTGCTGCTGGCAATATTTTGTGATGGACTGTGGTATTTGGCCTTGTTGGGGTGGTATAATGTGCCACAATATGGTATTGATGGCCCTGCCTTACATCAATTTGGACCTGACTACAAAACGGGGCCACTTTTAGTATTTTTTCCAGGGCCACTTTAAGTTCCCAGTCCGCCCCTGTACTTACAATTAATTGCCCAAGCTACTTGGCTTAACACTCAAAGGGACATTGCAAAATATCATTGATGACATATTTCTAGGATATGCCATGAGTGTATCATCAGCAGGGTCAGATCACTTGGAACAGCGCCAATCCTAAGAATGAAGTGGTGACAGCAGCAGTATAACCAGACATAGCACATCCAGAGCCTGGACTGCCATTCCAGACACAGTCCCAAAATGTAAGTGAATTGAAATACACAATCATAGTTATATCTTGAAAGCCTCTTTGAAGGCTATGGACAACTTTTGACAAGGAAAACATGTGTTAGTGGTCAGTACAGGGATGGACTGGGAACTTAAAGTGGCCCTGGAAAAAAAAAATTGGCCCCCTGTTGGACCTTGTAGGACCAACTTGACTGAAGGCTGGGTGGGGTCAGCACAAAATACCATCCCAGCAGAACCATATACCACAGTGTAGCACAATATATTGTCTCAAAAGCTGGCCCTCTGGGGTAGCCATCAATAGCTGACCGATGTGGGCCACAGCAGTTGAATTCAGGACGGCATATTCAGTTGCTGGAGGGGTATATGAGCAACTGATCCTCACAGTGTTAATTACCACCAAGATCTCATAATGTACCCGGTCAGCAGCAGAGAGGAGGACCTGGGCGGCCCCCGGGGGCATTGACCAACCTGGAAATTTTCCTGTAAGGTCTATGATAAGTCTGCACCTAGTTACATGTCGGTGATTACCGTGATTTTAAAAACTTGCACTAAGTTTCAGGCTGCAACCCTCATTCCTCCATTCATACTCAGACCTCTTGATATGCAGTGTTCAATTTGTTCCTAGTTTCAGACTATTCTCTCCAAATTACATATAAATATATATTACTGGATGTAAGGTCTGTGTTTAGGATGTGGCTGCCTTCATTGCCTCTCATATATCCATTGTGCTGACAAATACTAATGCTGAGGAGTGTGTGATTACCCCCTCTCTTCCCCTGCAGAGTCTGCTATGAGTGCTTCTCTCCCATTCATACACAACCTATGTGAGTCCTTCACATTGCCATGTGTGTGCTCTTTACGATGTGACCGAAGCACCAATCAATGAATGGCATTCGACCCCTGAGCCTATGTGGTCACATACTGATAATAAATTCAGTATTCAATCAAATCATTGGTGCCATAACATTTATCGCACAACAGGACCACAATGGTGCAAAAATGTCAATATTCCTACTCGACTCCAATTCAGACTCAAATACTTCACATTATAGTGCATGCATAAATGACTCACGGTCAAAAGCACCTAGTATCACAAAGTCCATAATTATCAATAAAGTCCTGTGTGCAAAGGATGCTTCTGAGGTTCAGCACATGTGGTGCCTAGCAAGCATGTAGCTATGTTGACAAAGGGGACGGACCCCTGAAATGTAGCTAACTTTTTGAAGGTGAGTAATGTTTATTGTTTTTTCAACACTTTCCAGCCGTCGACTTTTATTGATGTCAGAAGACCCCTTTAATCTTTGTCCTTTTTTAAATTAAAAAGAAAAATCCTAAACTATAGTTATACTTAAACAACAGAACCTGAGTAGTTTCAGATCAGTAACAACAGTAACAACAGTGCAATAGAGGTAAGTCCTTGTTCCAAGTAATGTAGAGGGAAGTGACTTTTTCTAAAAGTTTTAAATAACCTGTATCACAAAAGTGAAAGAGGAACCATCACAATGTATGTGCTAATACAGGGATGCTCAACCTGCAGCCCTCCAGCTGTTGTAAAACTAAAACTCCCACCATGCCTTGCTGTAGGCTGATAGCTGTAGGCTACCCAGGCAAGATGGGAGTTGTAGTTTTGCCACAGCTGGAGGGCCACAGGTTAAGCATCCCTGTGCTAATATGTTGGATTTTCAAGTAACACCCAGTTATCAGATGCAGGGAGTGGAATTTGAATATTCCTCTAGATAAAACTTATATTATAATGTTGCAATTTGAGCAATTTCTTAAAAGGGTTTTCTGAGACTTTCCTACTGATGAACTTTCCTCTGGAAAGGTCATCAGTATCTGATCACCAGGCGTTAACCAGGACCCCCACAGATCAGCTGTGAGCGCCACTGCCTTCTCTCACCAAGCACAGCGCCGTACATTGTATAGTGGCTATGTTTGGTATTGCAGATCAGCCTCATTCACTTTAATGGGGCTGAGCTGCTTCTAGGTCATGTGACTGATGAACATGATGCTTGAGAAAGAGGAAGGTTCCCCCGAAATGTACTACTACTCCATGTCTTGAATGAACTTGCCCAGAGAAAGAGAGTGCACAGGTGAATGCATGAAGAAGCAGGCCACTGAAACAAACCAGCAGCAAGGCAGAGCAAGAAAAATGGACTAAGATTTTTATAACCTTGTTTTTGATATGTGTTTTACCTTTTTTCATCAAATAAAGGACACTAATTTAATATATTTCTCTTTCACTTTTGTGATACAGGTTATTTAAAACTTTTTCTTATATATAACATATGGACCTATGAACATGACGTCACATGGCTTGGGCAAAGCCGCCAGAAGGCCACGGTACTACTTCAAGTACCACTGTCTTCTCAAACAGCTGATCGGTGGGTGATCCTATGCTAACAGTAGAAAAGTCTCAAAAAAATCCTTTCACATCAAAGTCAAGACCAGGGGCGTAGCTACAACTGACTAGGCCCCATAGCAATTTTCTACAGGGTCCCCCCCTCTGATACCTATCCTATCAGTATCCTAAATATTTGGATAAGAGTAGTAGTGCTTTAATTATATATATATATATATATATATATATATATATATATACACACACACACACTACTACCCATATCCAGATATCTCCTATATACAGAATAAGCAGATTGCAGATGGCATACATACACAAACACTCACATAATAACACACACGCACACACATACACATATATACATACACAGATATACATATATATATATACACATACCTACAGACACTTATACACACAGATACTGTGTATGCATGTGTATATATATACATATATATATACACATACACATACAGATATACACACCCATATATATATATATATATATATATATATATATATACATACCTACAGACACCTTTTTACTTACAGGCTGCAGGTTCTTCCTTCTCATCTGATGTCTCTTGGAGGCTAAAGGACCTTCAGAATGCAGTAATGGTAGGATAGAGGACCTTCGATCATGTGACATAATGACATCATCAAAGGTCCTTTAGCCTACAGATTACTGTATCCCAAAGGTCCTTGATACTGGTATGTATACTACCGTATTTCTAGTACATTTCAGGCCAGACTGGGCCCCCTATAGATACAGTCACCCAGGGGCCTGGCCTGCCTTGAATAGTAGTAGAAAGACACTGCTCCCAGGCCCCTATTCCTCTCGGGCCCCGAAGCAGCTGCTTCACCTGTAGTTATGCCACTGGTCAGGACAAAAGGTTATGGTGTGAAAGGCAGAGACAGTGCTGCTTCTACTTTCTTCTTTCTTGGATTAATAACATTGGGATTGAGTGGGACCAAACTCCTGTTATCTTCTGGATACCTTGGAATGCTGTCCATCCCATACATTTGTTTAATTTTTCAGTTCTCTCTGTCGGGCTTTGCTTACTTGACTGCAGAGGTGACATGACAGTGCTATACCCAAAGTGATCACTGCAGCCAATCACTGGCTTCACCAGGATATGACACAAGACTGTCAAGGCTAGTAATTGGCTGTAGCTGTCACTTGATGTATACAGCACCTCACCACTGCAACCAATTAATCCCTACACACCCAGCGCCGTGAATAGTACGGCACTGCGTGAAGGGGCTTGACGCCCAGCGCCGTAGTACTACAGCGCGCTGATCGGGTGGGTGCTGTGTACGCCCGCATCGGTGAAAACACCGATGCGGGCGTATTAACCCTCGATGTGCCGCGGTCAGCGCTGACCGCGGCACATGTGATGCGGGCGTATGTAAGGAGAGTCCATCGGGTCCCCGCACTGCTGTGACGGGGACCCGTTGGCTTGGATGGCAGCCCGATGCCTTCCTTAGGCATCGTGGCTGCCATCCCTGTGAGCCTGAATGAACCTGTATTCCATATTAGAGAAATGCTAGAGACCATTGTGAAGGATTTCAGGACTTACAACACTATTGATACTAAATTGAGTAACTTTTTAATAAACCAGTACCCTACAACCCCTGTGTTCTATACACTCCCCAAGATCCATAAATCCCTGACTAAACCCCCTGGACGCCCCATAGTGGCATCAACAGACTCCATTCTATCACCACCTGCAATTCTTCTGGAAAAAGTGCTTACTCCATTAACATAAACATTACCCTCTTACCTGTTAGAGACAGGTCATTTTCTCAGAGAGTTAAAGGACATTATTGCTGATAAAGAGTGTCTGCTAGTGACATTTGACGTATGTAGTTTATACACGTCTATCGAACACATAAAAGGTATTAGGATGGTAGAATGGTTGTTGACATTTTCCACATATGGGGACAGAGAGAAAAAAAATATTCTTGCAGCTCTTGGAACTTGTTTTGTGCCAGAATTACTTTTTATTTCAGGATACATTTTACCAACAGCGGCGTGGGACCGCGATGGGTTCGAATGCCGCACCGCCATACGCAAATTGTTATATGGCCTGGTTTGAGAAAGAATTTGTCTACAACAATGACCTATACAGAAAACATTGCATTTTATGGCGTTGTTTTATTGACGATATTTTTGCGTATCGTGGGGCGACATTCGGACCCTCCAAGAGTTCTCAAACTACCTTAATTCCATATGGAGGGAACTCCAATTTACCCTACACTGGGACAACACGAAGATCAATTTCCTAGATACATGGGTGATTAAGGGAGAGGATGGGCTACACATGGATCTACAGACTGACATCTACACTAAAAAACAGATAGAAACAGTCTCCTCCACTTCACTAGCAATCATCCCCCTACAGTTAAGAACTCCATATCTTACTCACAATATCAGAGAGTACGTAGGATTGTTTCAGACTCATCCACTAGGGAGACTAGAATTGAAGAAATTACCAATAAATTCAAGCAAAGGGGATACCTGGAGTCTCTATTACAAACAGCAAAAAGTAAATCACAGAGGAACACTGCCCAAAGAAACCTAGAATCCCGTTTATTGTCACATATCATCCTTGGATTAATAAATTTAGATCTATCATCAATAAACACTGGAATATACTTTCAAAAGCATATCCCACTGTTGAGGAATTTCAAAATATCCCGATGATTTGTTATAAGAGGGCCAGGAACATCAGAGACACTGTTGTAAAAGCTGATATAGGGAGCAATAAGGCTATAGCAAAACAGAGAACACTCTCTACACCCAAGAAAGGCAGGTTTCCTTGCTTACAGTGCATACATTGTTCCAGTGTAATTAAAGGAGAATATTTTACCCATCCACACACAGGGGAGAGATTCGCCATAAATGGTTTTTATACCTGTGACAGCAATTTTGTTGTATACATTTTAAAGTGCCCCTTTGGATTAGTGTATGTGGGCGAAACATCCACTAGGATGAAAGACAGGTTTTGTAAACATAAATCTACTATACGAAAAAAGAATTTATTACTACCTATAGCATTTCATTTCGATCAGAAACACCACAATATATCCCAGAGCAGGTCCCATAGCCACGTAGAGGAGGAGATAGGATTAAGATGCTTAAAAAACGTGAGGCATATTGGATTCATAGGTACAGACCCTAGAACCCAAAGGTTTGAACCGTGATTATGAAATAACTAGCTTTTTGTAACAAATTACTGTTATATTTATTCATATTGTTTCCATTTCTCCACAGAAGACTTGAAACTCCAGGATTCTTTATTGGAATAACTAGATATAGACATGCCACTTCGACGTACCAGGTCAGGAGTGGCTTTCCCCTTCATAGTACCGCTCGCTATTATGTATCATTGCTATTTGTCATTTACTTTACTATATGTCTATACTGGAAATTGGCACTACCACATCAATGACTTTATTGGAATACTCATATGGATCATTATATTTTGCGCTGTTGAACATATACTCCCCCCCCCCGTTTTTGTTTGTTTACCCTTTGTTTATCTTGTTGTTATGGTTACCTGACGTGTTGCCACGTCACTGGGTGTGACTTGGCGGGCTATTTAAAACTCTGTTACTCAACACATTGGCCATGTTTGATAAAAGCTCGTATGTGTGTCACAACATGTCACAATTATATTTATGGGACAATTAAAAGAACATTATTTGCATCCATATTGTGAGTGCCGGTCCATTCTTCTATATCCATGCGTGCCTGTGCGATCCAGCCCCCTGGATCTCACAGGAAGCAGGCTGTAAGTGTATTACATTGAGTAATACACATACAGCCAATGCATTACAATGCAGAAGCATTGTAATGCATTGTAAAGGGCATTAGACCCCTAAAAGTAGGGGAAAAAAGTTTAAAAAAGTTAAAAAATAAAGTTTTACAAAAAATAAAAGTTTCAAGTAAAAAAAAACGCACTTTTCACAAAATAAAGTTAAAACAAATTGTTAAAAAAAGGGAAAAAAAGAAAAGTATACATATTAGGTATTGCCGCGTCCGTATCGACCGGCTCTATAAAAATATCACATCATTCACCCCGCCAGGTGAACGCAGTAAAAAAAAAAACACAAAAAAACAGTGCCAAAGCAGCCATTTTTCGTCACCTTCCCTCACAAAAAGTGTAATAGCAGGTGATCAAAAAGGCGTATTTAACCCAAAATGGTACCAATCAAACCGTCATCTTGTCCTGCAAAAAATGAGACCCCACCTGAGACAATCTCCAGAAAAATACAAAAAATATGGCTCTCAGAAAATGGCAACACAAAAAAACATTTTATTCTGTTCAAAAATAAATCAAATGTGTAAAATTTAATAAAAATAAAAATAGTAGACATATTGGGTATTGCCGCGTCCGTAATAACCTGCTCTATAAAAATATTACATGAGATGGCCTCCCAGGTGAATGCTGTAAAAAAAATGTTTTAAAAATAGGCCAA
Organism: Rhinella marina; assembly: GCA_900303285.1. NCBI lineage: Eukaryota > Metazoa > Chordata > Amphibia > Anura > Bufonidae > Rhinella > Rhinella marina. Next base: position 177,356 of record ONZH01012910.1, read on the forward strand.
AACAGCCATTTTTTTCCTCTTGCCTCACAATAAGTGTAACACCACACAATCAAAAAAGCATATGTACCCCAAAATGGTATCAATCAAAACTTCATCTCATCCTGCAGACAATAACTCAAAAAAATAAAAATCAATGGCACCCGCAAACCAATCAATCAAAATCTGTGCTGCAAAATCCATATGGCGCTCCTTCTGTTCTGAGACCTGACATGTGCCCCCACAGCAGTTTACCACCACATATGGGGTGTTGCCGTATTCAGGAGAAAATGGAGAACAAATTATGGGTACTCTTCTCGTTTTACCCCTTATGAAAATGAAAAATTTGGGGCTAAAGCAACATTTTATTGGAAGAAATGAAACTTTTCATTTTCACAGCCAAGTGTTTCCAAACTCCGTAAAACGCTTAGGGGGTCAAAGTGGTCAGTACCCCCCTTAATATATTCTTTGAAGGGTATAGTTTAAAAAATGGGGTCACTTTTTGAGGGTTTCCACTCTAGGGTTACGTCAGGGTCTTTCAGTTACAAAATGGTGCCTAAAAACCATTCTAGCAAAATCTGCCTCCAAAATCTGTATGGCGCTCCTTTCCTTCTGACCACTGCCACAAACCCATAGAGACGTTTACCACCACATATGGGGTATTTCTGTAAACTGCAGAATCAGAGTAATGTATATTGAGGTTTAGTTTGCTGTTAACCCTTGCTGTGTTGCAAGAAAAAAATTATTAACATGAATAATCTACCAAATAAGTGAAATTTTGAAATTTCACCTCCATTTTCCTTTAATTCTTGTGGAACACCTCAAGGGTTAACAAAGTTTGTAACATTAGTTTTTTATAATTTGAGGGGTGTAGTTTGTAAAATGGGGTCATTTATGGGTGGTTTCCATTACGTAAGCCCCTCAAAATTACTTTATATCTGAATTGGTGCTTTAAAAAATGGTTTGGGAAATTTTGTTGAACATTTGAAAAATAGCTTCTAAACTTCTAAGCCTTCTAATGTCCGAAAAAAGTAAAATGACTTTTATAAAATGATGCCAAAATAAAGTAGACATATGGGGAATGTAAAATAATAACTATTTTTGGAGGCATTACTATGTATTTTGAAAGTAGAGAAATTTAAATTTGGAAATTTTTCCAAATTTTTGCTAAATTTTTTTTTTTTTTTAATAAATAAAAATGAAATATTTTGCCACAAATTTACTACTGTCGTGAAGCACAATATGTGACAAGAAAAACTCAGAATGGCTTGGGTAAGTAAAAGTGTTCCAAAGTTATTACCACATAAAGTGACACATGTCAGATTTGCAAAAAATGGCCTGGGCAGGAAAGTGAAAACAGGCCCGGGGTTGAAGGGGTTAAACAAAGCTCAGCAGGGAGGACCAAATCAGCAACACTGGAAGCAGAAGGGGATGAAATGGGTGAGTATACCTTCCTTTATTATTTTATCGCAATTCCTTTTTTGGGAAGCTTTATGAAATACTCAGACGACCCATTTAATCAGAGTATATAGGCCCCTGGAAAGAGCTGCTTCTGGACTATCATGTATATCATGGTTCCCTATTTGTTTTAAAAGGTGCTATGTAGTACTACATTTCTTTTATTGTGTGAAATGCTGAACAATCAAATTATCGCCCTTCAGTCCGCATTTATAGAGGGGTTTATATCCAGATGGAAAAACTCCTTCAAGACTATCTTTTTTTATTTGCATAGGTAAAATGTGATTTTATATATATATACAGTATGATGATAGTAACAGAATGATATTAAATAAATACAAATAAATAATGACACATTTGCTCTGAATCCCTATAAAATATTGCAGATGCTAAAATAAAAAACTTTTTTTTAAGTAAACTAACACTAAGTTGAGGGTAAAAAGTTATGTAAAGTATGAGGTATTATGTATGTAGGAATGAATGCTGTCTCCTGGGACTGCTTTCATATAAATATACATGTTCTCCTTCCAAAATAAGAATAGTAAATAGAGAAAAGGAACTGTCATCTATGTCAAGTCTAAAATATCACTGGAAGCTTTTGCTCATAAAGTGGTTTGAGTATCGCCCACGCACTGCCATCCTGGTATTCTATTTTCGTTGCTTGCTTCTCTAGCTACGCTGCAGTTGGCTGATGCACTGTACGTTTGATATCTTGCAGTTTCAGTCCGTTGCTGAGAATAGATTACTGCTGCTGGTGTTTCTGTGTGTGTTTTCACTATGCTGTTATTATTGCATTGAAAATTACACACTATAATTGCAGATGAGGTCATGGAAATTAATTGGAAACGTCTGCATTGACGAAATGTTACAGTGGCGTAGGACGACGTTGGGGTCGAAAATTACGGCTCGTGGGATGACTCGTGCATGGTTCAGTGGCTGCCATTTTCATGTCATTTAGATTGCTACTCACGTTACCTCAGTGTGTCTTCTTTTAATTGCATTACAAATTATGTAATGTCTTTGCAAGGTGTAATTATAATGTCTGTCAATAAGCTTTAATTAGTCATCCTAGTGGTTCTAAAGAACAGTGTAGATAGAGCATAGAAAGTAAAAGGTAACTTAAACATGTGCATTGAGAAAGTTCTGAGATCAGTGCATAGCAGAGAATTCTGAGAATATTTTAGTTTAAAGAAAAATGTGCAATCGGAGAATGACCTATCGTTCTTATATTTCATATATATTTTGTTTTTCATGTATATTTTTTTAGAATTTTGGGTGATTAAAATCCTGTTCTGTGAATGTCACTTCATCTACTCCTTCCTTGTACAATGCCCTCTGCACAAATCATAAATTATGCATAGAAAACTCTCCAATAGAAGTCAATAAGGTCCTCTAAAGTCTATTGTGTCTATGGCCCATGGCAGCTGTCATAAAGCATATCTCTATATGCTGATACAGAAGCACTCCCACAAAAATGTTTATTCTCTGACCGGTTAGAAAGGTCTATGATGTAAATTGTAGTGAATGTACTCTTCTTACCTTCTTACTAAATTTGTGAGGTATCCCCTTCCTTCTGATCCTCAGATGTGTTATGTGACCAGCACTCTGACTTTCCAAATAAGACAGCATCTTATTTTGTGGACAGGAAGTCAGTTTCTCTATGTATTCTTATGGGAGCCTCAATGTCAGTCTCATAGGAATGAATAGAGAAGACTTCCTGTCCTGTTTCAGTTGGAGATCCGAGTGCTGGTCACATGACTCAGCTGAGGATCAGAGGAGAGGAGATAACTCACAGATACAGGATCAGAAGAGAGGGGATTAGAAGAGATGGGAAAACTCACAGATACAGCCACTGGTAAGAAGATTACATTCACTACAGATTACATCATGTACCATTCTAACAGGTTATAGAATAACATTTTTTGTAGAAGTTCTTCTTTAACAACAGGTCAGGCAAGATGACAGCCACCATAATCATGTTCAATTAATAGAATAAATAAGTCCATAATCAGAAAATAAAGAGAAGATAGAAAACAAGAATATATGTCACTATTTAGGACTGTTGGCAGTCCCAATTAGGATCATGAAAAATAGGCCTCAATTTTATTTGTATGCATAAATACTTGTGTGTCTGAATTAGTAAAATGCAAAATTTTGAGCTGTTGCCTTGTAAAGAAAAGTGTGTGTGTGTCCTTTACAATAAGAAGGGGAAGCAATAAAGATCTTGGCCCACTTTTCTCATGATGGGAGGCTGTGGTGGCATTAGAGTGAACCTGTCATGTCTAACACACTGTCCAATCTGTGGGTCAGGAGGACCTGAGCAGACTGATATGTTGCATGGGAAAAGATTCAGCATAACTTATTTATTGATTGAATCCCCTGCTGTGGGTCATGTTCAGTTTTGGCAGCTATTGCGCTGTGCATACACATAGAAGGAAGGAAGTCAATCATTCAATGAGACCACCAACTGTATTCATAAGAGGGAGCAGGGATTTCAATCAATAAAATATAAGTTAAAGGGGTTGTCCAGGTTCACAGCTGAACCCGGACATACCTCTAATTTCACCCAGGCAGCCCGCCTGACTAGGGCATTGGAGCATCTCATGCTCCGATGCCCTCCTTTGCCCTGCGCTGGCTCACACAGGGCAAGGGTTTTTTGTTTACATTATACACACTGCCCGGCGGACGCTTCTGCCCGGCAGTGTGTTCGGTGACGTCACCGGCTGTAGTGGGCCGGCTTTAGCGCTGCCCTAGCCATTTTACTGGCTAGGACCGCGCTAAAGCCCGCTCATCAGCGCCGGTGACGTCACCGGGCTCACTGCTGGGCGGAAGCCTCCACCCGGCAGAGCCTGGTTCGTCACCGGAACTAAATGGAACTAAATGGAACTAAATGCCTAATTAGCGCAGGGCAAAGGAGGGCATTGGAGCATGAGATGCTCCGATGCCCTAGTCAGGCGGGCTGCCTGGGTGAAAGTAAGGGTAGGCCCGGGTTCAGCTCTGAACCCGGACAACCCCTTTAAAGTTTCTTGTATAATTCTCATCCTCTTTATCTCCATCTACTCTATAGCATCCTACATGAGGATTGGACAACATGGTCAACATGATAATTTAATCAGCACCAGCTCAGAGGTCCTCTTTCTCCTACAGTATGTTCATGCCTGCAACAATAAAATCCACTACAGAATGTCTACTTTAGTTTAGCGCCAATTTACACATCATCAGACTTAGAAGTTGGTAGATGGTTGAAGAGCTGTTTAAAAAACAATCCTCTGGTGAACAATTGTTTCACAGACATAGCCATACGCAGTTCAGTTTATATTGGCCGTTACAGTTGTTCAAACTGTCCATACATGTTCAATGAAACTGGGTAATGAACAAAAGATATTTCTGTAAACGTTCTTTCAAAGTAAGATCTTTTTCGTCTGTCAAACAAAAATTTCAAACATGACCAACTTCGTTTCAGACGATGGTGGTCTGTCATCAGTCGACTAAAGGCCCTTTTACACGGGCCGATGTGTCTCTCTGCCGATATCGCTGATCGGCGCTCGGGCAGGGAGCCTTTACACGGCCCGATGAATCGAGCGCCGGGCCGCACGAGTGATCGCTGTATCGCTCGTGCGGCCCGGAAGCTCCATACTGTCAGGCGCACATCGCCTGTTTACACAGGCCGATGTGCGCCCGACAGATTGGATCTTTTGTAGAAACCAAAAGATCCAATCAGCCGACGAACGAGCGTTTTGCTCGTTCGTCGGCTGATTAGGGCCACTTTTACACGGGCCGATTATCGGCACTAGCGTTCCTAGGAACGATTTTTCGGCCGATAATCGGCCCGTGTAAAAGGACCTTTAAACAATCGTCCTTTCACCTGACGAGAGATTATTCGTTTTGATCAACTTTAGACTCATGTGCACCTTTACCCAGAGACAGCATCAAGTTTCATCCCACTAAAGAGATTCCATTATAGATCCCAACATTGCTTGTCAGAATCCCACTAAACATTGCAGAAATAATATAAGCTCTGGTTAGGTCTGTAAGGTCTCTTCCATGGACCTTGGTTCTGTGTAAGGTTTCAGAGTTTGTTCGCATTCTGATTTTAAATATTTTTTAATTTTCTTTTTAGGTTATTCTGCTTGGGTTGTCTTGGGGACCATGCTAGACCTGCCTTTGTGTATCTCCTTGGTTTTCCTGCAAGATTTTCTATGTTCACAAAGATATTTTAACAATATTATAGTTTCTAAGTCTTTATGTATTTGAATAATGGGTTCTTTTCCTTGCTCTAACCTTCCTGTTATAATGATCTGATTCCTTTTTGTATATTGTATTTTACCTTGTACATTAAAGTGCCTACAATACTGCAGCATGTTATGTCCACTTTTTGTCTTCTTTTTCAAATGCTGGTTTTCAACAGAATGTCTGAAAATGTTTCAGTGCTTCAATTTTAGGATCTTTTAGGTCTTGAAATGGATGGAAATCTGCACTCAAGAGTTCTGTTTCATTGAGATAATTAAGTATCTTTTGTGAGGGTTCCAAAATAGATAATAAAAAAACATTTAAAAAATCTTCTGTTACAAAAAGGGCGTAGTTAAAGGCTCATGGGCCCTGGTGCAAGAGTTCAGCTTTTGCCCTCCTTCCCTCAGTTCTTTGTGGCCAGGGGCAGGGAAGCACATACTAGCACATATAGCCAAAAATGTAAACCTCACCACGGCAAATTGTTGACCTAACCCCTTACTTCCAGCCAGAGGTGTAAATTAACCTTTCTATGATACTATTGACTTCTTATGTGGCACAAGGGTCTTTAGGCCCCTCAGGCTCCTGGGCCCGGTAGTGACTGCTACCTCTGCACCCCCTATAGTATGGTATCACCTCTCTTTATGCCAGCTTTTAGTATTGATAAATGAACGGAAGCCCTTATAACATTTGTGTAGTTCTGCATGAGCTACTATGAGTCATATAGCCTGCATTACGCTGACCACCACCATCTTATTTATGATGTAAAGTATTGTTGAAGAACAACAACTTATAACACTTATATATACTGTGTGGAATAGATTCATTTAAACTAAGAATTTGCCTTTTTAGGAGTGTTCTACTCCAACGTTGGCATGCCATGATTCCTATAGACACCAGAGCAAAAGATCCACAAACTGTGATTACTAAGGTTGGATGCATTTTGCTCTTGTATTGTACCGCATACACCAGGTACCTCTTGGGTCTGAACACCCGGACTAACAATATTACTCTGAAATAACACCTGCAATTTTTTTTTTTTTGTACCAAAACAGAAGCAGATACATTAGAAAGGAGAAGTATCAATCTTTCTGTTATAAACTTCAAAAAACTTCCTCTGTGATTCCAGCCTTATAGCAATACATGATGCTGTTAGTTGTGGTCATCAAACAAGGTCTCAGGTCCAGGTTTGCTCCGGCTTCGGAAGCAGCGGACCAGGATGGATCATCAGAATGGTGGCTTTGTGATATGTGCAATAGTAACCAACCATATACACTTTTGATTTTGCACTGAATTTTTAAACTGCATTTAAACAGGTTCTCCAATTTTTTTTCTTTATAATTTTGCCTCCTAGTCAATGGGACCTGTGGAAAAATCTATACTCACCTTCTTCCACCACTCCGTGGCTCTCTTCAGTGGACCCTTGGTCTCTGTCTGTAAACTTCTGCATTGGCAGGGTCACATACACTGCTGCAGTCAATGACTGAGCTAAGCAGTGACCTTTGCTCTACCTGAAAATCACTGCTGGGCAGGGGCGTAACTACCATAGCAGCAGACCATGAGACTGGTACGGGGCCCAGTTGAGATCATCCCCTCTTCTACTGGGGGTGAAAACTTGGTCAGGACTCTACCCACTAAAGCAGGGATGCTCAACCTGCAGCCCTCCAGCTGTTGCAAAACTACAACTCCCAGCATGCCCTCATAGCTGTAGGCAGTCCAGGCATGCTGGGAGTTGTAGTTTTGCAACAGCTGGAGAGTCGCAAGTTGAGAATCCTTGCTCTAAAGGAAAAACTTTTAGCAAATGAAGCGGTGGAAAAAATTGCCCAAGGGTCAGTGAAAGGGGTTTAGGCAGAAACCCTTCTGTCTTGTGTGTGGGGCCTGGTTTGATCCTTGCTAAGGGGCCCTTACTTCTCTATGGACACCACTGCTGCTGGGTTACAAAGTTCTCATCACTGCTAAAGCCAGTCATTGCGTGCAGTGGTGCTCATGAGTTCATCAATGCAGAAGTTGGCAGACATCAAATGGAAGTCCAGTGAAGAGAGCGGCAGGGAGAGAGTCAGCATGAATTTCTCAACTGGCATCAGAAATAACAGGAAAAGTTCCTGCACCGCTGCAACAGGTACTACTGAGTGGGGGGAAATACAAAAAGAAATCCTGGACAACCCCTTTAAGCATTAGGAACTAGTGTTATAGCTTATTAAAGGGGATATGCAATGATTGATGTAAAAACTGAGAGTCAGACATGATATAGTACATGACAGTACTATTTTTTTTAACAAAGCTAGAACCAGCCCTGTATCTCACATGGATCTAGAGAGCTTCACATTCACTGCTCCAATTGTTCTGCTAGATTATCTTCAGCCTGACAGTTCAGGAGATATGTCCTTTCTGCTGCAGCTCTCTCTTTAACTGCTACAGCTTCTAAAAGAACATATGGCTGGAGGCAGTGGAAGGTTTAAGCTGAGCACGTTCGACCAGCTCAGTGAGATGGACAAAATAAAATAAAGAACAAACAGCAGGTGACGCTATACAGCTTCATTTTATTGAATAGATCACTGGCTATAAAAAAGTTTAAATTTCACACAGTTACAAAAATATTCAGATCTAGGTGCTGGTTTGAAAAAAAATACCCCTTTAAGGGAGGCCTGTGGGTGCTGTTCTATTTAATGTCGGTCCTCCCCCAGAGTAGTATAAACTTCCATCTCAGAAAGGTTTAAAGTGTAATTGTCTTTTCTGTGTATTTTTAATACAGTATAGGAAGAGGAATGTTAAACATTTTTTGCCATATAGTTTATTAGGGCTCATGCACATGGCTGTTGCTCGGCCCTACCCGTATTGCGGCCTGTAAACAGTGGGTCCGCAAATATGCAGGCACCGGCCATCTGCATGCACTGAATGGGTTGAATGGGTCTGCAATCCGAAAGGTCCTGTGTGGAACGAAGGCACAGAACCCTGTTGGGTTTCTGTCCGTGCCTCTGCACCACAAAAGAGTAGCGCATGCACTACTTTTTTGCAGTGCAGACAGATCACGGATCCATTCAAGTTGAATGAGTCTGGATCCGTCTGTGGAATCTGCACGGATGTTGCTCGTGCATTGGGGCTGCAAATTGCGGTCCCCAGTGCACGGAATGGCTGATCAATGACTGTGTACATGAGCCCTTAGGGAAAGTTGTTTCTTTGTACTAGAAAGCAGGGTAGAAAGAATCGTCTTAGCAAAGCTGTAACTGAGCATTGCTAAACTGATTCTTCAATTTTACTGAGCGCTGAAGATGCCTGTTTGCAGGAGCAGATTGGCCATAGACATAGGAAATTTCCAGGTGGGCCGTGACTTGTGAGACACAGACATCTTCAGCGCTCAGTGAAACTGAAGACAGACTCTTCTTAGCAAGTAACAGCTTTGAGAAGAAGACATAAGAAACATCTTTCCTTAATAAAGTACATTACAAAAAGGTTGAACATCCCCCGTCCCTACAAAAAATAAACCAAAACGACAGTTCCACTCTAGGATCACAAGGCAGACATCTGAACTTCTATTATAGCACAATATAAGACATGCAACATCAGTTGTCCTATCCGAATGTGCATAAAATCTCCATATCTGTAAATTCCACTGAATCCACAACACAATAAATATGATATTTACCCATCGGACGATTTCATTTATCACAGAAAGAAAACGTTAAGCCGCCTTATTATAACCATTACATAAATTAAAATCCCTGCTGGTACAGATTTCATGAATAATAATTACTTGTAGACTTGAAATACATAAAAATAAGACTTTACATGGAACAGTAGAGATTAGACTGACCATCGTCTGGACAAAAATAATGAAAGGATAGACTGTGCATCAGCATACATGAATAGAAATACCTCAAGATAACGGACAGAGATAAAGCAGAAGAAATGATTTATTTACCAAGGGGAATAGTAAACCGCGCACAATGGCATTAAGTGTCAGCACTCGGCTAATAGTCCTCACCTATAAATAGACTGCGCCTTGGAATCATATTAAAAACCTAGAACAGAATGTCACCCACTTTATATCTCAATGTATTCATAGGCATAGCTTCAATGAATATTGCATAGTGCAAAAACACTGATCTGCTCTGGCTTCTGGCTGCACATGCAGGTTATGGATATGGAAGCATTTTACATGCAAAAATAGATTGCACAAAGGAAAAATAATCTCCAAGAAACTATGAAGAAATTAGTTACATGGTGTAAGCAATGCGAGTATATAATGGTAGGCAACCTCCACAACTGCTGATGAGAACATAATGAGAGGTAACCTCCTCTTGGCAATTACATGGGTAGTTAAAGGGGTTGTCTCACTTCAGTAAGTGGCATTTATCATGTAGAGAAAGTTAATACAAGGCACTTACTAATGTATTGTTATTATCCATATTGCTTCCTTTGGTGGCTGGATTCATTTTTCCATGATATTATACACTGTTCATTTCCATGGTTACAGACCACCCTGCAATCCATCAGTGGTGGTCGTGCTTGCATACTATAGGAAAAAGAGTCAGCCTCTATGGTGGCCGGGACCATGGGAGCATATTTAAACTAGTGTTTTTTTCCGATATTGTGCAAGCAAGACCACAACTGATGAATTGCAGGGTGGTCTGTAACCATGGAAACAAGCTGTGTATAATGTGATGGAAACATGAATCCAGCCAGCAAAGGAAGCAATATGGATAATAACAATACATTAGTAAGTAGCTTGTATTAACTTTCTCTACACGATAAATGCCACTTACTGAAGCGAGACAACCCCTTTAAAGGGTTATTCTGAGATAATTTTTACACTGACCTATCCTCTGATCAGTGGGGGTCCGCCACCTGTGACCCCCACCGATCAACTATTTGAGACGGCACTGGCACTCGCAGTAGCGCAGCGGCCTTCTTGTGTGACATCACATTCATTGGTCACATGTCCTAGGTACAGCTCAGCCCCATTGAAGTGATTTGGGCTGAGCTTCGATACCAAGCACAGCCGCTATCAAATGGACGGTGCTGTGCTTGGTCATCAGGGAGAAGGCCGCAGTGCTACTGCAAGCGCTGGTGCCTTCTCAAACAGGTAAGGGATCCTGGGTGTTGGATCCCCACCAATCAGATACTGAGACCTATCCAGAGGATTTTCATTAGTAAATATATATGGGAAAACCCTTTTAATTAGAGTCTGTCAACAGTTTTGATCATGCAACCTGCGAACAGTGCGCATTAGAGGTTGGAAAGAGCAGTACAAATATACTATTTAATTCGGCGCTCAGTTATCTCTGGAAATCCCATAGAAATAAATGGAGCTGCTGCATGCATGCCACACGAATGCTCCGTTATTTTTAGGGATCTCCACAAGTTACGGAGTTACCGTTCTTGTAATAAGTGGGAGTCTCAGCAGTAGAACCCCCACCGATCTAATAGTTACAGGATAGGAGATAGCTTCACATAACCACAATAACCCTTTAAAAGCTTACTGCATGTGAAGCTGTAACTAGAGTCAAGCTACTCATACATAGATGAATGTTAATTGAACCTGCTGATTTTTGCAGGACCGCCAACCATTTTGCATTATACAAATAAGAAAGTCATCATATTATTATTAATAATAATAAGGAGATTAAAAATGCTTATGTACGACATGAGGAACTCTGATACTGAAAACTCTTAGAACACGCCACTTAAACCTCCCTTCCATACAGAGTCATTATCTTTATTCATTGTGCCCCTTGTGACAAGCTTTTCTATATGTGTTGATGCATTCATGAATATAGAAGAGCTGTACAATAAGTGCCTACTGGACAGGATCCTTTATTGAAGACTTGATTTCCTATTCCAAAGTGATAATGAGTAACAGTTATCAGTCCGGCTAAAGCTCTGCATATGGCATATAGTAATTACCCAGACAATTACAAACATAACATTGTCAGATTTAATGCCCGTCTCTTAACTTCATACATGCGGCTGAAATTTATCATATGGTAATGCCTCCCATTCTCATTCACAACGCATAGCCTGCCGCTTTTGTTTGCACAGCCCAACTAGCTGACGTCTACGGTGACCTTCTGCTTCCTGACAAGATGCAAGAGTCAATATCATTTGTTTGGAGAACTATAATACAATCATGGAATTGTATCGCTACCGAGATTGGAAAGCTGTCTCCTTTGTATAAAAGAATACTAATGCTAAGACATGTTCAATCCTGCTTATTTAACAGATGTAGTAATTTGCTTGCTTGTTTTATGGAGTTATAGAGAATAGCTAATAAGGGAGGAAGGGATTCATCATAGTTTACTCCACTTTGGTCAGGTGCAGCAATGACTACTCCAGTACTGGCACACACATCCTGATGATAATCCAAGTGCATGTGCAGTGTATGCCTTCTGTTCAGATGCAAACCCACATAAAACCCTGGCGAATGATTCATCTTCAATAATTATGGATCTTCTGCCATGATCACTTTATTGTCCTTAAATTTATTACTTTGTTGTCAGGCAGTAAAATAAACTGGGTGATCTCATCAGCAATAACGCCTTATAAAATGTGGGACCTGGGGCAATCAGCTGATCACCCCAGATCCTGCTCTCCTGGCAAACAGCCTATTTTCGCTGGGGAAAGCCGCAATCAGCTAGGTATGTCTGCAAGTAAGTGTAATATTTCATGGTGTCCATAAATGGCCATCCTTGTAATAAAAAGATGACTTGAGACTGTCAGAATGAGAAGAGTTTATATAGGACTCTTCATTCTGGTTCATAGAGTGGGTCCATCTATCATGTCCATGTGTTTTAATAAGGTATGTAAACAAAGGTGGTCTTTATAAGACAACCCCTCTAAGCAGCATCCTAATTTTCTTAGCTATATCAGGACAGTATGATTTTCTGCACACAATCCTAGATGTACTGTATACAGGAGAGTTGCAGAGGGTGGCTGGTGGGCATATGCCCAGATGCTGAAAGCCACAAGGGCATTAACAAGCCAACCTACCTTGACCAGGGACCTTGGATACCTGTGCTAGAATAGTTAACTGAATATTTGCCCTCCACCATGTGAAAGAAAGTAAAGCTATATATCTAGCTATAATTGACAGATAAGCGAGTGTCGACCCACTGTGCAAACTAACTGGTTAGGCTCTGGGCTAAACCCTAAGGGTGTTATTCCGGCGCTCCTTTGGTATTCACTCTTTAACCCCTGTTAAAGGATCTGGCCTTTGCTACAGGGAAACAACCAGACCACTACCTGCTAGGATAGTCCTGGTGTGCTAGATGTCAGGGACTCTGGTGCAAGCACCAGAAGCTCAGGGTGCATAAAATTCACCAAAAATGCAGGAAAACCACAGCTATAGTATGAACAGTCACAAAGACTTTAATGCAGGTTTCTGAGATCCAGACAGCACACTTGAAGCGATAATGGTGGGAGACACTGAATACAAAGGCAGGCCAGGTGATAGTGAAGATACAGACGAGGCAGACAGGATGGCTACTTAGCAGGAACACAGATGAGGCAGATGGACAGGGTTAACTTAAACACAGACAGAACTGAAACTGGAAGTGCTGGAACACAAAGGCAGGGCAAGTACAAGCTGGAACACAGACAGGAACAAACGCAGGATATGCGCAGGTAAATCACAATAGCACTAGATTAGCAGAACACCTTTTCTGGTCACCAGGAAACCTAAAGCTCAGACACCTTCCTGCTGGAGGGGGTGTCTTAAATACCCAGGGAACCCGTAAGCATTGGTTGGGGAAGAATTTGGAAGTACACTGGCCCTTTCAGAGACCAGAGATGAGCGTGCGTGAATGCTAAGGAGAGGCTGGAGCACAAGGCAGAAGTATGGAGGCAACAGCATTATGAGTAGCAGGGGTATCATGCCCACAGGTGAGAGGCCTCAATAGACAGCTGACCTAACACTATTTATACGGTAAAAATATTAAGGAAAGTTTCTCAAAATTCCCTTCAATTTGGGTGCAAATCAATTCTACCCAAATATGAGTATTCATTCCAAAATGAACAGAAAACTACATTTCAATTAGCTACTAGATGCTAGGTACCATGCTGCTAAGTCAATACTTAGCCTTTTGAACTGACCTCAAAGCACGACTTACATTGCCCCTCATCAGTGTAGAGCAGAAAGAACTAGCTTGGGCAAGAAGCCTTGGTCTGGATCTGAGGGGGTACAATTTCTCCATATGGAGAGCGCCTAATAAGTGTGGGTGTGAGTATTGTAGGCCGGACACTGCTCCTCTGGATTCCTGGGAAAAAAAATACAGAAATTAGCTTTCCTTCCTTAAGGAGAAGAAAGCTAAGGTTATGTGCAGACTACATCTTTGTTGAAATGAATGGATGAACAAATGAATCCCGACCAAGGTCTCTCATCCAGTTCAACCAGTTCTTTCTGCTCTGCACTGATGAGGGGAAATCTACGTCATGCTCCAAGACTTGTCTAAAATACTGTATTGACATATTGGATGTATATTTAAGCCTTTCATGACCGGGCCTAAAAAAGGCCTGAATGTCCAGGCAATTTTTTGTGATTTTGTGCACGTGATGGTTTAATGACCCTAACTTTTTCATTTGTTTGACAAAATAATCAAAATCATTTTTGCGATGGTTTTTACTTGCCACTTATGACTTTTTATTAGCATTTTTTTACAGATTTTTTCCCTTTTTTAGGTTTTTCTTAGGTTTAATTTGGGGGAAAGTGGCACAAGTGTATAAAAATGATGCGTTAATTAAGGACAGAATGCCCGCATGTATTTATTCACACACAAGTGTTAATTAAGAAATAGTGACTTGTTCTGAAGTTCAACAAGGCTGTACATCTTCTCCCTTTTTTACCTAAAAGGTGAGGGGTGTAGGAGTAATAGCGACAGTAATAGTAATGTCAACAGTAGCACAGTATTGAACAGACAAGGCAGCAAGTTGACATATTCATGGCTGTAATGCGGTAGTAGTATTAGTGGCGGCTGTGTAAGGGTAATGGTAGTGGCAGTAGGGGTAATGGAAGTGGCAGTAGGGGATTAGCAATGGAGAGCAGCAGCTGCAGCCGTGGTGGCAGAAGTAGCCATATGGTAGGAAACATTATGATAGGCAGGCAGAGAGAGGCAGTGGCTTGATGGGGCTGGCTATCAATAGCCATCATCAGCAAAGGCCTCAGATGGAGGTGTGTTAAAATCCTCACCGATCCATGCCTGATTCATTTTAACATTTTGGCTGGCTATCTATAGCCACCATCAGCAATGGCCTCAGATGGAGGTGTGTGAAAATCCTCACCGATCCATATCTGATTCATTTTGACAAAAGTGATGTTTTTTGTACACTGGCATGATGATACCACCTGCTGCACTAAAATCATTCTCTGAGATGACACTGGAGGCTGGACAAAGACAGCACAGTGAGAGCAAATTGGACCAGTTCAGGCCACTGTTTCAATCTTTCTGTCCAGAAATCCATGGGGTCAGGGAATGCGGTATGTGCCAGGGAAAGGCCATGGTCATTTGGAAAACAAGACAATTTTAAACATTTTTTTTTTAAAGAAATCTGTACAGAAGTATGAATATCATACAGCAAATTACATTTTGGTGGAGCTGTGCCACATTTCCTTAATTATGAGACAATTATTATGGATGCCTGTCTGGCAAAAAGTCCAACTGATAAGGTACAGAAGAATTCAACAGTCAGACGGATGGGACATGGTGATACCGCCTCATGTGCGCAACATTTTTAAAATGAGACAATTTTTACAGACAGCTGACCAGAAGTGGTAATACTATAGAACAGCATTAAATTTGGGAGAAGGCACAGAACTGTGCTACATTTACCACAACTAAGTGGTACCGCACCAACTGCACCACCAGCAACTTGACCCGGGGGGAGTTCAGCTTGCACACAAGCTAATTGCTAGTCACGAATAGTATTCTCATGGCACACATTCCACTATGAATATCTCACAATGGAAAGGAGCACAAGTAGGAGTCTGAGCAGAAGAAGAAACAGCTGATAATGATGACAAAGACACTGTACTGCTTGAGGATGCCACAAAGAAGACCAGGAAAAATGAGGACAGACTTGTTCTGATTCAGAATGCTGGCCAGTTCTACTTTCCCACAGGATCTGCTGATGCAGCTTCATGTGCTGCAATAGAACCTTGGTAAATATGTTTGTGTTTGAATGCCCACGCCTTATTTTTATCCTGCAGATCTTGCACATGGCTATGGTTTTATGTGCCTTGTGGAGAAAAAGTACTATACGGGAGATTCACACACAAAGCTAGTGGCAGCCGAGCTTGGCCTAGGTTTGGCACCTTTTGAGTCTACAGTATCAGGGGTATGGCCAGTTCCTGAGCTGACCACAATAGAAGCATATTTTGCCCTGTCAGTTTTTTTGGAGGTTTTGGCCATATGTTGCCTCCACTCTTTATTGCTGCTGCAGCCACCACTCTTCTCCTCTGATGTCTCCTTCTCCTTAGCACTTTGATTTGGCTCCTTGATCCTTTCCAATAAACAATCATCATCATAGTCCTCACCCTATGTCACTGTGAGCTCCTTGGCCCCCTTCCAATTCCCTCCTCTGTATTTGCCCTGAGTGCCACTGTTACAACCACTGCCCCTTATCTACCATAGGTACAAGTACCACTACTACTACCACCAATACAGCTATGCATAAGATCCCCACCTCCTCCTCATGGTAGTCCAAACGCTTACTATTTTCACACAAGCCATCAACAGGGAGACTATCTTGAGTATCTTCTATAACACAAGGGGTTTTGTTGCCTTCTTATGAAAAATCAAGGTGCTCCACTAGGGGGCAGTGAAGACAGAGATGATGCAACTGAAAGGCTTCTCTGGGGTTGCAAGAAGGAGAATCAGGAGGAATGCTGTAGCCCCTGGCTCAATGGCACAGTATCAGACTCAGAGATGACATCCAAAACATTTTGCTGTGACTGAGAGGAGGAGCCATCCAATCTATGTGGCCTACTACTATTAATGGTACTGGCTGGAGAGCTGGTGCTGCTACTGCTGTTTGCACTACTACCCACATTCTGAATCTTAAATGATAAGTCATGGGTCTTTCATTTGTCACTTCTCCATTTACCAGATATTTATTATAAGGCCTACACTTCACACTGGTATTGATAATTTACAATGGTAATAAGGCAGTTTTTGCAGTAAAATGCTTTTGCTGTAACAACGAACGGTATCCTGCAGTAATAGGCAATGCTTTCAATATAAGGGGTATAATGCCCTGAAATGCCCAATTACAAACAGTAAACAGAAAAAAAGGGGCAATCCCTCAGTGTTTTCAGCAGAATTTATGCAATTGGGTTGCTGACAATAGGTCTATGAAATATGAACTGTATGAAAAAACTGAGACAGTGACCAGTCCCTCACTCACTATGTGTAGCTTTCCCGGATAAAACTCTAAAATCTGCCTGCATACTGCCCCTGATTGGCTGATCAGGCTATCAGCCTCTGAGCCAATCAGGTAACGTCCTCCTCCCCACTTCTTCCCAGTGCCATGTGATCCTTCTATTTCTACTTACTACTATTTTGCCCTCCTTTTTATAGTAAATTAGCACCGTGCTCCGTTTTTACGTAATTCGTATGAAACAAATCAAACAACTTGTGATTTGTTTGGCAGGTGATTTTTAGTGAAATTCATAATTAATCCAATTAGTTCAGAATCATCTTGTTGATCTCTTTATTTCAGATCTCTTATATTATTCTAAAACTGGTTAAAGCAGAACCTTTTTTTTGCTGTGAATAGTTGTCAACTGAACTGCAGGAACAGTAACGTAATGAAATCTACTCTCAATACAATTATACCTTTGTCTCCCACCCGCAGGCAGAAGTTGACAGTATAAGTGTTTACAAAATGAGGACTTCATTGTAAAGCTGCACTTTAAACAGAAATGCTACATGAATCAGGTGCTCTGCTTATTGGCGCTTAGCTGCGTAATCTGGCCATTAAAATCCTATTTTTATTTAGTAAAGTATGACGGCAGAGTGTTGAGCAAGTGGCGTATAATTAATGAGGGGGATCCAAGCGCACAATGTAATAATACTCAGAGTCAATTTTAGCAGCACTTATAAATTACATTAAAAGCAAACTTTCTGAGGATGAACACATGCTATGATGTAGCATTTCTACTCCAAGAAGACCACAAAATGGCAACATTATTAGGATATATAAAGCTATAGACAGTGTTAAGATGGAGTCATCAAATTGTAACGTGGCCTCATCCATAAAAATGTGTGGACAATAAATGTCAGTGCTGCCCATAACAGCTAAACAGATTCCAGATTTCATTCACTCAGACATGTAAAACATCTGCACAGGGTTTATGCACAAGGTTCTGCATACAACATATACGTACATGGTTAGAAGGTTGGTAAAACATACAGTGCAGACCAAAAGTTTGGACACACCTTCTCATTCAAAGAGTTTTCTGTATTTTCATGACTATGAAAATTGTAGATTCACACTGAAGGCATCAAAACTATGAATTAACACATGTGGAATTATATACTTAATATGTCTTATATTCTAGGTTCTTCAAAGTAGCCACCTTTTGCTGGGATTACTGCTTTGCACACTCTTGGCATTCTCTTGATGAGCTTCAAGAGGTAGTCACCTGAAATGGTATTCCAACAGTCTTGAAGGAGTTCCCAGAGATGCTTATCACTTGTTGGCCCTTTTGCCTTCACTCTGCGGTCCAGCTCACCCCAAACCA
This sequence comes from Rhinella marina, assembly GCA_900303285.1. Classification (NCBI taxonomy): domain Eukaryota; kingdom Metazoa; phylum Chordata; class Amphibia; order Anura; family Bufonidae; genus Rhinella; species Rhinella marina. Next base: position 195,750 of record ONZH01012910.1, read on the forward strand.
TCTCGATTGGGTTCAGGTCTGGTGATTGTGGAAGCCAAGTCATCTGGCGTAGCACCCCATCACTCTCCTTCTTGGTCCAATAGCCCTTACACAGCCTGGAGGTGTGTTTGGGGTCATTGTCCTGTTGATAAATAAATGATGGTCCAACTAAACGCAAACCAGATGGAATAGCATGCCGCTGCAAGATGCTGTGGTAGCCATGCTGGTTCAGTATGCCTTCAATTTTGAATAAATCCCCAACAGTGTCACCAGCAAAGCACCCGCACACCATCACACCTCCTCCTCCATGCTTCACGGTGGGAACCAGGCATGTAGAGTCCATCCGTTCACCTTTTCTGCGTCGCACAAAGACACGGTGGTTGGAACCAAAGATCTCAAATTTGGACTCATCAGACCAAAGCACAGATTTCCACTGGTCTAATGTCTATTCCTTGTGTTCTTTAGCCCAAACAAGTCTCTTCTGCTTGTTGCCTGTCCTTAGCAGTGGTTTCCTAGCAGCTATTTTACCATGAAGGCCTGCTGCACACAGTCTCCTCTTAACAGTTGTTGTAGAGATGTGTCTGCTGCTAGAACTCTGTGTGGCATTGACCTGGTCTCTAATCTGAGCTGCTGTTAACCTGCGATTTCTGAGGCTGGTGACTCGGATGAACTTATCCTCCGTAGCAGAGGTGACTCTTGGTCTTCCTTTCCTGGTGCGGTCCTCATGTGAGCCAGTTTCTTTGTAGCGCTTGATGGTTTTTGCGACTGCACTTGGAGACACTTTCAAAGTTTTCCCAATTTTTCGGACTGACTGACCTTCATTTCTTAAAGGGAACCTGTCACCTCCTTTTTACAAAATGAGCTGTTAACAGTACCTTAGAGTAGACCCCAGTGTGATCCTATTGCTGTAGGTGAAACTCAGAACTGCCGGATGAAAAGGCTGGAAACAGAACTTTTAATCTTGCTGCGCTGTCTTTCCGGTGTGGGCTTGAAGTCAAGGGGGCAGCGGCCTCCTTGCTTCAAGTCAAGAAAGCCACTCCCCACTTGCTCTTGACTGACAGTTAGCCGGGGTGCCGGGGATCGCAGAAATCTCGCGCATGCGCGTTGCGCGAGTGAGTACTGCGCGATCCCGGCACCCGGCTCTTCATGTTGCCGGCGCTTCAGTACTCAGTGCGCATGCGCCGCCTTACTATGCGAGCTCCCAAGCGCGCTCGCATAGTAAGGCGGCGCATGCGCACTGAGTACTGAAGCGCCGGCAACATGAAGAGCCGGGTGCCGGGATCGCGCAGTACTCAGTCGCGCAACGCGCATGCGCGAGATTTCTGCGATCCCCGGCACCCCGGCTAACTGTCAGTCAAGAGCAAGTGGGGAGTGGCTTTCTTGACTTGAAGCAACGAGGCCGCTGCCCCCTTGACTTCAAGCCCACACCGGAAAGACAGCGCAGCAAGATTAAAAGTTCTGTTTCCAGCCTTTTCATCCAGCAGTTCTGAGTTTCACCTACAGCAATAGGATCACACTGGGGTCTACTCTAAGGTACTGTTAACAGCTCATTTTGTAAAAAGGAGGTGACAGGTTCCCTTTAAAGTAATGAGGGCCACTCGTTTTTCTTTACTTAGCTGCTTTTTTCTTGCCATAATACAAATTCTCACAGTAGTACTGTCAAATGAACCGTCAGACAGGTATGATAATCTGCATGAGGCTCAGAAAGTGTATAATCACAGAAATAAACCTCTAAAATTTAATAATATATACAATTAAGAAGAGACTATATAAAATATCATAAGGCATATGCAGTATACCATAATAAAGTCAATTCACCCAGGTGTCACTAGTCACAAACAAAAGGATGGATCTAACCAAGGGCCCCTATTCAAGTGCGAGAAGTAGCGAATAGGATGAGTCTGGGGATGGGCCAGAGGTAGTGATCTATCTTAAGAAAGGCTGGCCCTAATATGCCCCTAGTAGCTATTTAGGCCCTGCCTAATAAACGGAACACCTGCCCCGATAGGGGCGATCCCGTGTCAGGAACCTCCTACAATCCCTGCATTGTCCCTGACACAGAAAAGATACCCGCCACCATGATAACTAATCTTGTCATGTCAGTCATATGTCATTATCGATACAATGGCGCTCTTAAGCTATGAAAGATAGGAGTATGCCAGATATTAAAAATACTAGATGACCCAACACATGACCGCATATAAGAGTTGATTAGACCATTCCCAAGTAAGCAACCCTGCACAGATATCACCTCAATGTGATTAAATATAAAAATATGACATTCCACACGCTAAGTTCCTAAATGGTTTACATATGTCACTGATGATGTGATCACATGTGAAACAGGCTCAATAACCTCAAAATCAAACTCAGCAACAGATACCAAGGGATATACAATCCCTGCGTCCCTACGAGTTTCGCCACTAACCTTTATGTGGCGGGTGTTCTGTTTATTAGGCACGGCCTAAATAGCTACTAGGGGCATATTAGGGTCAGCCTTTCTTAAGATAGATCACTACCTCTGGCCCATCCCCAGACTCATCCTATTCGCTACTTCTCGCACTTGAATAGGGGCCCTTGGTTAGATCCATCCTTTTGTTTGTGACTAGTGACGCCTGGGTGAATTGACTTTATTATGGTATACTGCATATGCCCTATGAGATTTTATATAGTCTCTTCTTAATTGTATATATTATTAAAGGTTATGTTTTAGAGGTTTATTTCTGTGATTAAATACAAATTCTAACAGTCTATTCAGTAGGACTATCAGCTGTGTATCCACCTGACTTCTGCCCAACACAACTCATGGTCCCAACCCCATTTAGGGTCAAGGCAAGAAATCCCACTTATTAAACCTGACAGGGCACACCTGTGAAGTGAAAACCATTTCAGGTGACTACCTCTTGAAGCTCATCAAGAGAATGCCAAGAGTGTGCAAAGCAGTAATCAAAGCAAATGGTGGCTACTTTGAAGAACCTAGAATATAAGACATATTTTCAGTTGTTTCACACTTTTTTGTTAAGTATACAATTCCACATGTGTTAATTCATAGTTTTGATGCCTTCAGTGTGAATCTACAATTTTCATAGCCAAGAAAATACAGAAAACTCTTTGAATGAGAAGGTGTGTCCAAACTTTTGGTCTGTACTGTATATGTCCATCAAGTTCAACCAAGGCATGGGTGGAGGTGCAACTTAAGAGAAGGGTAGTGGGAAACTTTTGTTGTTTGTTTTTTTTTGCCTTTTTTTCAAACTTTTGGTTACTTAAAATTCACAGTTTAACTCGTTTCTATGAGGTACACTTCCATCATAAAGGGATATGTTTCCATCTCAATATTCATACGAGGTAATTTCTTTTAGAATTTTTGGTTATTTTTATTTCACTCTTGCTATGTCATTAAAAATAAAATATAAAATATTGTCCTTCTGTAGCATTCAACAAAAATAATAAAACCTCCTGTATAAATTGGTGATCAATTGTCAGTTTACTGTTGCTGTGAGGGATAGGCCTAGATATAGATGCCCACAGAAGAGCAGGGCATTAATTAGTGTAATGTGTGATGCTCTAATTGAGTCTTTCTCTGGTAGTGATGGTCTGACTAAAACAGTTAAGGCTGAGTTCACACTTTAGTTATTTTGGTCAGTTATTGCCATATGTTATTGTGAATGCTAAAAGTCCAAACAAAGAAATTAAAGAGTCAGGATGGAAAGTAGAATAAATGAAGTGACTGTTTCTCTCTTGGTCAGATCAGAAAGCAGTTATAAAGAGCATTGCTTGCACTTACTATGTGATTAGCTTATTGCCAAGAGACCCTTCTAACAAGCCATAAACCTTCTAAGATACATTTTCTTCAGTTGGAAATAGTAGAAATCTCCCACTACTACTCACAGTCCAACTGACTCCAAGAAAAAAAAAAGCCCCTTTAACTACGTTATGCACTTTAAGCCAGTTAGCATTGATGGAATTATGCATGCAGTGAGATTAAAGGAGCCCATAGCACTCTACATATAACATTTGGCTCAATTTGGAGTTATCCCACAAAACTATTCCAACGCAATGAACATGGCCTATTATTTGCAGTATACATGAAATAAAAGTTCTTTTTTTCTGTACATTATATTTTCCTCTCTGGCAGTGCCCCCTGCTGTTTACCCTTCTGGTCCATATATATATATATATATATATATATATACAGTGCCTTGCGAAAGTATTCGGCCCCCTGGAACTTTTCAACCTTTTGCCACATTTCAGGCTTCAAACAAAAAGATATAACATTTTAAATTTTTGGTGAAGAATCAACAACAAGTTGGTCACAATTGTGAAATGGAACAAAATTTATTGGATCATTTAAACATTTTTTGTAATAATAAAACTGAAAAGTTGGGCGTGCAAAATTATTCGGCCCATTTACTTTCAGTTCAGAAAACTTACTCCAGAAGTTCATTGAGGATCTCTGAATGATCCAATGTTGTCCTAAATGACTGATGAAGATAAATAGAATCCACCTGTGTGTAATCAAGTCTCCGTATAAATGCACCTGCTCTGTGATAGTCTCAGGGTTCTGCATCATAAAGACCAAGGAACACACCAGGCAGGTCCGTGATACTGTTGTGGAGAAGTTTAAAGCCGGATTTGGATACCAAAAGATTTCACAAGCTTTAAACATCCCAAGGAGCACTGTGCAAGCGATCATATTGAAATAGAAGGAGTATCAGACCATTGCAAATCTACCAAGACCCGGCCGTCCCTCTAAACTTTCATCTCAAACAAGGAGAAGACTGATCAGAGATGCAGCCAAGAGGCCCATGATCACTCTGGAGGAACTGCAGAGATCTACAGCTGAGGTGGGAGAGTCTGTCCATAGGACAACAATCAGTTGAACACTTCACAAATCTGGCTTTTATGGAAGAGTGGCAAGAAGAAAGCCATTTCTCAAAGATATCCATAAAAACTTTCGTTTACAGTTTGCCACAAGCCACCTGGGAGACACACCAAACATGTGGAAGAAGGTACTCTGGTTAGATGAAACCAAAATCAAACTTTTTGTAAACAATGCAAAACGATATGTTTGGCGTAAAAGCAACACAGCTCATCACCCTGAACACACCATCCCCACTGTCAAACATGGTCATGGCAGCATCATGGTTTGGGCCTACTTTTCATCAGCAGGGACAGGGAAGATGATTAAAATTGATGGGAAGATGGATGGAGCCAAATACAGGACCATTCTGGATAAAAAACTGTTGGAGTCTGCAAAAGACCTGAGACTAGGATGGAGATTTATCTTCCAACAAGACAATGATCCCAAACATAAAGCAAAATCTACAATGGAATGGTTCAAAAATAAACATATCCAGGTCTTAGAATGGCCAAGTCAAAGTCCAGACCTGAATCCAATTGAGAATATGTGGAAAGAGCTGAAAACTGCTGTTCACAAACGCTCTCCATCCAACCTCAAAGAGCTCGAGCTGTTTTGCAAGGAAGAATGGGCAAGAATTTCAGTCTCTAGATGTGCAAAACTGATAGAGACATACCCCAAGCGACTTGCAGCTGTAATCGCACCAAAAGGTGGCGCACCAAAGTATTAATGCAAGGGGGCCGAATAATTTTGCACGAACCACTTTTCAGTTTTATTATTACAAAAAAAGTTTAAATGATCCAATAAATTTTGTTCCACTTCACAATTGTGACCCACTTGTTGTTGATTCTTCACCAAAAATTTAAAATGTTATATCTTTTTGTTTGAAGCCTGAAATGTGGCAAAAGGTTGAAAAGTTCCAGGGGGCCAAATACTTCCGCAAGGCACTGTATACCTATACCTCTCTCTTGACTGTGGAGAAGGAAATTGTGGGAGCTTTATATACCATATATATCTCTAGAGGTATATGCCAATTACAGGACCATTCTGGATAAAAAACTGTTGGAGTCTGCAAAAGACCTGAGACTAGCATACTAGGATATTTTGTATGCGGGGGGAGGGGGGGTTAACAAGTCCTAGTTGCACTGCACCCTAGGAGATGCAGGTGCTTGAGCTTCTGCCCATCCACAGAAAGGGAAAAAAGTCCGCCAGATAAATGAGTAAAATTGTTTTAACTTTGTGGGATATTCTCTTTTATTTGGGCTTTCAATTGTTGTTGGTGCAAGAAAGAAGAAAAATGTAGGAATACTTGACAAAAAAACAAGAACATGCAGACAAAGTACATAGAAGGAAAAGGCAGAACAGTAAATAAATTATTTTCGCATTATCAGATAATTAACCCTTGGCATGGTTATTTTATACTAAAAAACAATATGGTTAGGAATGTATATTCTAATCAAATCAGTTCAGCTGACATTTCAAAGGTGAACTGCAAAGAGCATATTATGTACCTGCAAGCAATCAAAACTAATTAACTTCTGAGGAATCCAAATTGAAGTTGACCTGAACCCTACAATGAAAAAGTCAATGGGATTACATATAATTGTATGTGGACATAGCAAATTTGATTGCCTTTGAAACAGGATCTCATCGAAAAGTTTTAAACCCACACAATCATTTCTACAAGGATCTACCTGTTTGTCTCCAAAGAATATGCACAGAACTGGAAGTTGAATGATTGGTGTTATTGATCACCCACATCTAACCACCATAGAGGAAAACAATTACAAATGCATTTCTCAGAACTACTCAGACCTTATAAAAAGAGCAACATGATCTGACTTTGTTTTACGGGTCAAATGTTTTCCTCTGATCACAACTGTATTAACAATCTAAGACGTGGAAATAAATTTCAAGTACCTAATCACTGTACCTTCAAGGGATTTAGACATATTTGTGTTCCTATTTCAGATTTTCAATGGACTGCAACAAAGTTTGAAAATGAAAATAACTTTGCTTCGAATATCACATCTTCTAAACTGACACCATCATTGTTAGCCATATAAATTACTATAAACTGTATAGAGATGAGCGAATCTTGAAAGATTCGCTTCGCCGAATGTTCGTCAAATTGTTAAAAAGAATTGATCTTATTACGAATCTATTTGGTTGAAGCTGCGTACAAATCATTCGTTATTCTGGTCGTGTTTTGCAAACATTTGCAGACTAATAACAAACATAGCGTTGTTAAAGGTACGCTACTTAACTGAATACATACGTACATTAGCATACAAAGTGCGTACAAATCCTTAGCGTACTATTGTCCAGCAATTGCGTAATACGCCGGCACGCACGACACTAAGCCGTGGCGTGCACTCCTCAAAGGCAGAGCGAAGTTTGGAAAATGGCATCCAGGTGATCTTCAGCATTTAGCATTTAGAGCTTAAATACATGATCCGGCTGATGGACTGGCAGGATTATGATGGCACACACCGACACCCGAACCAGCAGAAGAAGGAGGTGATCCATGGCTTGCTCCATCGCTTCGACACAGTGCGGACCCCGGGCCAAATCCAGCGGAAATTTAAAGTCCGATTTGAAGTTCAAGTGCACAGAGCGGCTTAATGAGATCCACGCAGAGATACCGCAGGGTGAGTAACAAAATGTTTGAAAAGTAAAAACATGTTAAAAAATTAGTGCACTGTATTATATATATATACCAGTGCCAATAATGAAAACCATATAGAAGGACAACGTGGGCGTGCGTAGTGCGCTGCAGCAATTTTCTTTAATGCTAGGCCATGCCTCTAACTCCACCCAAACAAGTGACGGTATTCTCAGATACGTGCCCCTTCACAGTAATTTGCCTTAGGCTACTTTCACATATGTGGTGGTGATCCTACAGTCTGTTCTGCAGTATTTGTCCTGCCAATTCCAGGCGTTCTTGCCAGATAGCGAACAGATCAGCGCCATCCCCCATTATTGTTAATGGGGCTGGCCGTTCTCCCGTTTGTGTCAGGCAAATGCACTAGTGTGAAAGAAAGTACCCTTAGATATATGCCCCTTCATAGTTAGCGCTTCTTCCTCCTACACATAGACTCAAAGACGTGCTCATGCTGTAGCTAATGTGAGTGGGCGATATCAAAAATATTCCCACAATAACGATATTAAGAAATTTATTGCAATAATGATATTTATTGTGATAAATACCCATTTAGAATAAATAAAAAGGATATGGCCCTCCTCTCACCCATAATATCTTCATAGTAGTATACAGTGTTAGTATTAAAACCAGTCATCATAACAATTGTGTACGGATTTATGTTGCAGAGCAACGTCAGCGATGTCACCGTCACCGTCAAGGCCGGGCGGCCACTGCAGAACCTTCAGCTTCTAGTAAGTGTAAACATATTTAATTTATTTTTAATCCAGGCTACGTGGGAGTGCAGGTGCAGTAAATCAGTAGAGCACTAGTGGTCAGGAATTAAATCCAGCCCGAAACTATTCACATGTATCAACATCAGAGGTTACAACTGTTCATTAAAGTTGAATGTAATGCCACCCTCCTCCACAACAGCGAGAGAGGACCCCGCCTTCCCCTCCAACACCACCAGCCCAACTTCCAGAGGTAGAAGGTAGGTAAAATAAAAAGTGTAATGGGTGGAACTTCTGTCTTCAAAATATCAGTTAAATTTATGTTTTATCTTTTGTAGCTCCAACTGTCAGGGAGGAGTTTTCCCCAGGACCATGGGAAGGCCACTCAGTATGGGTGTCCAGTAGGTACAAATCCCGAACTGACCAAGTGTGGCCTTCTCAGTGAGCAGTTTAAAGAAAAAAATGGTTCAATACAGATAGTAGATATACCAAATATTTAATGGAAAACTGGGGGTCAGTCAGCACATCCAAGTATGCAGGTGCACGTCACATGGCTGTAAAACATAACAAATTCAACAGCACTCTGCAAACACATACAATAAAATGAGTACATATAATACTGCCATACTCACTATCTACACGATACTGGCGCTACATTGTAAATGTGAGATTCTTGACAAATAATTTTGTACAAAAATTATCTGTGCCCGTCTGCCCTACATCAAGGCGATCTCTTTAAGACGGGAACCTAACACTAAACGCCATAGTCACAGTGCCATAGCAGCCTCCATTAACTACAGAGGATGCAGGCTCCACATGCATGCTAAGCCAACATTATATTGTACCTCTTGTGGTGCCAAAATGGCCTCCACAGGGAATGCAGGCTCCACATACATGCCGAGCCCACACACCTCAAAGTCTGACAGCAACAGTGGGAAGACACTCAGACTATTTCGGCCTACCAGGCCTGATCTAATCATCATCTGCCTCATCAAGAGGAGTGTGAAAATCGGAGGCCTTGATTCATTTTTATAAAGGTCTTTTTTTGAACACTGCCAGGTGACAGTTTGGTCCGTTTGGTCCGTTTGGGTGTCACCCCCCCCAGTGGCGCTAAAAAGCCTCTCTGACATGACACTTGAGGCTGGGCAGGGAAAAATCCCAAATGCATAGTGGGCAAGTTCCGGCCACTGTTGTATTCTGGCTGCCCAAAAGTCCAGTGGGTCTGAGAAGAGGCTTATTACATATCTCCCGGTATGAAGCTAATGTCTCCTCTCTTTCCTGGGGAGAAAAACAATTCCTCATGTTCGAGTGATACCGAGGGTCCAGAAGAATCACAAGCCAGTATTTGTCAGTCTGCCTTATTTTTAGGATACGCCTGTCACTCCATAAGCATTTGAGCATACAGCTCGCCATCCTGGTCAGCGTGCCTGAGGAGGCAGTTCTTTCCATCTCAGCCTCTCTCTGAGACTCTTGCGTGTCCCTGAAGGTGTCATGTCAACTGTGTCTCCTCCTCCTCCTGGTCATCATCAAACTCCTCCTCCTCCTCCCCCTCCCCCTCCTCCTCCTCTACCTGAAGCTCCTCATCCTCATTCTCCTCCTGCACCTCTATGGAATTTTTTCATTGGGGCTCCCCAACAGTGACAGCATGGCGTGCAGAGAGATGTCCAGGATTTCCTTCCCCCATTGCCACCTGCTGGATGAGTGACAGTGTCTTTTCAAGGACAAATATTAGTGAAACAATGTCGTTCACACCGCAGCTGTCCTGGCTGAGTAATTTAGTGGCTTCTTCAAAGGGCTTCAGCACAGTGCAGGCATCTCGGACCAGCCTCCACTGACGGAAATCTAAGCCACACCTGCTGCCTATGGTCGACGATTCTGGCTGCTGCTGGACAAAGTCATCCACTGCTCTCTGCTGCTCAAGGAGCCGCTGCAAGATATGAAGCGTGGAATTCCACCGAGTTGGCACGTCACCTATCAACCGGTGTGGCGGAAGACCGTTTTGCCGCTGCAAGTCCAGCAGAGCGTTGCGAGACACATAAGAGTGACTCAAATGAGTGCAAAGCTTCCGTGACTTTGCAAGCACTGTGTGCAGGCCAGTGAATGTTTTGAGAAATCTCTGAACTACGAGATTTAGGACATGTGCCATACAGGGAGCATGCATGAATTGCCCCAGGTTCAGTGCTGCCACTATATTTGTCCCGTTGTCACTCACGACCTTGCCCACTTCCAGCTGGCGGGGAGACAGCCAGCGTACAATTTGCTGCTTGATGTGATCCAGCAAGCGCTGGCCTGCGTGGCTGGTGTTGCCAAGACAGATTAAGTCTAACACAGCATGGCAGCGTTTAACCTGGCACATGTGATAGGAAGGAGTGGGTTCAACTCTCTGCCCTGATGCTCCTGCAGGTGGACTGTCCGTGGAGATGGAGAGGGAGCGGATAAGTGTGTGGTGGTCTGCAATCCTGGCTGGAAAGCGCATGGAGGTGCCAAAAGTAATTGGCCCTGTTGCTGGGGGGTTCCTGCCTCGCTGCCACTAAAAACATTCAGCCAGTGGGCCGTAAAGGACATGTATTGCCCCTGGCCATAAGCACTGCTCCAGATGTCGACTGTGACGTGCACGGTGCTGCAGAGAGACAGCTGCAGGGAGCGTCCTTTATTGTCTGCCACGTGGGAGTAAAGGGCGGGGATAGCTTTGTTTGAAAAGTAATGCCGGCTAGGGATCTGCCAGCGCGGCTAAGCGCAAGCCATCAACTCCCTATAAGCTGTACAATCAACTAAATTGTATGGCAGAGACTGCACAGCCAGCAACTTGTTCAGGTGAGAATTAAGTTTGCGCACGGTTGGATTGCTGGTTGCTTGCTTCCTGGCCACGCACTCAACGATGGACGGCTGACGAGTTAGAGAAGGTAGAGAAACGCACACGGTTGATGACGAGGTGTATGTTCTAGTTACACCCCTGGATGTGGGCTGCCTGATGCTAGGGACCCCGGGAGAAGTAGCCAGCTCTTCAGTATTAACCCTTTCACGACCGGAGCTTTTTTCGGTTCTGCATTTTCGTTTTACGCTCCCTGCCTTCAAACAGCCATAACTCTTTTATTTTTCTGTTCACATAGCTGTATGAGGGCTTGTTTTTTGCGGGACAAGTTGTACTTTCCAACGCCACCATTTAATATTGCATACAGTGTAGTGGGAAGCGGGAAAAAAATTCCAAACCGGGTGAAATTGCAAAGAAAACGCTATTCCGCTACAGTTCTACGGGTTTCTTATTTACAGCGTTCGATGTGCATTAAAACTGATCCGTTACTTTCATTCTACTGGTCAGTACGAATCCGGCAATACCTAATATGTATAGTTTTTCCTGCGTTTTCATAGTGATAACATAATTAGAAAGTTGCCCTTTTTTTTTTTTTTTTCCTTGTCAAATCTTGACCCCTATAACTTTTTGGTATTTATGTGTACAGAGCTGTATGGGGGCTCATTTTTTGCGGGACGATCTGAAGTTTTTATTGATACCATTCTGGGGTGTGTATGACTTTTTGATCACTTTTTATTTAATTTTTTTTAGAAAAAAAAAGCGACAAAAAACGGCAAATCGCCATTTGGACGCTTTTTTCCGCCACACAATTCGCCGTATTGGAATTTTTTTTTTTATATTTTAAAAGTACAGGCGTTTTCGGTCACGGTGATACCCATGATGTCTATATTTATTGTTATTTAGGTATTTATTTTTTACTTATACGGAAAGGGGGGTGATTTGAACTTTTACATCTTTTTTATTTTTTATATATTTTTTAACATTTTTTTTTAATTTTTTTTTTACTATTAGAAAGCTCAAATATGGGCTTATAAATTGTGGCTTTTTTTTTTTCTTTATGAGCAATTCTGGGTTTTATAGGCTCAGAAAACCATCAATTGCTCATTTCTTATCCTGGCCTGCCATCTAGTGGCCAGAATAAGAATTGCAGTTTGAAAACTGTAATCCTCACCAGCGAGGATTACAGTTTTCATATGGTGTACAGACACCCCGATTGGTCACACGGGGTGTCTGTACACCACCCGGAAGCGAACGCTTCCGGGTTTAGACGCAACTAGATGCCGTGATCACGTGTGATCACGGCATCTAGTCAACCCAGAAGACGCCGCCGATGTGGTAGGTAGCGGCAAGTCTCTGCTGTTAGAAACAGCAGAGACTTGCCGGCCATGACGCCCGCCGCACCCGCGAGCGGGCGCCATGTGCCCGCATCGCCCCAGCGCCGTACATGTACGGCGCTGGTCGCGAAGGGGTTAATGCACTGCTTTAATACTCCTTGGTTAGACAAATTTGCGGCATGACGCCGCTTCAGATGGTTCCACAGAGCAGTGGTCCCTACATTTGAGGCTGAGTGGTAAAAATACTTCCACACACCTGACGTTTGGCCTCCAGAAGTGGCCTAGCTTGTAGTCCTTGCACGCTTAGACCCTGATGCCGGCACCACCATACTTGGGGTCTCACTAGTTCCCAAGGCAGGCCTGGCCCTGGGCCTAACTCACCTCTGCCCTCTGTTGCTGCCACTACCACCGCCCTCCTCCTCGGAGATCAAATTCTCCTCACCAGCCCGGTCCGCCTCCCAGGTCCTCCTGTCTAACACATCATCATCAGACTCCCCACCACTTTTGTCTAACTGCAATATCGGCTGTTCCCCACCAACCGCTTCCGGGCAGTCCAAACTCTGACTGCTCTCTAAAAAATCATCAGGGAGGCTTTCCTCCTAATCTGACGAATTGTGCGATGGGGTTCGGTGGCCTTTTATTTGATAAAATGCAGAAGGGACACCACTAGGAGGGGGCACTGAAGGCTGAGAGGTGGCAGAAAATGACGAGCTTTGCTGTAGCGGAATGGTGGAGCAGGAGGAACGCTCTGAGTCTGACCCCTGGCTACATGATACTGGGGTTGTGCGGTTCTCCTGGTGTTTTCCTTTACATAGGTATGCTATGTCTAATTTATCTGTGGGGTTTTTTATCTACTTTCATACTGCATTTGCCTTACTGATGGCCATGTGTTTGATCTAACTGGAATCCTGCTGCAATTGTATAGCTGGGCTGCCTCTATTACAGCTTTGTGATTACTCTCCATATGATATATGTTGTTGTTATACCTCCCAGGAGTCACCAGCACTTTTCATGTGATATATATAATGTCTATTTTTAACCATATTTATATTTGTTTATGAATTAATAAAGTTGTATATTTTTAGCCATATTCTGTGACTCAGGTGTTTTGTGTATATACATGATACTGTATCGGCAGAAGAATGCACGTCATCCGGCTGCGATTGAGATGAGTGAGCCATCCACTCCACTACCTCATCCACTTTCTCCTCTGCAACAGTTTTGCGCCTTGGTGGGTTAGCCTGGTGGAACAGTGGCCAACTACTACGAATTCTACTGGTAGAAGCTGCGGCTACATGTCCTTTGCCACTGCTGGCCTGTGCCACCTTCTCCTTTTTTTTGGAGCTCAAGGTCTGGATGGAAGTGGAACCCTTTTGCTTTTCCATGCCAGACATTTTCACTTGACTGTGGCCCTGCAGGTCTCTCTCCCTGTCTCTCTCCCTATCTCTCTCCCTGTCTCTCTCCCTGCCTGATAAATATTACTAGCCCTGCACTGGCCCTGAACAGGCCCTGCACTAGCCCTGCACTAGCCCTGATATGTGTATTATGGATGCCCAGAACAACACCACAGTTTCCAGAAAACAGTTCTCTGTCTTTCACAACTTCACAGTGCTTCTGCTCATCTCAGCAGTCGCAGCACAACTGATGTTGCTGGCTTACCGAGCCTATGGGCTAATCAGAGCAAGCCCTTCCCACTAGATCAGGTGACCGGGTTCTTCCCGGGCTTTTTGCCGCTCTCACCGCGAACATTTCCGCACAAATAACAAACATACAGTAAAAGTTTGCTAATAAACTGAATTTGTACGCATCAGCATATAAATTAACTGATATGTAGCATTAGCATACAATTCATTGGACAAGTACATAGCTTTTGCGTACAAAGTTTTAAGAACATTTAATATTCGAATGGAGCGAATCTGAAAACATCCGGATTCGCTTCGGAGTAGAAAATTGCGAAGATTCGTATCAAATCTACGAAGCGGCGAATAGATTAGCTCATCTCTAATACTGTACTAACCAGCCAAAACCTCCATTGTCAGTAGAACCAGATTACCATCTTTGTTCACCTCTCCATTGTGTACTCCAGTAGTGTGTCCCAGCGGGGGATGACTGTAGTCCCCTGCAGAAGCAGCATTTGACACTGAAGTTGAGCTATGCTTGCAACACAACTGCCCAAACATGCAGGAAATTATAATAAGTATAGGAAGAATATCCATACTGAATATTCATTAAATGTGTAGAAATTTGTGTAACACAGCTGAAGTGGACCCATTGCATCACATTTAATTTGATTTAAGGCTACTCCTATGAGTATTCTCTGTTTAGTGATAGCTGACACAAGTAGGTTGGTGAGTGACACCAAGGGAACATGCAAAATTGTTAGTAGAAAAATTGAGGTCAATGTAGGCTGGGTGTGTACTATCCGGTAAGCAGGCAATAAGTCAGGGTAGGCAGCACAGTGTCAATATGATACACAGAAAGAGCTCAGGATGGGCGGAAAAGGGTCATAATGGTAAAAAGGCAGAAGTCAGCTATGGGATGGCACAAAAACCTTTGCAGGGACTAGGCAAGCTTGGAACCTTACTGCTCAGGTGCCTTACCATAATGGAAGATGCCTTAAATAAGTTAGGGACATCACCGATTAGGTTTTATGTATGTAAGCCCTTTAAGAACACGTGCTGCCAAGGGAGCAGAAACTAGCAGGCAGTAGGCCTGTAACCTGTGGTCAACAAGGCAACACACACTCCAGCACCTGTGCTGGAAGGGGAGTGATGCAGTTGGGCACAGCCCTCTAACAGCACAGAGCAGCTGGCAGAGTGAGTATTCTGGCGGCTGTGCCAGCAGACAGGGAGCGATGCCAGTGAACATGGACCGCTGGCATTACAGTACATGAAGTCCAGCATTGCCTTTCTAAATGTGTCTGTGTCATCAATTCCATCACAAGTCCAAAAAACAAAGGATGATTTGTTTTTCTAGGAAAATGCAGCTATAGACAAATACTGTGCATTGTAACATCATAAAGTCACTTATTCTGACAGACATTTATTAGACAGACAGTTATTTCAGGCCTTACCAAGTCAAGATATGAAGGCTATGGGGGAACGCATCACACTATACACTCCAGAATCCTGGTTTCAAAAAGTCACAAAATTTACACAAATTATAGACAAATTATTAACACAAAAATTTTTACTTTTGAAAAGAAGGGGGGGGGGAAAATAGGTGTGGTTATCTATATTTATGAATTTCACTCAATAATTATTACTGCAGCTTAAAAAAAATGAAAAAAGTCACAAACTCACCCCAGTAGGGAGATAGCATAAGCAAACTGAAGTAGCATTTCTAAACAACAATGTTCTGTTCCAAGGTTTACCAGATTTTAAAGGGGTTGTCCAAGTTATTTATATGTTTCTTTGTATGTCTCTAAGGCCTTGTTCACACGTCAGTTATTTTATCAGTTATTTCCATCAGTTATTGTGAGCCAAAACCAGGAGTGGTGGCTACACAGAAATAAGGTATAATGAAAAGATCTCCATCTGTTCTGTGTTTTTGAACCAAACTTGGTTTTGCCTCACAATAACTGATGAAAATAACTGGTCAAATAACTGATGTGTGAACAAGGCCTAACTAATCAAATGTAACAGCTTTGCCATGCACTTTATGCTTCTCCTGTTGCTGCTTTCTCAGATTTCACTGAGGGTACCATGACCTGTAATGTCAGCTTCTCTCCCTGCTATGATGTTTGGTGCACAAGCAGCGAAGAGTCTGTACAAGAGACGTCACTGTGCTGGCCATGCCCTCTGCACTGCCGGCTGCTGCTCTCTCCCTGGATTCTTTCAGATTAAACTTTAACCCCTTCAACCAGTACAGACTCAGGGCTGAAGGCTTTACTGAGTAGCTGCAGGCAGTGAGGAGACAAATGCTGGGCACAGGAGCTGACAGACTAGAGAAGATCTGCAGAGTATTCCACAAGAACAGGTAGGGGGAAGATCCTGTGTGTATCAGCAGTGTCATTGTACAGCTGGGAGTTGTAGTCCTATACATACAACATGCTGCTGAGTCTCCTAGCAGGTAGACATGTCACTCAGGGCAGCACTTGTATTAACTACCTTTGCAGAGCAGGGGGAGGGGCAGAGATTGTTTTTATTGCAGGTTAACAAGGGCCAGAAGAGTACCAGGAAATATAGATTTGTTTTGCCTAAAATGTGATTAATTTGTTATTAATTAATAAATGCCCATTAGATTTACAGTGCTATTGTCACGATATGGGGAGTAGTGAGCCCTAACTTGAGTCCCAACCTCTGTCTCTGCCTACTTACATGGCCCATCCTATGTAACGGCGCGTAACTGGGCGACAATCCCTAGCCTGAATAAGTGCTGGGGCGTAAAGGGAAGGGGAACAAGAGGAAAATACAACAAACAAAGACAGAATACAAACACAATATCGGAGGGTCAGCAAGCCAAAAGTCGTACCAGGAAGTCACGTCAAAACCAGGGTAGAGAGCAAAAGCAAGGTCAAAAATACACAGCCAAAGTCCAAAACACAGTAGTCACAATGAGGATTAGCAAGAACTAGCACTGGAGGTATAGACCAATCTCAGGCAACCTGTGGCTGGCAGGCTGCCTGTTTAAATAGGGCTCCAAGTAGGTCATGTGACGAGGTGGCGTCACATGACCTAACTCCAAAAGTGAAACAGGAAGTACTGGCTTCCTTGCCAGTACTCAGAGGTACTGTAGGTCACGTGACGTGGCCAGCGTCACTTGACCTATAGCACACATATTCATAGCTGAAGCTCCTCCTGCCTGTCGTCAAGGAGATGGGGAAGACGCCGTCCGCGAAGAGACTGAAGCGCGCCGAGTCCTCCCCGCCCTTGTTGTCATGGAGACGAGGTTGCACATCTCGTTCTCGCTCCTGAACAACAGTGGGAGTCCGGCGGCGCTGCACGGAGGAAGCACACTGCCGGCTCCCCGTGACAGCTCAATTTTTTTTATAACTCGGACAACCCCTTTAAGGGTCACTAACTTTTCAAAAAACTTTTGCCATGTCATAGAGACATATAAAAGGTTTATATCTGTGGGGATCTGAGTGCTGAGACCTCCACTAATCACTAGAAAGAAGAGAGAGAAGCATGCACAGCAAGCTGTCTCTCCTCATTGCTGAAGATGGAATCGAGACAGACCGATAGACTTCTATGGAGCCTGTCTCTATCAGTGAGGAGAGAGAGCATATAGTGTGTGTGCATTTCTTACCTTGTTCTAGGGATTAGTGGCGGTCTCAGCACTTAGACCCCCACCAATCTAAACTTTTGATATGTCTCTATGACATATCAAAAGTTTTTTTGATAAGTTAGTGACCCTTTAACAAACAACAGCAACATTGCAGTCTAAATGAAAACTTACTTCAAATATTACACTTGTGATACATTCTCCATTATGGCTCTGTAGTGTGGAGCAAGCATATCATAGAGCAAGTGCGAAAAGAAGTAAAAAAGCCATATGATGAAAGATTGAAGAACAGGATTAACATCTGAATTACTTTCTGCCAATCCTGCAGCCAAATATACATTCAGAGCTACTACAGCAGAGATAAGCCAAGATTATGAAAGCCTCCATGTCATCTGGTAAACAGCTGTTTGGAGCATATTACATTTTATTAAAGATAAGGAAACAATGGCTCTGTGGGTTCTTTTACATGGGCAAATATCCTGCCTGTTAAGGAGTCAACCAGTCAACGCATGACGATTGGCACTCAATTATAATTAGTATGGGGACAAACCATCAGGAATAAAATTGTTTGTACCCATACAGTTTCAATTTGTTCGCAGTACATCCCCTAATTACACAGGGCAATGTGCTGCTAACAAATAAGCATTTTTAAAATGAGGAAACACATGCAAAAAAGGTTTACCCCTGGAAAACCCCAATTATTAACCTATAGAGTAGTATTTGAAGATCTACCAGACAGGTAGACAAAATGCTTTAGTACATCTGGAATTTCCCAGAATCCTCTAGCTCACTCCATGCACATCCATAGATTGCTATGGACTGGTATGATTACATATAATATATTTAATCAAGTTAAGAGACCTGAGCAGGTCTGTGCCTGTGCCGTGCAGGCACAGTGAGGGAGCCGCGAGCCAGTGAGCATCCCTCACTCACTGCGTCTGCGCCGAATACTGAGCGGGATGGCGCAGGCGCGAGACGGCAGACAGGGCCAGCCTGAGGAGATGAACGCTGGCCTGGCCCTGTCACTCAGGAAGAAAAGGGCGTGGATTGAGGTCGGCAAACGGAACCTCTAGGAGCAGGGGCAACGCCCCCCCCCCTCCTAGGATGCTAATTGGCATATGATAAAAGGTTAAATTACAGAAAAATAGGGGACACTGTGAATAAAATAAATAGCAGACTTAGAAAATGTTGAAAAACCACATATATGAAGGAGCCAGTCACCGACATAGAATGTTTGTGCTATGTTAAATGTTAATATATTCAATTTTTTAAAAATAGAAGGTGCCCTTATCCTAGTAGATAAAATAGAATTATAACAGGGATTCAGGGAGTAATTCTGATTGTTTGATTGGAGCCGGGAAGGAATTTTTTTCCCCCTCAAGTGGGGAAAATTGGCTTCTACCTCACAGGGGTTTTTGCCTTCCTCTGGATCAACTTGTAGGATAGGCCGAACTGGACGGACAGATGTCTTTTTTCGGCCTTATAAACTTATAAACATTAAAACATGTGCAAATAAAGGAAGCATAGTCAACATTTAAATTAGGCCCCATTCACACGACCGTATGAATGGGGCCGTATCTATTCTGCAATATTGCGGAATAGATGCGGCCCCATTAATCTCTATGGGAGCGGGGAGCCGCCGCACGGAGCTAGCTCCGTCCCGCGGCTCTGCTGAAAAATATGAAGCATGTCCTATACTTGTCCGCATGCACGGACAAATATAGGCATTTTGAATGGGGCTGCCCGGCGTGTGTTCTGAGCGGTGTGAAACACTCGCCGGGCAGCCCCCGTATTATTGCGGGTCCGCAAAAATGCGGACCCGCAATAATACGGTCGTGTGAATGGGGCCTTAATCTGCAAGACAGTAGCTCAAAATAGCAAATAATATAAAATATGCTTCTATCACTTAATTGGATGATAGATAGATAGATAGATAGATAGATAGATAGATAGATAGATAGATAAATAGATAGATACATTAATTAAACTGTATGTGGACAACCTATTGCATTACCCACCAGCGTAAATGGGCCCAGTATTTTTTTGTAAATTTGCCCCCATCTGTTAACTTTCACATGGAAGGGGACTCTGTACCACTACAGCCAGTGACTAGCTTGAGCAGTGATGTGTCCCCAAACAGCACGTAATAATGAAGCTTGGAAACACATCACCACTGAGACCAGTCACTGGTTGTATTGGTGTACCTGACCCCATCCATGCGAAAATTGACATACTGGGACCAGAGCGGCAGGAAGAAGCCATCATTTGTTGTTTTGGTTGCAAACGTCTGTTCTAATCAGCTTTAGACTTATGTGTCTGAGGACCTTAACGCTGCTGTCATTCTGCAAACAGAGCAAGGGCAGTGAGCTGTAAAACTATCATCAAAAACACACAATATTACTGAGCAACAAGTGGTAAATAAAATAGTCTGATTTTTCCTGGTATTTTTGCACTGTTTCCTGTATTTCTAGGTCTTTCATTAGCGGTAGTACTGTTTATTCACAGCTGGCTATCTTGTGGAATCTACTGATCAAAGCCCCACAGTCAGCCTGTTGTTTCCATCAGCAAAGAAATCTAATACAAGATAAAGAGTGTGCAGGATGTTGCTGTTTAATGGACACGTTGTGATTGTTATTATGCAAAGTGCCATCATCAAGCTTTATTTCATCTGTTCGAAGAGAATGAAAAAGCAAACTAAACATTAAATATCAGACAGCTCAGCTGAAAACCCTGAGGCATCTTTTATCAACAGTGTATGGATAGTTCATTGTACATGCAAGATACTGCAGAGCTGGCACCCAACAGGTGGTCCTTCAGTGCTTTACCTACTACTAGACTTCACGGAAAAGGAAATGACTAAAGGCATACGCCCTCGTCGACAAATTCAAAATAGTAAAGGGGAATAGTAAAGGGGAATTCTTCCTAAATAATTAAATACACAAGGCTATAACCCAGTGGACTTGCAATATATAGGTCATGGGTTTGCCAAGAGCAAAAATCGACGATGGTGATGAGAACCAAAAATATCGCTGTCACATAAGGTATCAAAATAGTGACAAACTACACTATACCAATTGACGTGACTAGCAATGTGCATTTGCAGGGTCACTCAAATGGGACAACGAGCAAGATTTGTAGTAAAATATGCCCAAATGTCCCTGTAAGTAAAGGGTAAAAGAAAAAACAACTATACAATTGCAGGAGTGAAAACAAAGAAACCACCTAGTGTATTAGGGTTACTCATTAGTGACTCACTCACCTGCAATAACCCTGACTGACCCTAATGAAGTCACATAACCAAGGTCCAAGAGAAAACAGGTAGAGCAGAGCGCTCACTCAGTTTACAACCAGAAGGCATCAATCCGATGCTTGCAATCTGGTACAAGTGAACTACGCTCTGCCCCAGAACCCTGACAGATTTGTTAAAGGAAAATGAAAGAATCCCTGGGGAGGGCCCGCTCAACCCACCCATTAATGATATCACTCCACTGGATGGTTTTTTGAAAGTGGTGATGGAGGAGTTGAGACGATTGGAGGTTAATAAACGTGGGACTATGAATTTATCCAGTGAAGATAAACTAAATGGCCTCCTAGCTCTAGAGAGGGATGACACAATTGTCATAAAACAGGCGGACAAGGGAGGAAACATTGTTATATTGAGTCAAACCCAATATTTAACAATGTGTAGGGACATTCTTTGTAATAAAGATTGTTATGGGATTCTACCAAACAATCCTACTGAACAGTATCTCAAAGAATTAAAGAGCATTCTAAATGCGGCTTATGAGTCACATCTCATCAGTAAAACCGAATTGGATGCTCTGTTGCCTCAATCCACTCGGACCGCATGTTTTTATGCCCTCCCCAAAATTCACAAGGGGCACCCCCCAATCAAAGGGAGGCCCATTGTGTCAGGGAATGAATGTCTCACCCAGCAGATTAGTGTCTATGTAGACACCATTCGATGGAAATCGTGAACAAACTGGATGGCCTACACGTCGGGGCTGATACGTTTCTTGGCAGCCTCGACTTTGAGGCACTTTATAGTTCCAACCCTCACGTAGGAGGATGTGAAGAGGTGCGTCACTTCTTGCAGGAACGTGGTAGAGAGTTTGCGGCGCACAATGAATTTGTCATTGGTTTGTTAGACTTCATATTGCATCATAATGTCTTTCTGTTTGATCGCCGTGTCTTCCACCAGCTCAGGGCCGTTGCCATGGGCAGTCCATGCGCGCCATCTTATGCCAACCTATACCTGGGCAAACACGATGTGGTTGCGATACATCGATAATGTATTGATTTTTTTATTTTGGTGATTTTGTAAGGGCCCTTAATATTAATACTTTTGGCCTATTTTTCACCCTGTTCAAATAACCTTTTTGGACCTCACTATTATGAAGGACGCTGATGGTAATGTAAATACTACCCTATATCGTAAGAGTACGGCTACCAACTCTGTACTACATTGGGATAGCTGCCACCCTTATCCTCTAAAGAGAGGAATACCCAAGGGACAATTCCTCCGTGTACGCAGAAACTGTTCTTCCCTTATGGATTTTCGGGCCAAAGCCGTCGACCTGGAAAAAAGATTTCTGCATCGGGGATATTCACGTGCTATACTTACCTCAGCATACCAATACTCTATATCCTGTAATCATGATGTTTTACTAAATCCACGCATCAGGTCCAATGGCAATGAACAATGACAATTGAAGCCTCATTGCGACTTTTGATGCTGCTAATCCTCAGGTTCGTGAAATCCTCCAGAGACACTGGGGGATTTTACAGATGGACCCAGACATAGGCCATCTGGTGGGGTCCTCTCCAAGGATTACCTATTGGAGAGGTCGCAATTTAAAAGATCGGTTATGCCATAGCTTCTTTCAGAATCCCATTTCCCGCTCTTGGATGAGTAACCCTCAAATGGTTCTTATCAAAAATGATACACAGTCGAGTCACATTATTATGACCACTTCCTACTTTTGATGTTGGCAGTGTGTAGTCCATGAAGGAAGTCACGTGTGGTGAGCAGGCTTGGTGGGTGTATAAGGTGTGTGATGTCTGCACACATATCTCTTACTACTGTCATGAGTAAAAGGAATGACATATCAGAGTTGCAAAAAGATGATTATTGGCTTTCGGGCCAAGGACGGCAGTATTTCTGAAATTGTGCAGCTTGTGAACTGTTCTTGTACTGCTGGGGTGAAAGAATATCATGAGTGGACAAATTGAACCATTGCGATTAAGACGTGTGGAAACTGCGGAGCACCACATGCCATTGATGTAAGAGGTGAGCATCGGCTATGAAAATGTGAAAGGTTAGACCAATATGCTAGAATGAGGGAGCAGGGGGCTATCAGACATGTCTCAAACAACATTTCAGTGAACCCTGCTACATATGAAGCTTGGAAGCAGACCGATGGTCACTGCACCTTTGCCTCTGAAGTTGCATCAGCAGAAACACCCTGAAACCATTGCCAGATGAACACAAGCTGGTGGTGGCAGTGTTATGGTATGGGGAAGGCTTTCATAGCATTCGTTGGGCTCACTCATCCATGTGGAAGGCTCTCTCAACCGGTTTGGGTATGAATCCATCCTTGCAGATTACCTACAACAATACATGCTGATTGTCTTTCCTGCGGAGGACTGGATCTTCCAGTAACACAATGCGATATGTCACATGGCTAGAAATGTCCAACATTGGTTGGAAAAGTATGACCAAAACTTCCAGGTATAACCCTAGCCCCCGAATTCCCCAGACTTCAACCCAACTGGGCATCTGTGGGACCACTTCAATCACCTATGGATCCTCCTCCTCACACCCTCCATCAGCTGTGGGATGCAGTCAGCATGGTTCCAGCTACCTGTCACAACCTACCAGGACCTTACTCAGTCACTCCCAGCCCATCTAGCTGATATCTGTCCTGCCCACAGCAGTTACTCTGGATATTAGCTGGTGATCATAATAAATGTGAATCGACTGTGTATATAAATAATAAAAAAACTATGAAAAAAAATTCACAAAATAAGTACAGACTTTTCCAGAAGTCGAAACAAATGGTCTTTCTGAGCTGTGCATGTTGATGAGTGAGATAGAGATTTTTTCGTTTAAAACAATTGCCATTGTTCTTTTCTGTTTGAAATTTTCTGAAAAGCATAAGGAAATCATTTGACCTTTTGATTTGCAAATGTTCAGCTGTAATACACAAATAATTATCCAGCGAAAAAAGGAAAGAAAATAACAGCCCTGAAAAGACAGTCAGTATGCTAGCACGACGCTACGCAGATAAGTGAACGAAAATAGGTTTAACAGTGTCACACCACTCACTCTTCCCTGCTGGGATATAAACAATGATCCCTTCACATGAAAAAATAATAAGTACGGTCTATTTAAAGAAAAGCCTTCACCTAATAGAAAGCCCAAATGTTTAAAAAAGATTTTGGCAGAACACTTCTGTTTTATATTGGCAAGACAGTAATAATGTATTATGTGTCACTGGCGTTTTTCAGCTGCGCAGCATTTTTATATGATAATTATCAAGCCACACAATTAAGAAACAACCGCAGAAATTTACTTAGAGATTTACTTTAAATTGTCTGGCTAAAATGTGACATTTTATTCTGCAAGATATTTGGAGTAAGATCCATAAAGGTAGAACTTTATATTTCTAAGTAGATTGGACTGGATGTGCCAAGAATATACGTATGTCTCGAGCACCTTAAATCTACTTTAACAATTATATTTCTAGGGAACAAATGGGTATTGTCCCATCAGTTTTTAATTAGTTAGGGGTAAGGCCTCTTCCACATGTATGTGTTCTGTGCGTGGTCTCCATTGACTTTAATACATGTATTTACACAGTTATTTACCTTGGACAATGGGTTGGTGGTGACACCACGGAAGATGCCCTTTTTCTGTCAGTAAATATGGATCCTTCAAGCACATTATAGTCTATGGGTCCATGAAAACCACAGACACAATAATAATAATAATTTTCACCCTAGCAGTGTCTGTGAAATACCGATGATGCACGGGCTGGAAATTACGGCACCAGAGATTTAAGGCACATTCACACAACAGTAGTGTTTTGCGGTCTGCAAAGCGTGGATCCGCAAAATACGGATTCCGGCCTATGTACGTCCCGCAAGCTCTGGCACTGAGATAGAAATGCCTATTCTTGTCCGCAATTTAAGTTACATTTCTCATATATTCTATTAATAAAACTTCCCCGATTTTTTAAAGGATGACAATTCTGCTGCAATATTTAAAAATGTGGATTGCAAAAGCACAATATAATTGTACGGTAATTCAATTAAGAAACCACCAGGCTGAGATTAGTAATCTAATTATAGTCATAGGGGCTGGAATGAAAGAAAAACAAATGTTCCAAGATATTATCAAGTAAAATATACACTAAATATAGATTCAGCTATCATTATTACACCAGCTCACAGAAAGGGGATTTTTTTAACCATTTAGAGGGCAACAAGCCAAGATACTGAATTCATTATACCTGTGTAGGCATGCATTATTGCTGCCATATCGCAGAAAACTAATTACAAACAATACACACATCAATACAACATACCGCAGTGCAGCACAGAATGCCCCCCCCCAGCAGCACCACATACCACAATGCAGCACTAAATATCTCTCTAGCAGTACCAAACAAATAAGACAATGCAACACAATATACCTCCCAAGCAGTGCCAAACAAACACCACGTTGCAGCACAAAATACCAGTCAAGTAGCTCCGCATATTGAAGTGCAGCACCAATATCGCAACAATAGCGCCAGATACCACAGTTAAGCACAAAATACCTCCCTGGCAGCACCAAATACCACATTGCAGCACAAAATACCTATGTAGTAAACGTTTGCAGTCCGCACTGCTTAGTAAATCTACAAGTGTGCACCCCACCTGGCGTCAGACTGACTTCCCTTGGGCCCACCAGAGGAAATGATTCTAAGGGCCAACCCTCTATGTATATAGGACCCTATGGTCCCTGTTTTATTGGGGTCCATTATTGTCAGAGCTTGAGCCCACCAGAGAATCCTCTGGTAATCTGGTGGGCCAGTCTGACCTGTCCTAATCACACATTAGGATGGATAGGAAAGACTGTGGTAATGTGGGGCTGTGGTAACGGAGACTACATACAAGAGCTGCTGCTCATTAGCCACAACCCCACCTCCTCTCTGTACTTCATGTCTCCTCATGATCTCCATTCCTACAGAGATTCAGCTGAAGATCATATCAGCTGTATTCAGGATCATCATCCCTGACAAGTAGAGCAGAGAGGAGGATGAGACAGCTCTTTACCTCAGTGTTGTGAAGTAACTTGTCCTCCTGTGTGATTAGGACAGGTTTTGTGTGTACTAAAAGGACAGTGGCCATCTTATTCCTCCTAATGAGGGATTGTCTAGGGATTTTGTCCCTAGACAAAACAAGTCACTATAGCTAATGAAAGGTATTTTTAATAAAGTAATATTTAAGCATTTTCATTTTCCCAGAGAACCCCTTTAAGGAGAAATACTCCTATTCAACTTATCAAAGTAAAGCCTCTTCAGATAGCAGGGAATTTTAGTCACAGATGAATTTGACATTTCTAGCACACTAAGTAGATTTATGCCTGGGGGCCCACATCACACCCCTTAGCTCCATCCCTATCACACTGCAAAGTCCTGCCCAAGCACCCGACGAAGCCCTCTGCCCCAGTCAACCAACTAAGCTCCACCCCCATTGGCCTGCTAAGCTGCTTGAAGCCTGGTCACTTCTGCTACTGCTCTATATCCGGTTACCCTCTGGGCCACTGTGCAGTCAGTATGTCCGTCCCTTCAGTCATTTTTTTCATCCAACCGCTACCGGTCAGCAAGGGGGAGTCCAATTTCTGGGGCCCCAAGCATTTACTTGGTTTGCAAAGTGGTCAAGTCCACCACTGAGTTCAGCTAGAATTATAGGTTTCCGTCAAACTACCATAGTAAGTCATTCTTTTGGAAACCATGGCAGAGTCTGCAGGAACTCATACTTTTTAGTTTCCACAGACACATCCTAATATTTTGGCTGCTACAGATCAACAAATGCTTTTGAACTTGGCACTTTAAATTACGTACAAAAACAGAAGGGTTTGTGTCTTGAAAATGCCTGAATCCCATGACCCTTCCCTAGCTGCAGGCCGTGGCCTGCGTGCATCTGCCAGGCCTCTCCATCCTACCCATAGAGTGTGCGCATGCTCCCTGGCTCTTAAAGAGCCAGTGTGCTCACCCTAATTCTTTGGTTGTCCATCTGTGGGTAATTAAGGCACCTTTCTCTAGGGAGGTGCCTGATCAATAAGTTGTCTAACTTGCTAGTTTCTACAAAGGTGTGCTGTATCTGTTTGTCCGCCCATGTACAGACTTCCATCTGATTTTCAGATTCTGATTCTCTGCCATCTGACATGACCCATGTCTGATCACCGTACTAACCATGTAGCGAAGTCTAGATCCCTGTAAAGGAGGTAAAGGGTGAAAACCAAGGAACTGCCAGGATAACACCTTAAAGATTAGCCCCAAGTCAAACCTGCTTGTTATGGTAATGTTATAATGTGGGTATTTCACTTGAACGTGTACAGACATTCTCATCTGGCCTTGGCATGAATGAGAACTAAAGGATGGTTTGTAGTTTTCTTCAACTTTGTCAGAGGCCAACAGATGTTCACATGATACAGATTAGTTGCAAATATTTCATACATCTAGATGGGTTTGTAAAAATCCATGCACATGCTGTAGGAACAACCATATTCAGATGCAGCAAATGGATATTCAGTCGCAGAAAGTTGTGACAAATCTACCATGTTGAACATACTGCACTGTTACAAATTATTTCTTCTTCATTCCTGTTATTCACCTGAACTACAAATGAACTCTTGACATGTCTGCTGTTTTCATGCACTCTACTGCTGCCACATGATTGGTTGATTAGATATTTCCATTACAAAGGTTTCAGGTTTTATGTATGTTCTACATTTTTCTAAAGTATAACATGGGGCTTTGTGCCACTACTCTGATGTAAAGGCTTTTTAGCTGAAGCCAATTATTGTCTTTCAACTAGAGATTAATTTTTTGAAATTCACTTCTGGTCCGATTCTAACAAACCAGCTAACACATTCGATTTGGGTACAAAAAAATCTGACCCAAATTAAAAGTGTTTAATAACATACTGCAGATTTAATTTTTAAATTAAAATATGTGCAGTTCCCTAGAGCAGGGATTATCTGGAAATGGTTTGTTATTCAATGTAATCTGTTCTACTGACATCTTATGAATTGCACTGTATACAGTTGTACAGTTGTATACTGTATACTGTATACAGTTGGAACTGTGCTTTGCTATAGTTGGACGTATTAATACTAGTATTGAGCGAATCGAAGTGAAATAAATTAACTTCCATCTGAAGTTTAGGAAAACTTTGATTAGCGACGAATCTGAATTTCCTCTCGCTTCACAGTAACAAATGCTTTTTTCCTAAAATGGCGGCTATAAATGTTACAAAGTGAAAGTAAGAAGCCCGGAAAAGCAATATGACCCATAATGCCATGCAGCCAGCCAATCAGCAGACATCCTCTGTGATGTTACAGCCCTATAAAAAGCCTAATCCTACCCAGTCTCCGCCATTTTACTGTGAACTGGGCATAAAGATAGACATGGCAAGTGCTAGGGACAATGTTTTAGCTATCTTTTAATTGTAGAATATTGGATAGGGACAGTGCCGGGATAGTGTAGGGAGATCATAGGGAGAGTTTCCAGACATTGTAGGGAGAGCATAGGGAGAATGTAGGGACAGTACAGGCTCTGTGTAATTGCCCTGTGCAACTTGTTCCACTGCTACACCATTAATAATTAATCTGTTCAGTATTACATAGATGTACTGTGCATCAGACTTATTGTCAACAGGTGGTGTAATATATAGGCACGTTTATATAGTTTATCTGCTGGTCCATTATACTTAATCTATTCTGTTATACAAAGACTGACTGAGCATCAGGCTTAGTTTCAACAGCCGGTCTAATATTTAGGCATGTGCACCTAGTAGATCTGCTGCGGCATTCATAATCTGCTCAGCTACACAGACGTACTCTTTTGTTATTTTTTTGGGCTATATTGGTTTCTGTGCACTAGCTATATACTGGGTTGCTATTACTAGACATGTTGAAAGTCAATTTAAGGCCAGTCTCACTAGTATTTGCATGACCGTTTATTTATTTATGCACTTGCACTTTCATATCCCTATCCCGCTCCTAGACCACCATTTTTGTCTTGTTTTGAAATGTTTTTAACTTGTCTGTGTCTTGCTAATCATGTTTAACCTTATATGTCAATAAAATTAATTATTTAATGTATACTGTGTGTTTATGAGATTTCTTCATACTATTTAATCCTATATATCCTTATTGGTTGTCTCATACTTGTCTGGAAACCCCTAGGGGTGCACAGGTTCATAAAGGCAGTCCAGGCAGTCAGCACGGAGTGTTGCCATTCTCGGTAGTGTGGGAATTTTTTATTAAGTCACTGGAAGACGTTAGCCCTTCGTCAACACATAGAGCATCACCATAAAGTGGCCTGGGAAAACCGTAGCACTAATGTAGTGGTGCAGTCTGACACAGCAACTGCTGCATCTCCTAGCAGCCCACACGCCTTCTCGAGCAGTCAGGACTCCTCATCCTCAGCAGAAGGAAACTGTCATTCCTTCTCTTCGTCTATTGCTCCTTATGCTCCTCCTCCTCACGTGTTTTGCCAGCAATCGATCACTGGGGCGATTGCAAAGAGACAGCAGTGTGTTTACACCCATCCAACAGTACAAGAGCTGAACATACACCTGGCCAAGTTGCTGGTATTACAGTCCTTCCCTTTGCATTATCATAGACTCTGAACATTTCAGAGAACTGATGGTTTGTGTGCACCCAAGGTGGAGATTCCCAAGCCTAAACAATCTGTACCAGCCCTGCACACATATGTTGAGCAGAAGGTGGGCCAGTCCTTGAGCCTGTCGGTGTCTGATACAGTTCATGACGTGTGGAGCTGGAACTATGGCCAAGGACAATATATGTCCTCTACAGCCCACTGGGTAAATGTAGTTTCTGCCCAAGCACACCAGCAACTTGGCCAGGTGATGGCAATGCCGCTTACGCATTGTAATCATGGGATTTCTGTGGCTATATCCTTCTATGCCTCCTCTTTTTCCACCTTGCCCTCAGCCTCCACTGCAGGCACAGTTCAGAGTGGTGGTCCTCCAGCATACCACCTCTGCAAAGCACTGCGTTGTCAAGCAGTTCTGCACCTGGTCAGCCTGGGCAATCCTTGCTGTCTCCTCATCTCCTCACCAACTAGAGATAGGAGCCACGGTCACTGATAACAGGAAGAACATTCTGTATGTGTTGCACCAGGGAGAGCTGACCCATGCACCCTGCATGGCTCACATCTTCAATGTGGTTGTCAAACGGTTCCTGAAGTCTTTCACCCAACTGCAAGACGTCTTGAAAATGTCACGAAACTGTGCATGAACTTCATCCACTCTTACCCTGCAAAACACGCACTCCTTGAGCTGCAAAGGCAGAATGGTGTTCCCCTACATTGCCTCATATGCAACGTTTCCACACATTGGAACTCCATCCTCCACATGTTGGACTGACTGTATGAGCAGAGGAGACTTGATTTCTTGAAGACAGACAGAAAGGACTACTTGCCAATGTAACTTTGACATTAGAGAGTGGCATCTCATGCGTGACACTTGCTGTTTGCTCATAGCCTTTGAAGAGGCCACTTTATTTATCACTTGCTAGGACTAAAGGATGAATGATGTCATTCCACTCTTAACATCCTGGAAGGGATGCTGATAAATCTGACTGGCGAGGGGACAAAAGACATGGTGCCTACATGAACTGAACTGGCACAGGAAGAGGAGGATGAGGAGGAGGACATAAACACTCAGGAATTCTATATAGAACTAGGTGGTTTATCTCCCCAAGCGACAGAAGAGGAGCAGGAGGAGCTAAAGGACGATGACAAATATCACACAGATGATCCTGACAGACTGTGGCAGTATGCAGTGGAGATGTAGCTATAGTCCCTTTGAGTTCCTATGCAAATGGCCAGATGAATGCTGAGTTACTTGGTTAATGACAGACACATTATCATCATTTAGCAGAGGGAAGAATACTGGCTCTCCACAATGTTGAACCCTCGCTACAGGTCCAAAATGGGGGCATTTTTTATACCTCTGAGAAGAAGTTGGTTGGTCATTGCCTAATTGCGCCATCACCCATCTTCACAAAGGTCTAACTGGGGAGACCCTCTGCACTCACGCTCCACTGCCATGACTGCTGAAGGAAAGGAAAGGAAAAATAAACAGTGATATGAACACAGCCTTACTGCTGACACCTTCCCCACTGTCATGGGGCTACTATGTGAATTTTAAACCACTGCACAGTTAAGTCCACACCGATAAATTAAACCTGACACTGACATTGACCTGTACGGGGTTTACAGTTTACAGTTCTATTATTTGGTCAGTTATTTCCATCACTTATTGTGAGGCAAATTCAGGAGCCAAGTCTACTCTCGGATTAGGTGTAATGAATAGATCTGCACCTGTTCTGTGGGTTTGACCCACACCTGCTTTGTGCTGTCTAATAGTGACGTACAGTCATTCTACATCTAACATAAGGGATTCAAACAAATGTGTTTGTACTGCCATAACATGGATTAAAAGAACCTTTTTTTCTCTACTACTTTATTGGCGTTGTCCATATTTTGTTCCACTAAAGAGATAACCTACACGGATGCGTAGTGTTTTTTGTTTTTGTTTTTTTGCTTTACTAAAGGATGCTGTATGTTTTTTTTGTTTAGCTAGGAATGTTAGTGCTCTGCACGACGATGTGCACATTACCAGATTACCAGTTTCGTTACCAGAAGGGACTATCTATTCATTTTGCTGCGCTGCACTGTGATGTACATACACCAAGATACATTCTCCCTAAAGTTTAACTGCATGCTAGGATAGACCTGATTTTACACACTTTATGACAAATTTGTTTAAATTGAAGCAAATTTTGGGGGAAAATTCGGGCGAAGCGACCAAATTGAATTTGTGAAAACTACGCTCGTCTATAATTACTACTCCTGTTTTGTACTACAATAAACATAGACGTCTATTCTTCTATTTCTGCCCTGGTTTCCTAACTCATACACCATATGCTGGCAATTGCACTCTACACATCCTGCCTTGTACCACTCCAAACACGTAAAAAAACAGAGCACCCCAGCTACCATCAGTAGGTCTGCCCTGAGGAAAGAAAGGGTACCCCATCCTTTCACTGCATGGCACATCAGACAGACAGAGCCACTACCACTCCCATCCTCTCCAATTTCTCATGGGCTCGCTGCACATAGTCAAGAAATACTCCTTTTTGTCTTCTGACCTGTAAAATGGTAGGTGCCATTTTGAGAGATTCCTCAGAATCAAATCGCAAGTGATTTGGATTTGGCTGAAAATTCTAGATGAACAGGATTTGTTTAGAATCAATTCGCTCATCTCTGCTTTCAACACTTCTCTTGCCACTTTAATAAAGTGACAAGCAAACTAAGCAGCCTTTACCCTGACTAGCAGGGCATCCTGCAACCCAACATATTTACTATAATTTACACCACAAATTCATGTAAATCTCAACACAAAACTATGCCAGCTCAGGACTCATTTCATTTTGTGGTGCAATGACAGCCAAATTGATGTGCCAAATTTGGCAAATCTTACTTCAGCACACTTCTGTGTATGTATGAAACGTCAGTTTGAAATAGGTTGTCTGGCTTAAAGGGGACCTTACACCGGTCCTGACATTACACTATAAGTACCTGGAAGTGTACGGCATATCAAGGACATGTGATATTGCTTATTTTTTTCCGATGGGCTGCTCCATTCCCCCACTGTGCCCCCGTTCTGGTTTCCCTCCCTGTATGCTAATCCATAACATCGTTACAGGGAGAAGGAGACGGGTGTGTTTCTCAGGGGGCGTCTCCTTCTCCCTGGCTGTGAGCTGTCCAATCACAGCAGACCGTGTCACAGCCAGAAGGAGAAAGAGACGTCCCATGAGAAACACACCTCCTCAAAATGCCCTACACTGCCAGGTACTTATACTATAATGTTAGGACTGGTGAAAGGTCCTCTTTAAGAGCCGACTTACCCATTCCTTGGTGCATGTGCCCAAATGAAATCAAAACAAATCTGCCTCGGCCCCTTTCTTGTCCAATTTGGGTCTCTGCTGGATCAGAAGTAGCATTGCCGCATGACCGCTGAGGCTGGTGATCTAGAACATCACATCACTGCTAGTCATTCTCCACTGGGGTCACAGGAGACACACACTTTGGTTCTGGTGGGGACCAAAAGCAGCTGGGAAAAGGCATATTCTGTTTATATACAGAGGCCAAACACCTATAAAATCATGTACAGACAAATGACAGGGGATATCCTAGACCATATATAACCATAGTATACTTTATCATCCCTAGATGTAAATTGAAAGCTGCATTCACAGACAGCAAATGCCTCTCTATACCCTAATATGCCTGGCAGCCTGGCAGTAATTGTTTGTTGCTACAGGATTGGTTCTTTCACTATATCTCTTCAGAAAGCTTGTGTGTGCTACTGTATCCATGCTCTAGATTTGGATTTGGCACCATATCTATTTTGTAAGCTCATCTATGCATTATTCTTATTCTTAATCTCACAGTAGAACTGGATATAAAGTTGATCCTTAAAGCCCTTGGAATAGGAGCAATTGGGCATTCCTCCTTCCTCCTTGTTGTCCTAACTAGAATCCCCCTCCTCCTGGCAGAAGCTTTTGCTTGCTGGTCACTCTGGTAACTATTTCACTCTGTAGATTTTCAGTTTTCCTTGTCTTCTTGCAGTCTTTCTGGAGCAATGGTCTCACAGGAGAGTAGAATCTATTGCTGGTCCCTAAGACCCCTGGAGCAGGAGCAATTGTACAGTCTTCCTTTCTCCACACTGTTCTAGCTAGAAGTCCCCCTCCTTGCAGGAAGCAGGACTAGTCCACTCCTACTAAGAGGGAAGGAAGGAGGTTAACCTTGTCCCTCCCAACAATACATTATCACACTGGTTGTACATACATAACAATAAAATACATAACATAGCATCACATGACATTTGCAGATACCCCCAGGCCTGGGCTACTATTTGCCACATGCCTACTTTATATTGGCATAATTTTTTTAACATCCTTTTATTTTAGAACATTAGATGGTCTAGAGCAGGCATGGCCAACCTGCGGCTCTCCAGCTGTTGTAAAACTACAACTCCCACCATGCCCTGCTGTAGTCTGATACCTGTAGGCAGTCTGGGCATGCTGGGAGTTGTAGTTTTGCAACAGCTGGAGAGCCTCAGGTTGGCCATCCCTGGTCTAGAGGTTTAACAGCATTTTTCAAAATGTTAAGACATTTTCTAAAATCTATTTTTACGGAACAGTTTTAGAGCAGCAGATGGTGAAAAGTGGAAATTGCAATTTTTCCGTAGCTATGGCATTTCAAAGTCCATTATTTTATGCTTAGCTTGTGGAATCAGAGACACACACCTCTTAAATTGTTAGGTGAGTTTTCCCGGATATTGAAATGTGTATGGAAACTGCTGTTTGGCAAAGCACAGGGCTCAGAAGGGAAATGCCACTTTTTGACGTATGAAGCATGGATTTTGGTGGACTGGTTTGACACGTTTTCAACCCCAAGAAATAACCCCATTATGGAAAATCCCCTTAGGGTATTTGTGTTTGGGGTTTACTGGTATTTCATTTGATAATTTTGGGTCATATATACAGTAAACTCTGCAGAGAACATACAGCATAATATTTTTTGGGTTAGGGAACGGATCATAAATGGCAATTCCACCAATGCTTTTCATTTTCACTGCATCCACCATGTGGTAAAAATTACATATTTTCTTTGTTCTGCAGGTCGTTATTATTACACAATTCCAAATAAATAACTTTTTGTGGTTTACCACATCTACACAGTCAAAGCAATATATATATATTGCCATTTTTCAAAAACTACAGTAAATTGTTTTTAGATTTTTCTCTCTATGCAACTGTGTGGTACTATTTTTGGGTTCATAAAACTTTTTGGTCAATTTTTATTTAGCTTTAGAAGTTGGGAGGCAATTCAGCTACTTTTTTGGGGGTTTAGGTTTTTGCGATATAAATGAAAAGCTATTTTTATTCTGCTAGCCACTACGATTATAGCAAAACCAATTTTACATAGTTTTTTTTAAAGTTTTACTATTTTTACACAATAAAAGCACTCACAGTTAAGAAACATCATGTTTTTTGTGGTGTCATTTTCTCAAAGTTTTTTTTATTTTCTGAAGATAGTTATGTTAGAGCTATTTTTCTTGCAGCATGTGTTAATTTTCATTGGTACCATTTAACATACAGCATATACCTGTTTGATCACTTTTTTTTATAGTTCATTTCCATACAGATGTGACAATACCAATTATTATTTATTTTTTTTATTTTGGAAGATTTAAAGCGGTTATCTCATCCCAGACATTGGTGGCATATCGCTAGGATATGGTGTCAGATAGGTGTCGTACCTTTGGGACACGCAGCTATGTTTATAAAGGCACCTCCAAAGTAAAGGAAAAATGGCTGTGCATGCCCTTCATACTAGTCAGTGTTGCACTGACAGTTTGCCTATTAGACCCTGCCTATTAGACCCTGCCTCTGGAAGAATGTACATAAAGAAGACGGTCATGAATGGTCAATGCATTGTTCAATGTACACCACATGCAAAAGTGACTGGGTCTGGCAGCCCAAAATGATTCCTGTCCGTGTGGGGGAAGCACTCAGTACCAAAGTTGGTATAATTTTTAAAGGCATTTTATAAACAATAGTGTTGAGCGAGCACCTCTGTGCTCATATGCTCAGGTGCTCTGGCCGAGCACTGGGGGTGCTCGAGTGCTCGGCCGAGCACCCGAGCATAATGTTAGTCAGTGGGACTAAACCAGGCACCCCCCGACTTCTCCTCTTTTACTCCTTTCACTCGTAAAAGTATGCTAATTAACTGAATTTGTACGCATTAGCGTACAATGCGTAGCATTAGCATACAAATTCGTACGCATTAGCGTACAATGCGTAGCATTAGCATACAAATTCGTACGCATTAGCATACAATGCGTAGCATTAGCGTACAAATCAACATTACAGTGAATGCCAGCACTCTCCCGCACGTTTATTCGCTGCGTAGCAGCGAACAAATGTGCAGGGAAGAGACTCGAGCATTGGGCAGAACACCGAGCGGACCCGAGCGTAGGCATGCTCGGCCGAACAGCGAGTTCGGCCGAGCATGCTCGCTCAACACTAATAAACAACATTGTTTTAAGTGTTACCCTGGCCAAGAGATGAGAATACAGAACAGGGGATCCCTCTACTTAACTTTCCTAATACGGTATATGAAAATGGGTTCTCTAAAATGGAGATGACCTTTAACTTCGATTGTCATTTTTTAAATTAAATTGTTTAGTAGAGCTCCTCACAGTGGTTGGGGGGTAGAGAGACTCCTCTTGTGAATTTAATTTTTTATTTAATTTTACTTGTTTTATTTTTCCAGAAGTCCAAGTAAATGTGTATATAAGAGGTCTAGAGATTGGGACAAATGGATCAAAGATTTTGGAAACATTGTAATTATGACTCATGTCCATCATGAAGCATCAATAGTCACCTGTCAAGTCTCTCTTTTCAGCGGATATTTCCAAGAATTATGAACAAATGATATTACTGGTAATTGCTGGATAGGCAGAGATCTAATTGCCATTGCATAACAAATCCCACTACACAGTTTCTGAATTACTCATCATCACCATCCTGTGCTGTGATAGTACACTGGGTTCTCTGCGTTGGAGGCATAAAATTTCCTGTCCTGAATCAGTGCACTGAATCTGTCATGTAAAGTTTTATCTTTGCTTCTCTGTCAGATGCTAATTATTTAGTCTATTGTGGACACTTACAGGCATTACAAATGGAATTGCTGAATAACAATTCAACTCAAAGGTGTGCTATGGATTGGGTTAATATTCATATTAAACACTCGAGTCACATTATTATGACCACCAGCTAATATCCAGAGTAACCAGGCTGCAGCAAGATGGGCTGGGAGTGAAAAAGGTCCTGGTAGTTTGTCACAGTTATCTGGAACTATACATTCTGCAGGGCATCCCACAGCTGTTAGATCAGAGTGGATCCATAGAGTGAACATGACCATTGAGGTGGTCTCACAGATGTTCAATTGGGTTCAAATCTGGGGAATTAGGGGGCCAAGGTAATACTTGGAAGTCTTGGTCATACTCTACCAACCAATGTTGGACTTATATTTTTTTTGCTGTTGGACATGTCTCATTGTCTTGCCGGAAGATGCCATCTGTCCCAGAGAAGACAATCGGCATGTATAGGTGTATGTGATCTGCAAAATTGGATTCATTACCAAATCAGTTGATAGAGCTTTCCACATGGATGAGTGGGCCTAGAGAATGCCACAAAATATCAGAAGCAGAAAACGTGATTGCCAATCAGTGGCAGTCTGATACAGCCGCAAAAATTGAAGCCTTTTCTGCTGATGCAACTTCATCCATCTGCTTCAGATGCCCATATGCAGTAGGGTTCACTGAAATGTTCTTTTAGATACACGTCTGATAGCCCCTAGTTTATTTTGGCAGTGAGCTGCTTTACTGCAGTGTGTCAGTCTGCCTTCCTTTACCTTCATAGCTGACTTTCATCTCTTGCATCATTAGCACATGGTGCCCTGCAGTTTCCATGTCTTATTCATAATGGTGCTATTTGTCCACTCAAGATACCACACCAGCACAAAAACAGCGCAGTTTCAGAAATACTGCCACTCTTAGCCTGTAGCCACTAATCATCCCTTTTTGCAACTCGCTTCTGCCCATGACAACATATGTGCAAAGAACTTAAAAAGGCAGCATAACTTTCATCTTCCTGCCCCTCCATGTGCCTGTGTGTATACTTTAGGCCTCATGCAACTAAATTAAAGGGGCATTCACATCAGGAAAATGTATTTTGTTTAACTCAATATTCATAGAAAGCATAATTTTTTAGAATTGTTGGCTGTTTTTCTTTTTCATTTTTAGAAGTACTATGCCATTAAAACTTAAAGGGGTTGTCCCACAAAAAATATTCTCCAATTTTCAAACCAGCACCTAGATCTGAATACTTTTGTATCTGCATGTATTTAAAAATGTAGTTATTCAATAAAATGTATCTGTATAGCGCCACCTGTAGCTTGTTTTTTTCTTACATCTTTGACCTGCTCACTGAGATGGCCACACATGTTCAGTTTCATCCTTCAACTGCCTCTTGAGCTGTGATAGGGAGATCTGAGACACGTCCCCTGAGCTGCAGCAGAAAAGACACTCCCCTTGAGCTGCCAGCTTGATATAAATCTAGCAGAGAAATGAATGGGGTGATCTCTGGATCCATGGGAGGTACATGGCTGGTTCTAGCTTTCTTAGAAAGAGATTGCCATGTGCTATAGCAAGGATGCCCAACCTGCAGCCCTCCAGCTGTTGCAAATCTACAACTCTCAACATGCTCTGAAAGCTGCAGGCTGTACAGGTATGCTGGGACTAGTTTTGCAACGGCTTGATGGCCGCAGGTTAGGCATCCCTGTGCTATATTATGTCTGATTTTCATTTTTTACATTAGTCATGGGATAACCCCTTTAAATACAAAATAACAAGACCTACAAGATAGATGAGCAATCCAATGTCACTTTACTACTAGTGTGAGAGGGAGATATTATCCGCAAGATAGTTGTAGGCGTAGAATTTATACGGCATTATAACAGTTCTGTGGTTCTTTCAATTGGATAAAGTTGTCCGCAGAAAAACATTGCACTTATTTGTGCTGTGTGTAATGTTCTCATTGTGTCACTACACTGGGGCTCTCTTTAGTAATGGCCTAACTGAAAGAGGAAATACTTTAGAATTCATTTGGTATTTAAATGGAACCACATATTGTAATATATGGTGAAAAATACAAGATCATACTGAACTGTACAGGAGTACAGTGCATACAGAGTGCCAAATATTATCCATCGTTAATACAGGAGGCCTTAAAAAGGCTGTATGAAGATTAGAAAAATAAGGCCACTTTCTTCCATGGGATGTCATGTTTTTTTGTAACTCACATTTAATTGAATGGTGCTGTCATAGTACAGACAGGCCATTTAAATGAGTGGTCCTGGTGGTAATAGCCATGTTTTTTAATCTCATATTACAACCCCTTTAATTGGCTAGAGATATTTAGTTAATTGCAGTCATATCAAAATGTCCAAGTTTTAAGTGGAATTAGATGCTAATATACTCTACTCATCACCAAATTGTGTAGATTCTACAGGTGGGTTTACACAGTACACAGCCATCAGAAAAATTGTGTGCGTTTTTACTGCAGCATTTCCAGCTGATGTGTTTTCAACAAATGAAACCACCGGCATAGAAAATGGAGACTGGTAAAGTGGTGTTAAAAACAAAGGTGTTTCTTCAAATGGCTCAAAGACGCAACCAAAACATATCAATATGTCCTGGGTAAACACAGCCTTAAAGGGGTGGTCCAGTTTTTTGGACTTTATTACCTTTCAACCCTAACTTGCTGTATTTACTGAAAAAAATCACAGTCACCTGCTCCCTGTCACTCAAACCCATGGCTCCCTTCAGCAGTGTTCCAGTCCACATCCAGTAAACTTCCAGAAGGTCAGGGTCTTGAGGCAATGACTAACTTCAGTGGTGACATGTCCCCAAGCAGCACATCACTGTTGGGTCACATGCTGCTTGGAGACACATAACCACCGAGGCCAGTCATTAACCGCAGCTGCGCATTTGAACCCATTTATTTGGAAGACCACTGAAGGGCGCCAGGGACCAAGGGAACCAGAGCCGAGTGGTGGGTAGCAGGTGAGTATGATTCTTTCAATAGGTACAGTAGACTGAGGTTGAAAAGTAAAAGTCCAAAGCCAGACAACCCCTTAAATATACAATAACTTTTGGACATTATTTGCTATTGCTGGCAAATTCTACATAAAACTAAAACTTCTCTATATGTGTAGTACCCTAGACCTACTACTACAATTTGTACATACTTTGTATAGTTATGTATTTTACTTTTTATTTCTGGCCGTAGCTGCCAGGAAGGAATGATTGACAAAGATTGTCAAGGAATAGGGCTAACCACCCTGTTCCTCTCCTCTTAGTAGAAGTGGGCAGGTCCTGCTCCCTGTCAAGAAGGCGAGTTCCTGAAAGAGGGGAGAGGAAGTAAATTGTAGAGCTCCTGCTTCTGATACAAATTCTCCAGAGAGAACCAAACCAACTTTTCTAAAGTAAAATCTTGAGACTCCAGACAGCCGAGCAAACTGCTACCATCAGTATTGAAGGCACTGCTGCAAGGTGAGGGATTATAGCCAAGCCACCCATCACCATACTACCACTAGGCTAGTAACCACCTCCATATCCTTACTGGTGCCAGAGAGATTTGCACTTAAAGCCTGTTGGTTCTGTATGTATTTAAAGGGGTTCTCCAAGTTAAATTTATTGATGACCTATCCTCAGTATAGGTCATCAATATCAGATCGGATAGACTTGTATGGGAACGAGACTTGTATGGGAATGAGCCTTCCCATTGAAATGAATGGGGCAGTTAGATGTAATTACACCTACTCACCGCTACCCATGTTACGGCTAGCGTGTAAACAAATATGGCGCGCCTCCTCTTCAAACAGCTGATCGGCGGGGGTGCCGGGTGTCGGACCCCCGCCGATATGATATTGATGACCTATCCTGAGGATAGTACTTTAGATAGACTACGGCTTGGTTGCAATTCAATTCTGTTTATTTCGCATAGAAAAATGCGGCAAAGTATTGACAGTAACGTTTCGGCCTGTGCGGCCTTCTTCAGACTCTATTGCCGCTGAGGAATGCAAGAATAGTAGGAATGAAGCGCTAGTAAGGAAGTACTTCTTCCACGCAGCATCGCTGCGCTCTTCCTTACTAGCGCTTCATTCCTACTATTCTTGCATTCCTCAGCGGCAATAGAGTCTGAAGAAGGCTGCACAGGCCGAAATGTTACTATCGATACTTTGCCGCATTTTCCTATGTGAAATAAACAGAATTGAATTGCAACCAAGCCGAAGTCTATCTAATGTATTGTACATCGGGGTGGGAACCCTACTCCTGGCAAATTTACAAGTGTGCAACAAGTCTTCATAAAAGATCTTCTATCCTGAGGATAGGTCATCAATAAATACAACTCGGATAACCCCTTTAAAGTTCTACTTGCACTTAGTAAAAGTTTGATCCTGGCCTCATTCTTCGGTACTACATTTCCACTGCACCGATCTCCAGGGAATGACAGCCTGAGGGAATACACCATGACACAATACATTATCAGGGCAACTACTACTCTCATCCTCTACATCGGCTCCTCAGGAGCTCACTCCATGAACAACATGCTGTAAAATGGAAGTCGTGTCATAGCAAGACAAGGCATGCTTCAATGACATGTAATCACCTTGAGTAGATTTGATTTGATTTTGATCATTCTGAAATCTGTGCTGTCCACTGTCTTGCTCTGGCACCAGTGTGACCTAAAAAGTAGATGACATATTTATCACCCAAAAGCAACAACACTGTAATCCGGCCACTATCATAATGCATCCATTTCAAATCCATTTTTCATTTCTAAAAGACACAGCAGTATTTTTTTCCTTCTCTTGTCTCCTGCTTTAATCGCAGTATAAACCTGGGAAATGGATTGTTCTTGCATATTTCGTGCATGACCTAAGACGTGCCATCTTTATTTTTATTTCCCTTTCGTGACCTTTTGCTTTCCCTAAGGAACCAGTCGTGTGATGCATTGCTGCGCTTACTATGGAAAAACATATATATTCTTTGAAGCTACTTACTATATGCATTATACATACCGCATTTATTACTTTATCTTGGATGTACCGTAAATAGTGAAGACGCTGCAAAGATGGGTTTTCTTGGCTTGAGAAAATAATTCATTACCCTCAAGTCATCAATTTTCAGTAATGCATGTGTCCGTCGTGAATAATGCCAACGCCTATTAACTCTGCGGAATGGCAATAAAGGTTGAGTAAGAAAATAATTGTCGAGCAGATCAAAGAGAGGAGCCCCTGCTGAGAGGTAAATGTATATACTGCCAATATTTCATCTTTCAGATCCATTCCGCCTCTTTAACCTAATATGAACACTATAAAGAAAAAAGGGTCCTGAAACTGTTATTGGGAAAGCCAAAAACTAATTAGTCAGAACTTCCCAATGTGTTCAGTGAAAAGTGACTTGGAATAATGGGCTACTTTCTGAAATTTTATAGGTTTACTGAGTCTAGTGTTCTCTGGTATTTCCTGTTGCTTTTGGTTGGGAAGATTGACAAAACTTTACAAGTCATCTTGAGTAACACACAAACCTTTCAATACAGGCAATAACTTGTGGTATCATAAAGTATACAAGTGCACTTGAAGTTAAAATATAGGGGAGGAAAATATGTCAGCGAGGCAATAACTGTATATCACATGGCCATCAATATTCAGAGCGCTGAGCTTTCTCCGCTAGGCAATATGCCAGAGGAACATACAAAAGAGGATATAAAATAAACTAAAAAAAAAAAAGCAAACATGCCATACTATACACAGCGGATATATAAGTACAGCTTGCTGCAGATACTTTAAACATTTACGACTGTTATTATCTGACGTAAATGTGTATTTGAGGGGTGATATGGGCTTTGTTTTCAGAGATATGAAGAATGAAATATTAATCATTGCTGATTAGAGTTGACATTAATCGTACTTGTAAAAAATTGCTTTGTTCAAATTTTTTTAATATAATGCTATTAGTAGAATGGTTCTCTTTGGACAAGATCACACAACCATAATGTAACAGCATTTTGGGGTCTGAGTTAGAGATTAGGATATTCCTGTCTGCATCAACATCCTTTAAAATAATCTTTTCTGAAGGTCGCAGTAATTTTAAAATGTACTTCTTTTACCTTTGTTGCTCCTATCTCACATTCTGGGTTGTGGTCACATGACCAAGTCCATGCCGCTCTTACTTATTTCCTGTGATGTTATGTCCATGGGCATGTCAGTGATAGAGGAGTGTCTATGTAACTAGCTGGGTGGGAGGAGCTATAAACTAGCTGGGTGTTGTTAGGGGAGGTGCTGGAGCTGAGGCAGAGGAAGAAGAAGTGCATCATGGGTTTGGTTGGATACAGCAAAAAGGAAATGCTATATATAGGATGGAAACAAACCAGAGGGGTTGGTTTACATGGTGAAAACGGTTCAGGGGAGTCCAAATGTAAAAGTCTGGGGATATGTACATGAGATGAGCAACTACATGAGAATATTTGTTAAAAACCATAGTAATGTTGGAAACTCCCTTTAAGATGACCCATAGTTCGAATGAACCAAACATACTATAAGTTGACCTAAGTTTGTTCAGCGGAACTGTGGTGGTACCAGGTGTTGCTGCCTTAAGCTTATATTAGACAGGTAGATAATCTTGCACATCATTGCTACCAAGCATTTGTATGAATGCTCGTTAACGATGATCTGGCAGTGTAATACTGCCGCTGATCACCCGGTTGTTCATTGGAATCTTTCAGCAGGTCGCAGATCGTGCTGTCTACAATCTGCTGCCGGCAAATAATGATTTAGTATGGAGATGAGTGATGGCATTGGTGATCGCTCCTCCCTATATTGTGAAGGAGATCACTGCATGTAATAACAGCATTAATATAAATGCTTAAATGTGACCTTAAATCGGGCTCATGCACATGACTGTATTAAGTCAATTTGTGACTTTTACAGAGCTATAATATGGCAATAATAGAAATCTATGGGGTCAAACTGTACTTTCATATGCCTTTTGATTGATTACAGCATAAAATAGCACATTCCAGAAATACGTCAAGGCCCCTCTTGAACTCTATTAGTGAGTTCACCATCACCACATAGTCTCACTGCTCTTACTGTAAAGAATCCTTTTGTTTAGAAACCTTCTTTCCTCTAGATGTACAGGATGTCCCCTCACAGTCACAGTCCTGGGGATAAATAGATGATGGGAGTGATCTCTGTACTGACCCCTGATATATTTATACATAGTTAATAGATCTCCACTCAGTCGTCTTCATTCTAAACTGAATAACCCTAATTTTGATATTCTTTATGGGGAGAACTGTCAGTTGTATGTTACTAAATGTGTATAGTCTTTAGACACTATGTGCACTATTCTTGCTGGGGGGTAGGTTAGGAGGAGTGCTGGCTCTCTTTAAGGAGACTGGCAGTGTGTGGACAAAATAATATGCAAAGAGATATCTCTCAGGCATAGAGAATTATCTTGTTAACACCACCTTTTGGAAGTGGCTCCCTATTGGTCAACTTACGACTTTTTAACAAGCCTTGGGACATGACAAGGGAAAATAGACTAGATACTTAACAGAATACTTAATAGAATAGACTAGATACTTTGACTCATAGGGAGTCACTTCCAAAAAGTGGCGCTAGTGAGGTGGTTCTCTTTGCCTGCAAGGTACCACTTTGCATTTGCTGGTAGGGGGAAGAGGAACTTCAGGGAACTGAAGTCCAATAGTCTTTTCTAAGTTAGACCTGATTCAGATGTCCATCCCAATTTCTGTCTGTAAAACATGGACATATCTGAAAGTCTGTATGGTGTCCTGGTATTTATGTTCCTTTACCAGATCCATTCATTTGAAAGAATGTTTCAGACAAAAAATAGACAAGAATTATGTGTGCAACAATTTTCTCAGCACAGACAGCAAAAACAGAAGCATGAATAGCACCAATAACTTTAATGTTATGCTAGTGCAATATGTTTACCACATGGATGACAATTACTGCTATCTGGATTAGGCCTATGCTTAGGACAGTTCAATGTCATTCTTCTTTTTGAACAGGTTACAGCGCTTGTGTGAGCGCTGATTCCTCTTCAATGTTTACATGCCTGCCATCTCTATTGTAGCAGCGGTGCAGGGTAATAAAAGTTTCCTCTCCCATTCAAG
Organism: Rhinella marina; assembly: GCA_900303285.1. Taxonomy (NCBI): domain Eukaryota; kingdom Metazoa; phylum Chordata; class Amphibia; order Anura; family Bufonidae; genus Rhinella; species Rhinella marina. The sequence continues at coordinate 240,482 of ONZH01012910.1, forward strand.
TTTGTTACGAATAGTGGGCATGGACCCGCTGTGCCAAGTACATGGTTTGCAGGTTTACAGGTAGGCCAGTATTTGCTCCTGGAAGTCTCACTGCTGAGTAAGTTCTTGGAAAACCTTGGGCAGACCCATATGAAGTGACCCAGCAGGGTCCAAGGGCTGAGCTTGCTGTTATGGATAGTGGGCGCGGACTCACTGTGCTAACTAACCGGTTTGACTTTGTCCAAATCTTAAGGGCAATGTCCTGGTGGTCACCTGGTATTCACCCTGTAACCCCTATTCAGGGATCTGGACTTCGATGCAGGGAACCGGCCAGGCCACTACCTCCCGGAGTAGTTGCAGCTGACCCACAGAGATCCAAGACACTGCAGCGTAACATCAAAGGATCTTGCAGTACTCATAGTCAAAAAATAGGCTAAGGTCAGGGCCGGTGGGGTTCATGCATGTCCGTGAAACAGATCTGATGTTAAGGCAGGGAGCAATGGGGCAATTCGTTAAACAGGCTCAGGTCAGAATAGGAGGCAGGGAATAGAATCGATCAGGCAGAAGTTTGGTACATGGGTAGCAGATAATCAAAACTTCACTTGGTCAATTAGAGACTAGGAACCTAAAGCTCAGGCACCCTCCCACTTGTGAAGGTGCCTTATGTACCAAGGGACAGCCAGCCGTAGGTTGAGGAAGAATTTTGGTGTGCACATGCTAGCCCTTTAGCAAGTTGGCAAAACCTGAATATAAAAAACACTGCTATAACGCTGCTGTGATTGTGATTTGCTACATTCTTAAAGTGGCTGTCTCATTTCAGCAAGTGGCATTTATCATGTAGAGAAAGTTAATAAAAGGCACTTACTAATGTATTGTGATTATCCATATGGCCTCCTTTGCAAGCTGGATTCATTTTTCCATCACATTATACACTGCCCATATCCAGGGGTTACGACCACCCCCCTTGCTTGCACACTATAGGAATAAGTGCCAGACTCTGTAGTGGCCGGGACCATTGGAGCGCTCATAGGCACGCACGTGCAGCAGCTCCTGTCCCATTCACTTTGTATCTGTCCTGCAGCAGTGGCTGTTACCCCTGGAACTGAGCAGTGTTTAAGCATTATTGTAAATATCCTTAGATTATTTCGGTATCAATGAGAATTGCAAGCTTCATATATATATATATATATATATATATATATATATATATATATTTATTTATTTATACAGTGGGGAAAAAAGTATTTAGTCAGCAACCAATTGTGCAAGTTCTCCCACTTAAAAAGATGAGAGAGACCAGTAAGTGACATTATAGATAGACCTCAACTATGAAAGATAAAATGAGAAATCAAATCCAGAAAATCACATTGTCTGATTTTGAAAGAATTTATTTGCAAATTATGGTGGAAAATAAGTATTTGGTCACCTACAAACAAACAAGATTTCTGGCTCTCACAGACCTATAACTTCTTCTTTAAGAGGCTCCTCTGTCCTCCACTCATTATCTGTAGTAATGGCACCTGTTTGAACTTGTTATCAGTATAAAAGACACTTGTCCACAACCTCAAACAGTCACACTCCAAACTCCACTATGGTGAAGACCAAAGAGCTGTCGAAGGACACCAAAAACAAAATTATAGACCTGCACCAGGCTGAGAAGACTGAATCTGCAATAGGCAAGCAGCTTGGTGTGAAGAAATCAACTGTGGGAGCAATAATTAGAAAATGGAAGACATAAAAGACCACTGAAAATCTCCCTCGATCAGGGGCTCCATGCAAGATCTCACCCCGTTGGGTCAAAATGATCACAAGAACTGTGAGCAAAAATCCCAGAACCTCACGGGGGGACCTAATGAATGACCTGCAGAAAGCTGAGACCAATGTGACATACTGTGAAGAAATATTGTTAGGAAACATATATGTACGTAACGCACAAGTGCTGCCAAAAATTACACGGAACAGGCACTCCAATACAAGGGGTATAAAGAAGGGCCTCATTCACATTGTGGAACAATTGTTCTTGTTGTGGGACTCATACACTCATAAAGCCTATGCACAAAGTGACAAGTCTGCCAAAAATTACAAGAAACAGGCACTCCGATACACCTTTAATTACACATAAAGGAGGGCACCAGACACACCCGTGAAAAATTAAGATTGATGGCCTGCTGGTGAACAGATCCATGAAAACATTATTTTTGAGGGACTGGTGGTGAACAGACCCATGAAAACATTATTTTTGAGGGCCTGGTGGTGAACAGACCCATGAAAACATTATTTTTGAGGGACTGGTGGTGAACAGACCCATGAAAACATTATTTTTGAGGGACTGGTGGTGAACAGACCCATAAAAACATTATTTTTGAGGGACTGGTGGTGAACAGACCCTTGAAAACATTATGGTTGAAGGCCTGGTGGTGAACAGACCCATGAAAACATTATGGTTGAAGGCCTGGTGGTGAACAGACCCATGAAAACATTATGGTTGAAGGCCTGGTGGTGAACAGACCCATGAAAACATTAATTATGGGGGTAACGTTAACTAACAACAGCTACAAGCGTAGAAAACGGAGGAGGAGGTAGACAAGAGTGTTTTCTTTTGAAATAGGGTTTTGTAGACTTCGGGTTCGCACAGCCCATGACATGACACTAGATATTTGGCTGTAAAATTATGGCCCGGCTGACAGCAACAGTGTGAAGACAGCACTCAGACTATTCTGCCCTGCAAAGCCTGATCTAATCACCAGCATCAGCAAGAGGAGTATGAAATTTGGATGTAATCCAGCCTTTATTCATTTTTATAAAGGTATTTTTTTGAACACTGCCTGGTGACAGATTTGTCCGTTTGGGTGTCACCACCCCCCCAGCGGCACTAAAAACCCTCTCTGACAGGACACTTGAGGCTGGGCAGGAAAGAAGCCCTAGTGCATAGTGGGACAGTTCTGGCCACTGTTGTAATCTGCCTGCCCAGAAGTCCAGGGGGTCTGAGAAGAGGCTTTGTGAGCCAGACTGCAGGTAAGCCTGAACCTGCTCATTGAGGCGGTTGATCTGGGCCTGCTCACTTGACTGTAGCTGTTGGGAGCCTGCAGAGAAAAATTCCTGCATCATACTCATTAGGCTTAACTGTCTGCTGCTGGTTGTGGCAGAAGGTGGATTACTCGGCCGGACCTCCTTCTCAGACATGCTGGCAGCAGGCTGGGGCTGGCTGAAAGCTCTGACCAGGTTACTACATAGCTTCTCCCGCAATGAGATTAATTTCTCTTCCCTTTCCTGGGGAGGAAAACAATCCCCCATGTTGGATTGATACCGCGGGTCCAGAAGCATCGCCAGCCAGTATTCGTCAGTCTGCCTTATGTTTAGGATACGCCTGTCAGTGCATAAGCATGTGGCATACAACTCGCCATCCTGCCCAGCGTGCCTAAGATGCCACTTCTTTCCATCTCAGCCTCTCTCTGAGAAACTTCTGTGTCCCTGATAGTCTCATCCTCCACCTGTGTCTCCTCCTCCTCCTGGTCATTAACATCACCCTCATTAAAATCCTCCTCCTCTTCCCCCTCCTCTAACTGAAGCTCCTCATCCTCATCCTGCTCCACAAGGGAACTTTGGCGTTGGGGCTCCCCTACAGTGACAGCATGGCGGCCAGTAGACAAATTACCAGGATTTCCTTCCCCCATTGCCCCCTGCTGCATGAGCGTGAGTGTCTTTTCCAGCACAAATATTATTGAAATTACGTCGTTCACACTGCAGCTGTCCTGGCTGACCAATTTGGTGGCTTCTTCAGTGCAGGCATCTCGGACCAGCCTCCACTGCCGGAAATCAAAGCCGCACCTGCTCCCTATGCTGTAAGATTCTGGCTGCTGCTGGACAAAATCGTCCACTGCTCTACGCTGCTCTAGGAGTCGCTGCAACATATGAAGAGTGGAATTCCACCGGGTCGGCACGTCACCTATTAAGCGGTGTGGCGGAAGACCGTTTTGACGCTGCAGTTCCAGCAGAGCGTGCCGAGATACATATGAATGGCTAAAATGAGTGCAAAGCTTCCGCGACTTTGCCAGCACTGTGCGCAGGCCAGTGAATGTTTTTAGAAATCTTTGCACCACTAGATTTAGCACATGTGCCATACAGGTAGCATGCGAGAATTGATCCAGGTTCAGCGCTGCCACTATATTTGTCCCATTGTCACTCACTACCTTGCCCACTTCCAGCTGACGTGGAGTCAGCCAGTGCACTATTTGCTGCTTCATGTAATGCAGCAAGCGCTGGCCTGTGTGGCTGCTACTGCCAAGACAAACTAAGTCTAACACTGCATGGCAGCGTTTCACCTGGCACATGTGATATGAAGGAGTGCGGGTAACTTGGTGCCCTGACGCTCCAGCAGGTGGACTGCCCGTGGAGGTGGAAGCGGATAGTTGTTGGGTGCTCTGCTGCAATCCTGGCTGGAAAGCACGTGGAGGTGCCAACAGCAATTGCTGGGGTGTTCCTGCCTTGCTGCCACTAAATACATTCAGCCAGTGTGCAGTAAAGGACATGTATTGTCCCTGGCCGTAAGCACTGCTCCAGGTGTCCACCGTGATGTGCACCGTGCTGCAGAGAGACAGCTGCAGGGAGTGTCCAATATTCTCTGCCACGTGGGAGTAAAGGGCGGGAATAGCTTTGTTTGAAAAGTAATGCCGGCTAGGGACCTGCCAGCGTGGCTGAGCGCAAGCCATTAGCTCCCTAAAAGCTGGGCAGTCAACCAGCTGGTACGGCAGAGACTGCACAGCCAGCAACTTTGTCAGGTGACTGTTCAGTTTGCGCACTGTCGGCTTACTTGTGGCGTAAAACAGCTTCCTGGCCACGCATTCGGCAATGGACGGCTGCCGAATGAGAGGAGGTGGAGACATGCACGCACTGGGCGACGATGAGGTGGATGTACTACTTACACCCCGAGATGCGGGCTGAGCTATGACCCTGGATGCGGCCTGCCTGACAGAAGGGACCCCCAGAGAAGTAACCAGCTCTTTACTATTATTGGGCTGCTCTAAATTGCCGGCATGACGCTGCTTCAAATGGTTCCACAGAGCAGTGGTCCCAACATTTGCGGCTTTCCCACGGCTCAATTTCTGCTTACAGAAATTACACGTGGCCATACTGCTATGCCCCGGCAGAGTGGTAAAATACTTCCACACACCCGACGTGCGACCTCCACAGCTGGCCAAGCTTCTCGCACGCTTACTTCCTGCTGCCGGCCCCACTATATTTGGGGTCTCGCTAGTTTCCAGGGAAGCACTAGCCCTGGGCCTAACTCGCCTCTGCCCTCTGTTGCTGCCACTACTAGTACCACCCTCCTCCTCTGAGCTCAAATCCTCCTCCGTTTCACAGGTCCTCCGGCCTAACACATCAGATTCCTCATCAGACTCCTCCACAACACATTTTTGCAAATTAGGCTTTTCCCCACCAACTGACAATTCCGGGCAGTCCAAAATCTGACTGCCCTCTAAGAAATCCTCAGGGAGGCTGTCCTCTATAACCGCCGGATTATAAGTTGGGCTTCGGTGGCTTTTTTTCCTAGAAATTGCTGAAGGGACACCACTAGGAGGGAACACTGAAGCCAGAGAGGTGGCAGAAAATGACGGGGTTTGCTTGAGTGGAATGGTGGAGCAAGACGAGTCTGACCCCTGGCTACATATGGACACTGTATCAGCAGATGACAGCAGATCATCCGGCTGAGACTGAGATGAGCGTGCCATCCACTCCACTACCTCATCTGCTTTCTCCTTCACTACAATGTTGCGCCTTGGTGGGTTAGCCCGGTGGAACAATGGCCAAGTATTAGGAATATTACTAGCAGATGCTCCGGCTACAGGTCTTTTGGCACTGCTGCCCTGTGCCACCTTCTCCTTTTTTTTTAAAGCTCAAAGTCTGGCTGGAACTGGACCCCTTTTGCTTATCCATGCCAAAGATTTTTTAATTCATTTTGTGGCCCTGCAGCTGGTCTTTGTCCCTGTCTCTCCCTGTCTCTCCCTGCCTCTCTCTCCCTGCCTGATTATTACTAGCCCTGACCTGGCCCTGCACTTGCCCTGCAGAATCCCTGATATATGTATGATAGATTCCCACTACAATTACACCCCAGTTAGAAGAACACAGTGTCTCTGAACTTCACAAATTCACAACAGTGCTTCTGCTCCCCTCAGCAGTCGCAGCAGAAATAAAGCGTCACTGGCTTACTGAGCCTGAGCCAATCAGAGCAAGCCCAGTCTACTAGGTCAGGTGACCGCTTTCTTCCCGGGCTTTTGCGCACGATAAACGAACGAACAGTAAAAGATCGTTAATAAATTGAATTCGTACGCAACAGCGTATACAGTAACTAATTCGTACTCAATTGCGTATAATTTATAGGACAAACTACGTAGCGAATGCGTACAAAGCCGAAGCGAATCGACTAATATTCGGATTCGCTTCGCAGCTTAAAAATCCCAAGATTCGATACGAATCTACGAAGCAGCGAATAGATTCGCTCATCTCTAATTTTAGCATATTTGTTGGTTACGTGTTTCTGGTGCATTATTTTGTAGGTTTATATGGTTATTATATGTACTCCGTTTACTTTTGGAGTACATTAGCTATGCATCTGAGAGTGGGAATATGTGATATGATATACGGATAGAGATGCACTTTATATTGGATATATATATATATCTGTCTTGCTGACATTGTTGGTATGCCATACTACGGGTACGGCCACACATCAGGTTTCGGGATGCAGTTTTGGAAGACAAAACTGGGACTGAATTTGAAAAAGAGGAGAAGTTATACCTGTCATTTAAACTTTCACTCCTCTTATGATCCAATCCTGATTTTGGCTTCTAAAACTGCATGCAGAAAACTGACTGTGTGGCCATACCCTAAAAGTGTAGCATACGCGTTCATACCGAGTTGCATTAATTCTTCATGATCTAAATTGATTTTTCTTGTACTTGCCTAAAAAGAAGCATAAATATAGGTTGTATATATATATAATCCTACAGACGTTTTTAGTTGTACTACAAGACATGCTGTCTCTTTGTAAGTCTAATATATCTGCTAGGAATATATTTGAACACTGAAATGCTAATTATAATATGAGCATTTTACTTTGCAGCATCTCCTTTTAGCTTGTTTGCTTTTTTAGTGCGTAGACAGCAACTGTTGCTAGAAGGATGTTGATACACAAGGGAAGCATTTGACTGGAGTGAACGATTTGTTACTAATTTTTCTATATAGCATGAAAGCATAAACTGTGACGCAATGGGAACCTGCCTTCTGGCGGCTACAGTGCATGCTGCTATTTCCAGATTCCCAATGACTAAAATAGATGGCACCGCTTGTTTCTGACACACAGACATATCATCACAGATAAAATGGGGCTTGTGCAGGGTAACATTAAAAATAATGTACAATGCACCTACATAAAACAGACTAAATAAAGTGCAGAAGTCACAACAAATTCATCTCCTCAATGGGATTTCATAAATGTAGAGCTTCTATGTTAATAATGATCATTTATTTTAGTGTAATATTATCGATTTATTTATATATAGGTTAGCCTTGCATGCTGAAAAATATAAATTCAAGGAAAATATAATATGTATTATTATTCATCAGTTCAAGTCTATGAAGAGACTCAAGTTTTTGCCATTTCTGGCATATCACTTATGCATTAAAGGGGTTATCCCATGAAAAACATAAAAAATGAAAATCACACATCTAGTACATGACAATCTCTTTCTAACAAAGCTAGAACCAGCCCTGTACCTCACATGGATCCAGAGATCTCCCCATTCATTGTCTGCTAGATTTATATCAAGCTGGAAGCTCAAGGGGAGTGTCTTTTCTGCTACAGCTAAGGAGGCGTGTCCATGCTCTGCCTATCACAGCTCAAGAGGCAGCTGAAGGATGGAACTGAGCATGTGCGGACTTTTCAGTGAGCAGGACAAAGAAATAAGGCAGAGAACATACAGCAGGTGGTGCTATACAGATACACTTTATTGAACACAATTTTTCATTACATGCAATTACAAAAGTATTCAGATCCAGGGGCTGGTTTTGAAAACTGTAAAATATTTTTTTTATGGGACAACCACTTTAACACCGTATGGGACCAATTGGAACTGACTTTACTTCAGAATTAAAGCAAATGAGAGCATTAAAAGTGAAGCAACACTTTTGATAGACCTTGACTATTTGGCCCAGAAATGTAAAATATTTTACTATAATATATTTTTATTACATTTGTTTTCACAGAGCAACTGCCTCACCTGCTCCAGGAAAGGAGAATTCCCCATATGTACAGGCAGTTCTGATGACCATGCAAGGTCAGCTGCAACTGCTAGTAATAGAGAACACCAAAGAATTGCACCAATAAATACAAAATAATCACGTTTATTAATTCATCAAAATATATAAAATAACACACATATGTAGAAATTCAATGAAAGTAACATATACACAAATAAGAAGGAGAACAGGGCAAAGTGCTAATGTTTCAAGGTGCTTAACTAGAGTATACCACATAATACTTGATAAAGTGCAAGTGCATAATCACAAACGCATGGGACACCAAAAAGCACAACAGTCATAAAGGTAATAATACAGACCACAGACTCCTCTGACCCCGACGTACGTTTCGCCTTCAGCTTCCTCAAGGGGATCCCCTTGAGGAAGCTGAAGGCGAAACGTACGTCGGGGTCAGAGGAGTCTGTGGTCTGTATTATTACCTTTATGACTGTTGTGCTTTTTGGTGTCCCATGCGTTTGTGATTATGCACTTGCACTTTATCAAGTATTATGTGGTATACTCTAGTTAAGCACCTTGAAACATTAGCACTTTGCCCTGTTCTCCTTCTTATTTGTGTATATGTTACTTTCATTGAATTTCTACATATGTGTGTTATTTTATATATTTTGATGAATTAATAAACGTGATTATTTTGTATTTATTGGTGCAATTCTTTGGTGTTCTATATTTGAGGCTTTTTTGATTGCACCTTTACTGTTTGACAGCTCGCAGTGCCTCACTCTTTTGATTGGTGCTAGTAATAGAGGTAACCAAGGATTTTATCTCCTTGATGTTTTTCCATTAAAGTGACTTTATCATCAGGGGGTGCTTCTTGAGGAGATAATCTGATATATAACCTTGTAAGCAATGATACATGGAAAACAATATGTAGATTAGCTTTCCTCCAGAATGAAGAAATCTGAATATCTAGAACCACCTACAGAAAGCTAACTTTAGTACCTGGTAGCTAACATTAGTTGGCACTAACGAAACAACTTCCTGTGAGATCACTTCTAAGCAGTCATCTCATTATAATCACAGGCAAGATTACAATGACCAAAAACACATGTTACAGATAACACAGGATCCAACATTCCCAATAGGTGATGGTCACAGCGCACTACTCCCTCTTCCCTGCACAGTTACATCTGCACATGTGAAATAACATGGTCATAACACTCTGAGGTGCCTGGTTCCAGATCTTTGGAACTGCTGATATAGCAACTCAGGCAAGATGGCTGCATTTATGATAATATATAGAATATATATAATGAGAAAATAAAAACCGGTTGTGAAAAAGACATCTTCCATGTACAAAATGATGCAGATATATTTTGGAACTTGATAACAGATGCAACTGCAATATAATGTACAACTAAAGAAAAAGGTCACTTTATTAAAGGGGTTATCCCATGACTAATGTAAAAAATGAAAATCAGACATCATATAGTGCATGACAATCTCTTTCTAACAAAGCTGGAACCAGCCCTGTACCTCACATGGATCCAGAGATCTCCACATTCCACAGGGGGTGTGTCCCTGCTCTCCCTATCACAGCTCAGGAGGCTGTTGGAGGATGAAACTGAGCATGTGCGGCCTTCTCAGTGAGCAGGTCAAAGAAATAAGAAACAGAACAAACAGCAGGTGGCGCTATACAGATACATTTTATTGAATAACTCACTGGCTATGCTATTTTTTTTAATTACAAGCAATTACAAAATAATTCAGGTCCAGGAGCTGGTTTTAAAACCATAGAATATTTTTCATGGGACAACCTCTTTAAGAGGCGCAGCTAGGGGTGGTCATCCAAAACATGTAATCTGGGTGCTGGTTGCCAGGAGGGGTGTCATCAAGCCACTCTGCCTTGGTCAGGGTACTTAGATATAGGGTGAGAGGTGAAATGAACTTTTGCCCCTAGGGATTTTTTGGGATTTTCATATTGATGGCCCATCCTCAGGATAGGTCAAGAATAGTGTTGAGCGAATTGAAGGATCTGAAGTAGACTTCAACCCGAATTTCAGGGAAAATTTGATTCACAGCAAAGCCAAATTTCCTTTTGCTTTGTGGTAACAAATAAAGATCATACTCACTTCATCCATTTGAGCGCGAAGAGACCACTGTGGCCATCTTCCTTGAAGATCCTGCGCAAAATCTCGTGCATGGTGACGTATGACGTCACCACGCCGGCCAGCGTGATGACATCATCACGTACCACACAAGATTTTGCACTGTATCTTCAAGTAAGATGGCCACGGCAGCCTCTTAATGCAGCTGAGGGGTTCAATGACGGGGGGCGGTGCCATTGCCATTACCCATCTTTGCACACACTACTTACAAAGATTCCTGATGAAGCAAATTTTTTTGTAAAATTCGGCGAGGCAGCCAAATCAAATTATTAAGAACTTCACTGGTGAAGTCATGAATATGAGAAAGGTTGGGGACCAACTCCCGGCACCTCTACCGATCAGCTGTTTGAGGAAGTCACGGCACTTATTGGAGCTCTGATGAGCACCATGGTCTCCTCGCTGCCCACCAAGCATGGCACCATCCATTTGATACCAGTTGTGCTTGGTATTGCAGCTCAGCCCCATTCACTTGAAATTAAATCCACAGTAACTGAATTTAAACATGCCTGAGATAAACATGTATCTATCCTAAGATAAAAATTAAGGAATAATAAAAGGGAAGACTAGATGGACCAGGTGGTCTTTTTTTCCCGTCAATCTTCTATGTTTCTATGTTCCTATGAATGGGATTGAGCTGCACCTGTGCCATGTGACTGATTAACATGTTGCTAAATGGCAGAGGAAGAAGCCTATGTGCTCACAGAGCACCACGGCCTCTTGAAACAGCTGATCAGCAGGAGTGCCAGGAGTTGGACTGCCACCAATCTCATATTGATGACCTATCCTGAGGTTAGGTCATCAATATGATAATCCCAGAAAACCCCTTTAATCACTACTTGGCATCTCTGCCTTACGGCTACAAACCTGAAGGAGATACACTGTGTCCCAGGTCTCTTTACCCCTTGGAAACCTTGATCTTTGCCAGAAGCTCAGTAGCAGAAACCTATCAATGGGTATAGATGCCTAAATAGATGCCTAGAAGATAGATCAAGCCCACTTAACCTCATAACTGGATGAAACTCAGCATTAATGGAACCATACAATGGGGGTGTCTAAGGGCCTCATTTATATAGGAATAGCCCTTTACTGAAATAATGCAAAGTGTTGTACTGTATATTTAAGGTTCGTAACTAAGGATTCTCTCAGACTATGTTTACTGTTTACATACTGTGGACCATGCTCTACAAATCAGTGCTCGTCTTTGGTAACAGGTAAGTGCTTACCAATCTCAAGAAAAAAAAGTTCAAATTCAGGGGCTGCAAAGAGATAATGGGCAATATGAACATGGAGACAAGTTCATCTGGCCTGAGGTGGTCTATGTGTTTTCTGTGCTATGATGTAACAAATGTTTTACACAAAACTAAGTTTTTGGCTGGAAATAGACTTTGCGCACTTCCACCATTTGACTTTATACCCTCCAACACTTTCCTGAACTTCTGACCCTGCAGAGCTATATCACAGTAAATTGTGTTCTCTTCATATTGTTGGTGTTTCATCCAGTTCTAGATGAGATTGGACTTGTCAGGTTTGCGCCTTCGTTTTGGCAGATGACAGGACTAATTGTTAAAACTGACAACAAAAAATGAAACAGCCTCTAGGAACTTCAGATGCCTTTGAAAGATGCAACGTCAATTACAGACTTAATTAGAAGGAGATGGCTGTATGATGGGTAATACTTAGCTGGTATCCACATTTGATGGAAGTATTATTAATATAAGGTACAGTCACTTTGATTTTATCTGCTGTTTTCTTTAGGGAAAGCAATACTTTAAAGGACATCTGTCAGCAGTTTTGTACCTATGAAACTGTCTGACCTGTTACATGTGCACTTGGCAGCTGAAGACATCTGTGTTGGTCCCATGTTCATATCTGTTTACATGGCTTAAATGACCTTTTAATACATGCAAATGAACCTCTAGGAGCAACGGGGCCGTTGCCCTTACACCTAGAGGCTCTGTTCTCTCTGCAACTGCTGCGCCCTCTGCACCTCAGCCAGTTTCATAGGTACAAAACTGATGGCAGATGCCCTTTAAAGTGAATATACATATTTGGATGCAACTTTTTATAAAGCCTCATGCACATGGCACATCTCACAGCTCTGCATAGTCTACCTAATATACAGCCCTATAATCTAGGTTATATAGCGCTGTAATATGGCACCCATAGCACTGTATAGTGTCCATAGTGTACCTCTACATGTCTTTTATTTATTTTTTACTTCTTTTTCTGACTTATTTCACATGAATGTAAAACTCATAGTGTGTTCCATCAGGTGCCATATTATGGAGGTATTATCCCCTGTAAGCACTGCACTTGAAAGACTACATATATATTTTGGCTGTAAGCATGCCAAAATTATCTGAATAGTGGATCAGTACCTATGATACCCGGATAGACATTCACTGTATGACAGTCTGTCACCGATCAACTAAAGGCAAATGGCTGAATGAAGAAAGTAAGCAAAAGGCAGTGTATGAATGTATCTCTGTATGCTTGGTATTGAGAATTGTGCAAGGGAGGGAGAGGGTTAATAATGAATTGGTATCCAGTATCATGCTGAACTTTAGCAGCCGGTGGTGCGGATGGGGGGTCTCATTTGCATTCCTCAGCTTTTGGCACCAAGAGATGCTGCTACTTTAGATATTTCATATTAGTTTATTGAATTATTTTCCAAGATTTGATAAATCTTTGCTAAAAGAAACACATAGGTTGCTCCTGATCATACAAGTCATTTATGAAATCACTTGTATTAACAATTCTGTGTTGTCGGCATCTCCTTTCCATAAAAGCATGTGTGACATTTCATCCATGGTGACTACAACCCCCTCTAGAGCTAAAGCCATTAGACACAGCCATCACATGCCAGAAGTAAATGATGGTGCTATGGAAGAGCCATCACCTAGATAACACTGCTTACTGCTATGCATGGGGCATTGTTTTCTGTAAGATTCATTAAAGGGGTTTTCTAGTTTTCATCAGCATCATTTATAATAACCATTACAGGTCGCTGTAATTTTGTAATGTATTTCTTTTACCTTTATTGCTCCTATCTTCTGTTCTTGGCTGTGGTCACATGACCATGTTCATGCCGCTCTTTCTTATTTCCTGTGATGTTATGTCCATGGTTGTATAAGTGATTGGTAACTACCTGGGTGGGAGCAGCTATAAACTCGGGGCGGTGCTGGTGGTGTGGAAGAAAGGAGAAGTGGATGATGGGGTTGGTTGGATACAGGAAAAGGAAGTGCTACATACAGGATGTAACAAACCAGAGGAATTGGTTTACATGGTGAAAATTGGTCAGGAAAGTCCTAATGTAAAAAATTAAATCATTGGAAAAATGTACAGGAAATAAGCAAGTACATGAGGATATCTGTTAAAAACCATAATAATTCCAGAATACCATAGTAATTCCTTTTGTATTTAAAAAAAAAAAAAACATTTAACCCCCTATAAAAATGCACTTTTCTAAAGCCCGAAGTATGCACTATATACTGAGGCTGGTATGCCGTATTTCCACAGATTATATATGACTGTTTTATGGTGAAATTATGGTGTAATTTATATCATTTTTGTGGTGCAGAAATATAGAAAAAACAGATTTTTGGTGTTGCTTGTTTATTTTTTACATCTTTCGTGTTTACCACTAAATAACCTGATAAATTAATTAATCTGTGAAAAATAAAATGTATTTTACACTAAATAATGGTGATATTTTGGGGAAAATGTTTTCAATTTTTAAAAAATGTTTTTTTTTTTTAATTATATTATGTATTATATTTTTAAAATACCATGATGGGATTACTATTTACAGCTTTTTATTTCAGATTTATAATATATTAACATGGGTGGTGGTAGACTTGGCGTGAACCTGGTCCTCTGGAAATGTTTTATTGATGATATTATTTTTGTGTGGAAAGAAAGGGAAATTTTATTTAAGAGGTTTTTAGAGGATCTAAATAAAAATGAATTTTATCTACATTTTACCCCAAACTGGAGCCATACGGAGATTAACTTTCTGGACTTAACCATTTTTATTGAAGAAGGTCAGATACAAACAAAAACTTACTGTAAACCTACAGATAGCAACAGCTACATTTCTCTGGATAGCTGCCATTTGCCAATATGGCTTACTAAAATCCTCCGAAGTCAGTATATAAGGTCACATAGAAACTGCACCAAGATAGAAAGATTTGAGGAGGAAGCAAGTATATTAGATAAGAAGTTTGAGGAAAAGGGGTACAAAAAAGACCATTTAGATGTAATTAAAAAAGAAATAAGAAATATAGACAGGAACATTATGTTACAAAATAAAATAACGGATCAAATAAAACTGGAGGAAATGAACCCAGATGGAGAATATATAAAAATCCCAATTATTACACAATACAGTGAGAATGAACGCCTCCTAAAACGGATTGTGAGGAAACATTGGGATATATTAAAACAAGACAAAGTAATTGGTGAAAAGATCCCAGAGTACAACACCTTTATTTTTAAGAAAGCACGGAACCTATGCAACTTTGTAGCCCCCTCCATAAAATAAAATACTGCCTTAAATAAGAAAATAGAACAACTAGACACCGAAAAAAGGCTTTTTTCCCTGTAAAATGTGTATGAATTGACGAATAATTAAACAAAAGGAATCTATTCTAGAAATAAATAGTGGGACAGAGACCTTTAGGATTCAAAATTATCTCACATAGAGTACCAGGGGGGAGGGAAGCCTTTTTAAGTACCAAAGAGAGAGAGACGAATTGTCCCTGACGAAGGAATACAGCTATTCCGAAACGTCTTGGAAGTTGTTTGGTCCTTACAGGCATCTTTACCAAGATGTGTGATGTCACACAGAAGCTTCTCCGTGTCAACGGCAAGGAGAGTCTACCCACATGCACGCCAGCCTCCGGCCGGGGCAGCGCGCACGCAGTGGAAGTACTCAGAAGAGGGGATGCTATTACTTCGAGCTCCAGGATTCTCTGCATACAGGATCGCCTCCCTAACTGGAACCTCGATAAAGACAGGTACTTAATCTACTGACAAGGAGTGATGCAATACTGATTTGACTACTAAAACTTACAATATCCATCCTTGGTGACTATACTGTAGCGCCGATACCAGCGCGGATACATTTACTTTATAGAACATTTATTACTACTTTTTAGTGAGTTTGGGCAACTCTTGCAGGTATCTTGCAGCAGTCCCCAGTCTCTTTGTGGTTCTTATCATAAGATTTTGGGATCAGGCACTACTGATAGCGATAGTGCTGGTGTTTTATAGTTTTTTTTTATATATTATTAATATGTTAACATATTTCTGCATGCAAATACATTATACTCTGTGTCACTATGACACAGGCTGCTGTTAGGACAATACTAGTATAACCTAACAGCCGGCTTACAGTACAGACATACCTGGAGTCCATTATAGACCCTCAGGGCTGACTGTGGATGACTCCCCAAACTTCAGTTGGGTCACTGGCAAGCTTCCTCTGACCCCATTTGTGTAGCCGAAGCCTGTGGTAAGAACGGAGGCTGTTGGCATCAGCCGGTTCTTATGGCTGGAGAGCTTCAGCAGCCATTAAGTCCCTCAACTGCAGTGATGCCAAAATATGTCGCTGCAGACTGAAGTCCTGCATCAACCGTGAAAAGACAGTGGGTGGTCAGTAAGGAGTTAAAAAACAATGTAGAATTCTTTCTTTTAAACCCTTCAACTAGTCTTAATCCACTTGAGAAGCGCTTGAGTGTAATAATAACTGGCGCTTGATGCTTTACCAACCTGGATTGGAATACGGACTGCACATTTCTTTCCAAATTGATTATTGTATTGTTCTTGGATGTTCCTGATTTTTTTTTCATTTCTTAAAAATATAAAAGATTTTGTAAGTAATGAATTCCATACACATTCCTTAATCAGCTAAAATGGTGAAGCATTAAACTTTCCTCTGGCATTATTGGCAGGTGAAATATGCCTTTTTTATGATTTAGTAATAACTCTGAAACGAACTCCCCTGATCTTCACCCCTCCAAACCACCTGCACTTTTTAACAGCCCCGAATCCAGGATACCAGAAACTAATAAAACGTTAACCTGCCAATTAACGACTAGGTAAAACTTCAACGTTGGACAATATTTTGCTTGCTTTCATGAAGCCGCACACCTACATGAGCTGCAAAGTACAACGATCCAAGCTGAATTTAGATATTTTGTTGATACAGAAATTCTCCCTGAGATGAGAATTCGGGGGAAAGGTTTTTAGTACCGGCTAATAGAACGATAAAATACTTGCGTGGAGCAGAGAGATGGGGAAGGAACATTTCATCAGGTGCCTTGCTGACATTTTCAAAGCTAACGGACTTAGGCCGTGTTCACATCACCGTTTATTTTTCCGTTCTTCTGATCCATCAGAAAAACAGAAAAATAAAGAAAAAACAGATTCTGAATTTTAAGCATCCACTTTGCTCATTTATGCACATTTGCATCTGTTTAAGCCATTTGCGTCTGAGGTACGTTATTTTAGACAGAAAAAAAGTCCTGCATGCATAAAGGATACAGGATCAGTTTTTGTTTTGTTTTTTGATCAGAAGAATGGAAAAATAAACAGTGAGTTGAAACCAGCCTTGATCCAATGTTTTAAAGTGGTTTTCCCAGGGGGAGTGTCTTTTCCGCTGCAGCTAAAGGGGTGTGTCTCAGCTCTCCCTATCACAGCTCAGGAGGCAGTTGAAGAATAAACAGGTCAAAGAAATAAGAAAAAAACAAACTGTAGGTGGCGCTATACAAATACATTTTATTGAATAACTCAGCGGCTATGTTAAATTTTTAATTACATGCAATTACAAAAGTATTCAGATTTAGGTGCTGGTTTGAAAACTGTAGATTTTTTTGTGGGACAAACCCTTTAATTGAAAATATTTAGATCCAACACAGATTAAAAGATAGTTACAAATTTCAGTTCATACTTTTACACCATTTGTGATTATATTTCAAGTTACTGGATGAAACACAGGCTGTCTGAGAAAATACAGATTGGTGTGCTTGTAGACACAGGTGTTGATCGAGAATGTATATTTAGGTACATCTGTGTACCAGCATGCTCGGTAAATATGGGGTGATCCAAACATTCCAAAAAGTACTTTCCTATCCAGCACTATGACCTCTTCATTTCTACCTGTTGGAGTCTTGCCAGTGCTATGGGATAGACTGAAAACTTCAGCTGAGTATGTTGACCTGAGAACAGAGAGTGGGTGTATTATTTGGATGCTTTTAACCCCTTCCAGCAAAAGCCAGTTTGGACCAAAAGCCGAAGCCTCATTTTTGAAATCTGACGTGTCACATTCACTGATAATGACTCTGGAAAGCTTTTACTGATCTAAGCAATTCTAAAATTGTTTTCTCGTGACACTTAGAACTTCATGTTAATGGTAAATTTGAGTTGATATGTTTTAACTTTATGTATTAAAAAAAAATCAAAAATTTACTGAACATTTGAAAAAATTTGCAATTTTCTAAATTTGAATTTCTCTGATTTTAAGACAAATAGTGATTCCTCGCAAAATAGTTAACATTCCCCATATGTCTATTTTCTGTTGGCATCATTTTGTAAATTTATTTTTTGAGGGGCTTTCATAATAGAAACCACCCAAAAAGGGCCACATTTTAGAAACTACACCCATCAATTTATTCAAAACTGATATTAGAAACTTTGTTAACCCTTTAGGTGTTCCACATATAGTTGAAATGTAAAAATGTCATGTTTTTGTGAAAATTTTACAATTTTAATCCATTTTTTAAAAACCAAAACAAAAATAATATTTATTACCCAGATTCTGCAGTTTACAGAAACACCCTTATATGGTCGCAAACTGCTGTATGGGCACACGGCAGGGTGCAGAAGGAAAGGAGCGCCATATGGTTTTTGGAGGACAGATTTTGCTGCAATGGTTTTCAGGTGTCATGTCACATTTGAAGAGACCATGAGGTACCCCTAGAAAGGAAACTCCAAAAAGTGACCCCATTTTGGAAACTACACCACCCAAGGAATTGTTCGCGTGGTGAAGTAAATGCATTGACGCAACAAGCATTTCATAGAATTTAGAAACACCTGGTTGTGAAAATAAAAAATTGCATTTTATTTTCAATAAAATGTTGCTTTAGCCCTACATTTTTCATTTTCACAAGGGGTAACAGGAGAAAAAGCACAAAAGAAAAAAACCCAAAATGCAGCAGCACTCTGCAAACGCAAATAATGTACAATAATGCCATAGTCATATAAAACATTCTTGGCAAATCATTTTGTACAAAATTATTTGGCCCCGTCGGCCAAACGTCAAGGCGATCTCTTTAAGACACTGATTAAATTAAGTAAGCAAGTATTAAGCTGTAGCCTGCTCTTAGTATATGCATTTGAAGCCGTGAGGCACCAGGAGAGGTATAGAGTGGGCTCAGCATGCATGTTGGTACCTGCATCCCTGGATTTAATGGAGGCCTTTAAGGCACCAAAAATGGTAAAGGCAGAATGGACCCAGTATGCATGTGGAACCAGCACTCCCTGAATTGTATGGTGGGCATTATGGCACATAACAGGTAGGAATTAGTGTTAGGTTCCTGTCTCAACACCTTAACAACCTAGGACGAGAAAGCTTGTCCTAATATGGCGTTACTTAACGCCCTAGGACGAGCATTCTAGTCCTAGGGTTAAGGTGGTGCTGCTGCCCCGCTGCCGCAATCTGCAGCAGGGGCCCGGCTGGTACTAACAGCCGGGCCTCTGCTGTATCCGCCAGCACCGGTGATTACACCGATGCCGGCGGATTAACCCCTTGTATGCCGCGGTCACGCTGACCGCGGCATACAAGGTAATTGCGGCAGCTGTTAAAGCCATCGGGTCCCCGTGAGGTGGTGGGGGGGGGGCCCAATGGCTGAGATGGAAGCACCGATGCCTTGCCCAGAGGCATCGGGACTCCCATCTACGGAAGCCCAGGAGACCCAGCCACAGCGCTGACAGAGACGCTGACAGTTGAATGCAGCACAATACAGATGTATTGTGCTGCATTCAATCAGGGATCAGACCCTGAAATGTTAAAGTCCCTTACTGGGACATAAGTGAAATGTTGAAAAAAAAATTAAATAAAAGTGTTTTAATAAAAAAAAATAATAAAGTTTCAATAAAAAAAAGCCCCTTCCCCATAAAGAAACACATAAAAATAGGGGGAAAAAAAAACCATATATATACATATTAGGTATTGCCACGTCCGTAAAAACCTGCTTTATTAAAATATCACATGATCCAGACTTCCCGGTCAACACCGTAAAAAATAAAAAATAAAAACTGTCTAAAAAAAGTCATTTTTGGTCACATTTCATCACAAAAAATGTAATACCATGCGATCAAAAAAGCGTATGCCCACAAAAATAGTACCAATCTAACCGTCATCTCATCCTGCAAAAAATGAGCCCCTACCCGAGACAATCGCCCAAAAATTTAAAAAACTACAGCTCTCTGACTATGGAGACCCTGAAACATGATTTTTTTTGTTTCAAAAATGATATTATTGTGTAAAAGAAATAAAAATAAGTATACATGTTAGGTATCGCCACGTCCATAAAAACCTGCTCTACAAAAATATAGCATTATCTCTCCCCTCAGGTGAACACTGTAAAAAATAAAAAATAAAAACTGTCTAAAAAAAAGCCATTTTTTGTCACATTTCATCACAAAAAATGTAGTACCAAGCGATCAAAAAAGCGTATGCCCCCAAAAATAGTACCAATCTAATTGTCATCTCATCCCGCAAAAAATTAGCCCCTACCTGAGACAATCGCCCAAAAAATAAAAAAAACTACAGCTCTCTGACTATGGAGACACTGAAACATGATTTTTTTTGTTTCAAAAAGGATATTATTGTGTAAAACTTAAAAAAATAAAAATAAGTATACATGTTAGGTATCGCCACGTCCGTAAAAACCTGCTCTATAAAAATATAGCATGATCTCTCCCCTCAGGTGAACACTGTAAAAAATAAAAAATAAAAACTATCTAAAAAAAGCCATTTTTTGTCACATTTCATCACAAAAATTGTAATACCAAGCGATCAAAAAATCGTATGCCCCCAAAAATAGTGCCAATCTAATCGTCATCTCATCCCGCAAAAAATGAGCCTCTACCTGAGACAATCGCCCAAAAAATAAAAAAACTACAGCTCTCTGACTATGGAGACACTGAAACATGATTTTTTTTTGTTTCAAAAAGGATATTATTGTGTAAAACTTAAATAAATAAAAATAAGTATACATGTTAGGTATCGCCACGTCCGTAAAAACCTGCTCTACAAAAATATAGCATGATCTCTCCCCTCAGGTGAACACTGTAAAAAATTAAAAATAAAAACTGTCTAAAAAAAGCCATTTTTGTCACATTTCATCACAAAAAATTTAATACCAAGCGATCAAAAAAGCGTATCTTTGTAATCTAATCGTCATCTCATCCCGCAAAAAATGAGCCCCTAGCTGAGACAATCGCCCAAAAAATAAAAAAATACAGCTCTCTGACTATGGAGACACTAAAATGTGATTTTGTTTTTTGTGCTTCAAAAATATTGTGTAAAACTTAAATAAATTTTAAAAAGTATACATATTCGATATTGCCGCGTCCATAATGACCTGCTCTATAAAAATATCACACGATCTAACCTGTCAGATGAATGTTGTAAATAACAAAAAATAAAAACAATGCCACAACTGCTAATTTTTGTTACCTTGCCTCACAAAAAGTGTAATATAGAGCTACCAAAAATCATATGTGCCCTAAAATAGCACTAACAAAACTGCCAACTTATCCCGTAGTTTCCAAAATGGGATCAGTTTTTTGGAGTTTCCCACTCTAGAGGTGCAACAAATGTGACATGGCAACTTAAACTTTTTCCAGTGAAATCTGCCCTGGCGTTCCTTTCCTTCTGCGCCCTGCCGTGTGCCTGTACAGCAGTTTACGATGACAAATGGGGCATTTCTGTAAACTACAGAATCAGGGTAAATAAGAATGAAATATTTTGACTCAAATTTACCACTGTCATGAAGTACAATATGTGACGAGAAAACAACCTCAGAATGGCCTGGATAAGTAAAAGCGTTCTAAAGTTATCACCACATAAAGTGAGACATGTCAGATTTGCTAAAAATGGCCTGGTCCTTAAGGGGTTAAAGAGATCGCCTTAACGTTTGGCAGACGGGCCCAAATAACAAAATGAATTGCCAAGAATCTCAATTTTGCAAAATAAGCGTAGCCACTAGCACCATCATGTTTTATATGACTATGGCATTATTGTACATTTTTTGAGTTTGCAGAGTGCTGCTGCATTGTGTTTTTTTTCTTTGTGTCTCTAGCCATGGCAGCGTGCACCTGCACATTAGGATGTGCTGACTGACCCCCTTTTTTGCAGGAGAAAAAGCATACCACAATTTGTTATGCATTTTTTTAAAATATGGCAACACTCCATATGTGGTAATAAAATGCTGTTTGGGGGCATGGCAGTGTTCAGAAGGGAAGGAACATCAGGATTTTCTAACATGGAATTTGCTGAAATTGTTTTTACAGGACATAACATTTTTTTGTTGACTGAGCTGTTTGATGGCTTTTTTTGTAGGATGGCTGCAGTTTTTATCGCTATCATTTTGAATTACATATGTCTTTTTAATCACTTCTTATACCATTTTTGGGAGGTGAGGTGGCCAAAAATTGCAATTCTGTCTGATTTTTATTTTTTATGGGTTCCTCATGCAATATATATGATATGACAATTTTATTCTGTGGGTTGATATGATTATGGAGATACCAAAATTATATAGTTTGTTTAATGTTTTACTACTTTTTCAGCATAAAATCACTTTTGTATTAAAAATTAATTATATTTTGCATCGCCATATACTAACATCCATAACGTTTTTATTTTTCCACCAATGTAACTGTGTTAGGGCTTTTTTTTAGGGAAAGTTGTAGTTTTTATTGGTATCATTTTTTTATTACATTTTATTATTTTTTTGCCAGCTGAGGTGACAAAAACAGCAATTCCATCATTGTTTTTTTATTTTTATTTTTTACTGCATTAACCACATGGGACTAGTAACATGATCCTTTTATAGATCAGGTTGTTATGGCAATATAAATTATGTGTGTGTGTGTTTATTTTATTATTTCACTTTTTTTTAATCAAATATAAATCAGCATATATGGGAAAAGGCATTTTTTATTTTAATTTTATTTATTTAAATGTTATTTTTTATTATTTTTTTAAACTTTTGTTTTATTTTTACACTTTTTTTTATCAAGTATCATTTTTATCTTCAAGATCCAGTGAATCTGATTGATGTACAGTGCACTGCAATGGTCATCTATTGCAATGCACTGTACAGTCAGTATTACACTAAGTATGACTGCAGCTCTGTTCTTCTTTCAAATGTCTGGGCCGTAATGGCACACATTCACTTTATTTATTTTTGATGATCACTGTGTGATGATCACTATCCACATTGTTTTGTCTCTAGGATTTTCAGGGTTGCGCGCCCTTATGAGTCTAGGTTGTGTGTGTGTGTGTGCGTGTGTGGCCATTAGGTTCCTCACCCCCCTGCAAAACCCCTTGGGCTCCCCCTCCGGAGAGAGTCCAGACCTAGTATGTTGAGCTCTGGCCGACACCTTGGGTGGCAGCCTACGTGGAAGCTGGAGGACAGACCGGCGTACCCTCAGTTTTGGCTGAGGGTTGCCACATGTCCCAGCCCCCTGCAGGAGCCTTCTGGCCTGTAGGGCTGCTTCTGGTTTATGGGGGGCCCTTCTCTTATTGAGAGGGTCTGCGATGAACCAGACCAAAAGTTTGGACACACCTTCTCATTCAAAGAGTTTTTTGTATTTTCTTGACTATGAAAATTGTAGATTCACACTGAAGGCATCAAAACTATTAATTACCACATGTAGAAATATATACTTAAAGGGTTTCTGTCATCAGAATTTAGCCTACAAAACCGAGTGTCATTTGCAAATCGCAAATGACACCTGATGACAGAAAGCCTTCTTTTATAGAAAACTGTATGGTAGTTTTTGTTAAAATAGCGTTTTTATAATATGCTAATTAGGCCCCCTAGGTGCAGTAGGCGTGAACCCTGCACCTAGGAGCGGCCGTAATACCGCCCCTTACCCCTCCTCCCTTGCGTTGATTGACAGGGCCGGGCAGCCATCTCTTTCGTCTCCCGGCCCTGTACGATCGCGAACTCCCGCGCCTACGCATTGCGATAAGCAATCTGCGCACGCGCGTTGAAAGCCGGCGGCCGCCCGGGTCCCGGCTTCATCAATGCGCATGCACGGATTGCTTATCGCAATGCGCAGGCGCGGGAGTTCGCGATCGTACAGGGCCGGGAGACGAAAGAGATGGCTGCCCGGCCCTGTCAATCAACGCAAGGGAGGAGGGGTAAGGGGCGTTATTACGGCCGCTCCTAGGTGCAGGGTTCACACCTACTGCACCTAGGGGGATTACTGTTTCGTAGACTAAATTCTGATGTCAGAAACCCTTTAACAAAAAAGTGGGAAACAACTGTAAATATGTCTTATATTCTAGGCTCTTCAAAGTAGCCACCTTTTGCTTTGATTACTGCTTTGCACACTCTTGGCATTCTCTTGATGAGCTTCAAGAGGTAGTCACCTGAAATGGTATTCCAACAGTCTTGAAGGAGTTCCCAGAGATGCTTAGCACTTGTTGGTCCTTTTGCCTTCACTCTGCGGTCCAGCTCACCCCAAACCATCTCGATTGGGTTCAGGTCTGGTGACTGTGGAGGCCAGGTCATCTGGCGTAGCACCCCATCACTCTCCTTCTTGGTCAAATAGCCCTTACACAGCCTGGAGGTGTGTTTGGGGTCATTGTCCTGTCGATAAATAAATGATGGTCCATCTAAACGCAAACCGGATGGAATAGCATGCCGCTACAAGATGCTGTGGTAGCCATGCTGGTTCAGTATGCCTTCAATTTTGAATAAATCCCAACAGTGTCACCAGCAAAGCACCCCCACACCATCACACCTCCTCCTCCATGCTTCACGGTGGGAACCAGGCATGTAGAGTCCATCCGTTCACCTTTTCTGCGTCGCACAAAGACACAGTGGTTGGAACCAAAGATCTCAAATTTGGACTCATCAGACCAAAGCACAGATTTCCACTGGTCTAATGTCCATTTCTTGTGTTCTTTAGCCCAAACAAGTCTCTTCTGCTTGTTGCCTGTCCTTAGCAGTGGTTTCCTAGCAGCTATTTTACCATGAAGGCCTGCTACACACAGTCTCCTCTTAACAGTTGTTGTAGAGATGTGTCTGCTGCTAGAACTCTGTGTGGCATTGACCTGGTCTCTAATCTGAGCTGCTGTTAACCTGGGATTTCTGAGGCTGGTGACTCGGATGAACTTATCCTCCGCAGCAGAGGTGACTCTTGGTCTTCCTTTCCTGGGGCAGTCCTCATGTGAGCCAGTTTCTTTGTAGCGCTTAATGGTTTTTGCGACTGCACTTGGGGACACTTTCAAAGTTTTCCCAATTTTTCGGACTGACTGACCTTTCTTAAAGTAATGATGGCCACTCGTTTTTCTTTACTTAGCTACCACCTGACTTCTGCCCAACACAACTCATGGTCCCAACCCCATTTATAAGGCAAGAAATCCCAGTTATTAAACCTGACAGGGCACACCTGTGAAGTGAAAACCATTTCAGGTGACTACCTCTTGAAGCTCATCAAGAGAATGCCAAGAGTGTGCAAAGCAGTAATCAAAGCAAAAGGTGGCTACTTTGAAGAACCTAGAATATAAGACATATTTTCAGTTGTTTCACACTTTTTTGTTAAGTATATAATTCCACATGTGTTACTTCATAGTTTTGATGCCTTCAGTGTGAATCTACAATTTTAATAGTCATGAAAATACAGAAAACTCTTTGAATGAGAAGGTGTGTCCAAACTGTTGGTCTGTACTGTATATATATATATATATATATATATATATATATATATATATATACTTTGTATGGCATTTCTTTGCTTAGGTATTCTATATGATTTCAAAACAATCAAGAAATGTGATTCCATAAAATGTGATGTCAGACATTTTTTAATCTCAAAAGACAGAAAAGATGAAGAAGGCGGATCACATGACCCCAGGCGGTGCGTATGCCATTTGCCACAAAAAATACAAAAAAATGTTCTGACTACTACTAGTCACTAAATATTTTACATATATTGTAAAAGGCAGGCAAAATGTATGAAGGAGGACTTTTGCATGAGTATTTACAGTGTAAACCAAATCAAAGAGTGAAACCTAAAAACAGAAATAATAGTGAAAAGATTTGCACTTCTTCCTGGTTTTGGACCCACACACTTCTTAATTAGTGTTGATCGAGCACCAAAGTGCTCGGGTGCTCTGGTAGAACACCTGGTGATGCTCGAGTGCTCTACAGAGCACCCGAGCACAATGTAAGTCAATGGGAGAAGACCAGGCACCACCTGCTCGGATGAGGGGAGGGTGTCTGATTCATAGGAAAAGGTCAGAATCGCAAATTCTCCTCTTTCACTTGTTAAAGTACGCTAATTAACTAAATTCGTATGCATGAGCGCACAATGTGTAGCATTAGCAATGCTAATGTTACGCATTGTATGCTAATGCATATGAATTTGTATGCTAATGTTACGCATTGTACGCTAATGCGTACAAATTTGTATGCTAATGTCAGCATTGTACGCTAATGCGTACAAATTTGTATGCTAATTTAGCATACAAATTCGTACGCATTAGCGTACAATGTGTAGCATTAGCATACAAATTTGTACACATTAGCGTACAATGCGTAACATTATCATACAAATTTGTACGCATTAGCATACAATACGTAGCATTAGCATACAAATTTGTATGCATTAGCATACTCAAGCATCGCACTCGAGCACACGTGGTGTTCAGCTGAACACCGAGCGGACCCGAGCGTAGGCATGCTCGCTCAACACTATTCTTAATATAGTTTCTGTATAGAATTTGCAATAGGTTATGTGTGTGGATGACAGCAGCAATTAATGGGAGTCAATGGACAGAAAATTGTTAGTAGATTAATACAGTCTCCAGGAAGAGTGCAGTCCCAGTCCAAAAAACCTAGGTGTGGCAGAGGAGCTGACAATAAAGTCTTAGACAGTTGAGTCACATTATTATGACCACTTTCTACTTTGGCATCAGCAGTGTGTAGCTTATAAAGAAAGTCACATACCATGCGCTGGTTTGGTGGGTATATAAGGTGTGTTATAGGCTGTCTGCACACATATCTCTCATTGATGTCATGCATATAAAAGGAGCATTTTATCATAGTTGTAAAAAGGGATGATTACTGCAAACCTCCCAACCATCCCAGATCCGGTGGGACAGTCCCGGATTTCAGTGGCTGTCCCGTGGTCCTGGGGGGAGGTATGTACCACTTTCTGGCAGCTGTCCCTGATTCCATAGGACACAGAGACAGCTGTCTGTAATGATGAAGCAAGAGCCATCCATCGTCTCTCTGCTCCATCATTCCTCCCCCCTGCCGGCGCTCCACACTGCAGGTCTGGGCCGGGAGCTCTGTGCATCATGCTGTTGGTGTTGCTGCAGCTGGGGAACGAGGTAAGTAGATAGAGTTTGTTTTTTTTTTTTTTTCTGCCTCTGAAAGTGGCACAACTAGGCATATTACAATGAGGGAGGCACAGAGGGGCATATTACATAGAGGGGGCAGAACTGGGCATATTACAGTGAGGGGGCACAACTGGGCTTATTACAGTGAGCGGGCAGAACTGGGCATATTACTGTGAGGAGGCACAGCTGGACATATTACTGTGAGGGGGCACATAAATGGGCATAACTACTGTGAGAGGGCACATAATTGGGCATAACTACTGTGAGGGGGCATAATTGGGCATATTGTTATGAGGGGTACAAAAATGGGCATAACTACTGTGAGGGGGCACAGCTGGGCATATTACTGTGAGGGGGCATAGCTGGGCATATTACTGTGAGAGGGCATATATCTAGGCATAACTACTGTGGGGGGCACATATCTGGCTATAACTAATGTGAGGGGGCACATATATGTCCATAACTACTGTGAGGGGGCATAAAGGGGAAACAATTACTATGTGGGGGCATTCAGGGGACTGGGTGAGATTAGTTGTTATGTTTTGTTATGTACTTCTAAAGCTGTGCAGTCTGTGAACTGTTAATGTGCTGCTGTGGTGAAAGTGTATCTTGAGTGGACAAACTGCACTACTGCGAATAACAGATGTGGAAATGTGGAGCACCAAGTGCCATTGATGTGCTGTAAGGTGTGAACATCAGCTACAAAGCTGCATGATGGTGGGCCAATTTTCTACAGTGGGGCAGCTCACTGACAGAATGAACAATGGATGGATGTTGGAACACTTGGGGAATATTTTTGTGGATTTCTTTGGGCCCTCTCATCCATGTGGAAAGCACTGTCAACAAGTTTGGCACCACCAGACCAGAGTGGTAATCTGTCATTAAATTCCCTGGTCTTTAATGATAATCTTCTGACCCTATTCCAGACAGTGCAGCAAAGCTAAACAATCAGTCATCATAAGGGGAGAACATTTTTGAAAGCCTCTATGCCACTGGCTTAGAAAAGTCGCACATCTTTTGCAAACCCTATTTTCCCATGTTAAACTGTTCTCACAACTTGTCTTAAAAAGTAGGTGAGCCAAAGTAGGGACAGGACCTAACAAATTTAACATTTTACTTACAGTATGCCAGAGAACTGACATAAATTACAGTTCAAAGATATACCAGCTTCAAGGTGGACTTCCCAAGATACATCAAAACTACTAAGAGGTGTGCATCTCTTTGAATGCATCTTATGTCAGCTGGCTTTTTACTAAGGCTACTTTCACATATGTGGTTTCCGTTTGATAATACAACTGGCTGCATTCATTATGAATGGATCCGGATGTATTATCTTTAAAATAGCAATGACGGCATTAAAACCATTGTAAGTCAATGGGTGCCGGATGCATTTTATATTTTGTCCTAGTAAACAAATCTGGCACCATTAATTTGCATTGTGTGTCATGCCGGATCCATTTTGCTCTGCATCCCATGCCAGACAGAATTTTGAGTATTTTGGAGTATTACATTCTGTTCAGTTCAGTTTTGTCCCCATTGACAATGAATGGGGACAAAATGGAAGCGATTTTCTCTGGTATTGCGATCCTCTGCCAGATCTTACTAAATATCCTTCAGTGTGTGCTCCAGTGGGCAGAATTTTTTTTAAAAAACAGCCTTTTTAATTATTAAAGATAAAAAAATCAAAAACATTTGTGAAAATATTATTGTATTAAACACCTGATTTAATAATAGCATTTTCTGATGCTACATTCCATTTAAGTCAAAGTTAAAGGAGTTGTCCGAGTTATGAAAAAAATATATAACATTGTAAAACTGATGGGCAGCAATATATAACTAAGTTAAGCATATTTTAGGCAAAAAAAATCTATATTTCCTCATTTCCTTGGTTCTCTTCTGGCCCTTTGTTTACCTGCAGTAACAACAATCTCTGCCCCTCCCCTTCTCCGCAAAGGGAGAGAATACAAGTGCTGCCCTGAGTGACATGTCTGCCTGCTGGGATACTCAGCAGCATGTTGTACATGTAGGACTACAAGTCCCAGCTGTATAATGACACTGCTGATACACACAGGAACTTCCCCCTACCTTTCTTGTGCAATACTCTGCAGAACTCCTCCAGCTTGTGAGCTCCTGTGCTCAGCAATTGTCTACTCATTGCCTGCAGCTACTGTAGTAAAGCCTTTAGCCCTGAGTCTGTACTGGCTGAAGCAGTTAATGTTTTATCTGAAAGAATCCAGGGAGAGCAGATGGCAGCTCAGCCAGTGCAGGGGGACGTTGCCAGCACAGTGACGTGTCGTGTACAGATTGTTATCTGCTCTCTCAGGCTTGTGCACCAAACGTCAGCAGAGCAGGGAGAGAAGCGGTCATCACAGGTCATGTGACCCTGAGTGAAATCTGAGAAACCTGCAGCTTTAGAAGCACGAAGTGCATGGAAAAGCTGTTATATTTGACTAGTTAGAAACATACAAAGAACAAAAAAAAAACTTGACAACCCCTTTAGAGATGATAGTTACAGTTAAAAATGGTTACATTAAATATACCGAATTTGTGCTGCAGACTAAAATATATTTTTGAACAAAACTAACTTTAAACAACCTTGTTCTTCAATAATTTTAACACCTTCCTGACATCAGATGTACAGGTATACCATATGCGTTTTTAAAATATGGCGCCCACCCAGCAGACGTCCAGTGGCAGAATCCATGATCGCCAATAAATCCAGCCACAGACTTTTAACCCCTCAGATGCCCTGGTTACCGGGGACGAGATTGCGGGAGCCATTCAGTTACTATGGCAGCCTCATGCCTTCTAAAGGCTCCAAAACCTGTCATAGCTAAGTTGGCATGGCTTGAAAGAAACATATTGAATCTCCCATGGCCTGATATTTTTTGAATTTTTTTTCAAATATTAAAACAAAAGAAAATGTATAAGAATGGGGTATAGCTGTAATCATACAGACCCTTTGAAAATAACATGTCATTTTTATCGGATTGGGACCACAGTGAAAATGAAACCCATAAAACTATAGCAGAATTGTGTGTTTTTTTCCACTTCCACTCCATATGGAATTGTTTTCCAACCTTCCCCTACATCGTATGCATTATTAATATTAATAATAATAAAACTAATATTAGAAACTACAACTTGTATAATAAAAAACAAGCTCTCATGCGGCTATGTGAATGAAAAAATTAAAATATTTTGACTCCAGGAAGACCATGAGAAGGGGTTAAGTATATATTTTAGATGTTTTGTAATAATCTTTGAACTTACAAGATTTTTCACATTTTCTTATTAAATTAAAGTATGACTAAACACTCATCAGTAGAAAATAAAAACTGCATTTTATTTAAACAAACAAAAAAAACTTGTATAACTGTCTCAAATCAGAATATTTTGCAACACAAATTTTTAAGATATTACATTACAGGAAAACAGTTGGGGATCAAACATAGAGAGGTTTGGCTCATTTATTTAAATGTTAACCTTTCCAGCAATCCTTCAGCCGAAAGGGCGTAGTAGAGAGAGGTTATTGGAGTCAGAATAAGAAGTGGTCATTTTTCTTCATTAATAATGATTAGTATATAGCGCTGCATTCTCAGATGATGACTCAAAATGTTAGGAAGTTTGAATAAATATCCACTGAGTCCCATGAGTTTTGGTTTACTTTCAGCAAAGTTAGTCACTCTTAACTTAGGGAAATTCTCACTAGGAAAAGGGTTCCTTAATTTAATTCACAGCTATGGAAAAAAGGATTAACCATTTTACGACCCAATCATGCCAAAAATAATTGTTATTTTACCTTTTAAATACCAGTGTTCCTTTATATAACCTCTAGTTTTAAAAATGTAAGTCAAAAAGGCATTTAGAAACTGCCACATATAAATAACTTGCCAACCTCTGTTTTTACCTATGTAAAAGAAGGCTTATATTTTGCCCTAAGCACTCAAGGTCAAGTACCTAAAGCAGCACTTAGCAGGGGGTGGTGCTGGTCCGTGTGATGTCACTCCTGTCAGATCAAGTGAGGATATTTTCGAATCTGGAACGATTGAGAACTGTGTATGGAATAATTTGATATAGGGTTCTATGGGGGCACTAACTAAATGGGTTACCCAAAGACCACTAAGGGGTTCACTTACAAGTTTATTTGTGCTACTTTGGGGAACACTGTATTATGGGGCTATTTACTATGGGGTAATTTAAAGATCACCATATATATGCTGCTATTTATTAGGGATACAGGGATAAAGGTATTTACCATGGAGTACTATAGAGGATGAACTATATGTAAGGCACTTTTTATTAGGGAACACTATATGGTGATATTTATTGTAGAATATTTTAGGGGTTACTAGCTGCTGCATGATGTTTTTAACTGTGAGTTACTGGGTGTCCCACTATTACACACTATTTTAGGGAGCCCTGTTTGCATGGCACTATTATTGGGGATGCTACCTGTATTGCAATGTCATTTGGGGGTACTATATTCATTTATGCAGTGCAGTGAATGTGGGCCACAGACAGCATGGCTGGCACTGCATTTAGTTTAAAAGCAAAGGGACAGCAGGACAAAACTATTTTTGTCCTGGGAACAAGCACACTACTGGGGTCAAGAAGTTTATTGGCAACAGAGATAGCAATAGCATGAAAGTATTAACGTGAATATGGGGGTTAAAGAATAGCAGGTAAGGATGTGTTGTAAAAACAAGGAGTCAAAGAAATCTGTGTACCAAGACTAGTAGAGACAAGTCACAACTGGAAGAAGTCATCATGGCAGTCTGGGCCTTATGGACAAAAATACTAATGCTGTCACTTCAAAATTAGTAAACCATGATAATGGAAATTGTCCTTTAATGGGGCATATTCAGCCTAGTGCATATTTTTAAAGGTTCTATTCCTGGGGATAAAAAACTAGTACAACTTTAGCCAGAGCTCTTTGGGTACAAAGAGCGATTACTTCCTCACTAGCGTATCAATTCATCTTCAAATTGTCCTATATAACCTCAATATTCTCTTTACACCAACTTCAACTCATCAGGTCTACCCAAACTCCCTCAAGATTCTTACATACTTCAGGAATCACCTATTTCAGGAATTGAACTGAAAATGCTTCTCTTAGACCCCTCTCCTGTTAGCCAGAACTGCATAAACATCTGGTGCTGTTGGACTAATAGGAGCAATAAAGGATACTCCAGAGTCCAGACAAGCAGTTATAGTAGGAGTTCAATGTATTTATGAGTAGAGCACCCCCCTCATCTGCATACGTTGCTACCTGTCAATCACTGTGAGGAAAGTAAGAGTTGTTGGGGAGGCCTCATCTGAGTCATCTCCGTTTATAGTACATTGCAAACCCTGATACATACATACAAATCCTACTAGTGAATCAATTCTGCCACTTCTATAAATGATCACATTTTCAAAAAACATCAGTAGGAAGATTGAAGGTCAGGCAAAAGTGGACCTTGAACCTTGAACATGACAATGGCCCTAGACATACCAGTAAATCCAGCAAAGTTCAGCTGAATACAAAGTAATGGCTCATGAATACTGTATAGACATGCTAGAAGGACACTATAGTCACAGGTCATAAGTAGAGATGAGCGAACCTGAACTGCAAAGTTCGGGTTCGTACCGAACTTTGCGAGTTCGGGTACCCGGACACAAACCCAGACTTTTTTACTAAAGTTCGGGTTCGGTGTTCAGGTGATTTTCTGTTATAACCATGTTATAACGGAAAATAATAGCATTCTTAAGACAGAATGCTAAATAAAATGGCCATTCAGGGGTTAAAAATATTTTTAAAAAACTCATCTTATCCACTTGATCACGCAGCCTGTATCTTCTTTCTTTATGCAAGACCTGCAAAAGGACCTGCGATGACGTCACCGCGTTCACCATGTGGTAAGCGCGGTGACGTCATCGCAAGTCCTGCTGAATGAAGATAGAAGGTCCTTCTATCTTCATTCAGCAAGACCTGTGATGACGTCACCGCGCTTACCACGTGGTGAGCGCGGTGACATCATCACAGGTCCTTTTGCAGGTCCAGCAGAAAGAAGAGGATACCGGCTGGGTGATCAAGTGGATGAGGTGATTTTTTTTTTTTTTAACCTCTGAATGGCCCTTTTATTTAGCATTCTGTCTTAAGAATGCTATTATTTTCCGTTATAACATGGTTATAATGGAAAATCACTCGAATACAAAACCCGAACTTTAGTGAAAAAGTCTGGGTTCGGGTCCAAGTACTCGAACTTGCAAAGTTCGGTACGAAGTTCATCTCTACTTATGACCTGTGTCTATAGTGTCTTTCTAGCATGTCTATACAGTATTCATGAGCCATTTCTTTGTATTCAGCTGAACTTTGCTGGATTTACTGGTACGAACCCGGAGAACCCGAACTTCCATGGGTTCAATCATCCCTAGTCAAGTTTATAGAAGTGTATATACACTTGGCATGCAGTCTGAACACAGCCTTACATAAATTATCTGCCAAGCAATGCCTCATCATAGAACAAAGCTTTGCATATTAAGGCAGATTGTTTCTTGTCACAGTATGGAGCAAAAAGGAGACAACCTTTCTACACGATGTAATGACTGCCATTTCCTGTTGCCACCTTTAGAAAACTTAGATCAAATGGTTGATGGCTCATCAGACTAAAACACTTGAGGGGAAAATGTCTACTTATTGGCTTAAAGGGAGTCTGTCACTAGGAAACTCACTGATAAACCGGGCACAATGACTGGTAGGACAAGCACAGCAGAATCTAATGATAGCTTTTACCTCCATTCTAAAAATGCAAATGAGCGATTAAAAGGTTATTCCTACCTGAGATATTTATGGCCTATCAATAAGATTTGTCATAAATGTCTGATTGGTGTACGTCCAGTCACTCCTATCTCTTGAGCAGGATCCTGAAATTAATGGAGAATAAGCGACGAGTGCACAGCCAGCCTCCAGTTGGGTTGGCTATTTTTGGATGTCCTGAAGAAGTAAGGAGGAGGATAGAGAGGATGCCGTGCATGCATGGTGTCTCTCCATTCACTTCTGAGTACTGAAAAAGGATTTGGTCTCAGAGGTGGGAACCGTAACTATCTGACAATTTTGGCATAGCCTATCGATATTCTATATATGTCCCAGATGAATTAACCATTTGAAGTGCACCAAGGGTAGCACCAAGCCACACTGTGCACCTTTGCACCTCCTACTTCCTCTTCAAGCCCCCCTCCTGACTGACAGGACCAGGGAAGATGGCTCTGCAGAAACCTGGCTCGGTCATTCATGAAGGAGAGGGGAGGGACTGACAGAGGAAGCAGGAGGAGCATTGTGCACAGAGTTGCTCAGGTCTGCCCCAGTGCACTTAACTGCTCAGTTGCTTATGGACTAAAAGCACTTCTTTAGAATGAAAGAACGGATTGCCAAGTGACGGGTATCATTACATTCAGCAGAGCTAGCCCTACAGCTAGTAAATTTCCTGGTGATCACACATCTATTCACTAGTGACAGTTTTTAATCCAGTTGGAAATCCTCTTAGAGATTTATGCCAGTGAGAAACATCTTACTTCTTCACAAGATGGGCATAAATGGTAGAACAGTAGGGGCTCCCTCCCACTGCACAGCGTGGTGAGTAGAAATTTGTATGAAGCTACAGTTAACTCATTCAAGGGGTGTCTCTTTCTTGAATGTAGATGTAAGCCGTGTACCGGGGTGGGCTCCCCAGGATACAGCAAAGTCACAGACAAGGAAGGAGACTCCAACTCAGATTGACAAAAACAAGATTTTACTAAGTATTTAACGTTTGTAGGAAGGAAATACCCCAAGCATATATACATACACTCAGCTAGAGGCTGAGGCACTTGTGTTACACAGCACGGTGCTCTATCAGTGTGCGCCCAGGCTTCTCCACAGTTTTGCCTATCTGCAGGTTATAGTAACCCAGCAGCTACACCTTTTAATACCCTAATCTCCACAAACAATTCTGTAAGTGCGGTTCAGGAGCGCCGGCGGTATAACACAAACGCTTACAAACTTAACCAATCAACACTAAACCTCAGAAAGAGTATAACTAGTTGTTTGCCACAGTAAACCCCACTTCTGTAGCAAGGTAGCTTGCAACCTGCAAACCACCTGTCTAATCCTCAGGCTTTTACCCAGTAGCTACGGAATTGGCGCCAATAACATAATGCGGTGCGTGCACGGTTACCCACTGTGTCTGCACAGTGGGCCTCAGTTCTTTCACTGACCCGGGTCCGTTGGGTACCTTAACTTTCAGAAGTATCTGGTAGAGGATCTCATCCGGCAACCACGCAGTCTCACTGATGCTTCCACTTGTCCTCTCAGCAGGGCTCCTGATGGTAGTTCTTCTAGTCTGTAATATTGCAACAGTCTCTGTTCCAGATCTCCTTGCAGAGTCTTACTCCCTTAGGGAATAGTCTCACTTGTGGATCACACTAGGAAACACAGACAGTAGCTCTTTCCCCTCTGCCTCTTTGCAGCACACTCTCAAGATGGCTGCCACACACTTCTCCAGTCTGAAGCTCCACCTCTGCCGAACAGGATCTCTTGGTCATTGCTCCAGGGAGCTATAGTCTTTCCTGTGGTAAACAGTGACATCTTGTGGCCAAAAATGAAATGTCAGTTTAATAACAACTATATTTACAGGTGCATTCATAGAATGGAGGCTGTTTCACCACCTTACATGCCACCCCACTAGAGGTTGACGTCCCCGGCAACCTTCCTCATACAAATTTGTCCTGTGCATAGCGTTGCGGGGGCACACGAGTGTTGGACCTGGTTGTCCTACGCAAAGTCATGGGTTCAGGGATATCGGGCACATCCCTTGGAGGTAGTTCTGCTGGCTGTGCAATGCTCTCCCTGGGTGGCAAACCTGTCACAGCTGGGGGTTCCATAGTGGCTTGGGCAGGGACAACCCACCATTCCTCATCATCTATGGGGGCTCCCCCAGTACTCTGGCTAGTGGGAGGCAGTTCCCCCTCTGCCACAGGTTCCTCAAAATTACAGCGTCTCAACAAATTGCGGAGAAGGTTCCTGGAGGGCCCCCTAGTCCCTACTGGCTCTACCTCATACACTGGGATCTCAGGGCTTACCCTCCGCTTTACCATGTATGGAACCGCCTCCCACCGCCCATCCAGTTTTCCATTTAGCCTCTTGGCCCGGACGATCACCCGATCACCTGGCACATACTCGTCCCTCTGCACTGGTCTCAGGTTGGGGTGCACTACTTTTTTCAGGTGTTCCCCCACAACCCGGTGTACTGCCCTAAGCCGGCGACGGTGCTCTTGTGCCCAGGCGGTGGTACTTCTCGGCGGTGGCTGCATCGGATCCGGCATGTGGAGATCCTCAATCTCCTGACCTGCTCTCCCAAACATAAGCATATGTGGAGAGTAACCAGTGGTGCTGTGGACCCTATTATTATAGGCCCACATCAGCTCGGGTAAGTACTCTGGCCACCGAGCTTTTTGACTATCCTCTAAAGTCCGCAACATCTGGATCAGCGTGCGGTTAAAGCGCTTACAGGCCCCATTCCCTTGGGGATGATACGGGGTTGTGCGGGAGCGTTCAATACCATAGAGCTGATACAACTCACTCATCAAAGCACCCTGAAAGCATGCCCCCTGATCTGAATGAATCCTTCGTGGACACCCAAACACTTGTATAAAACGTTTACAGACTGCCTCTGCAGCTGACTCAGCCGTCTGATCCCTAGTGGGTACAGCCACTGCATATTTTGTGAAATGGTCTGTCATGACTAAACAGTAGGAGTGTCCTGAGGTAGAGTACCCGATCTGAACATAGTCAATCATCAAGAGTTCTAGGGGTGCAGATGTTTGGATAGTTTGTACAGGGGCTCATTGCTCAGGGCTTTTACTTAGCCCGCACGGCCTACATTTAAGACATGCCTCGGTCACCATGCCCCCCAAGTCTGGACAGTACACTAAGCGCTGGAGCCACTTATATGTCTTATCACTCCCAAAAAGGGCACCCCGCTCATGGGCTTCACGGGCGGCTGCTGGTCCCAGTGACATAGGAATGACAATCTGCTGCCGGTACTGCAACTCTGACTGTATGTATATGGTTTGGCACAGGATTCCCTGGGTCACACTCAGCTTATCCCACTGTCTCAGTAGCTTCTGACCCTCCTGTGTTAGACTGGCTCGCTCTTCCGCCTGAGGCCAGCTTTTAGTCCGGACCCACTCTTTCACCTTCCATAGGTCTGGGCAGCTATTTTGGAACCTCTCCCAATCTTCCAATGTCTTCCCCAATACCATCGGCATCCCTGAGGCCACCCCACTTGAGTGTGTTACGTTCTGAAATGATGGAACTCTACCCAGGTTTGGGATTTCAACATCTTCTAGTTCTTCATCACCACTCTGAGTTGGCAGCCCTACAGGGACTCTGGAGAGGGCATCGGCGTTTCCATTCTCCCTCCCTGGCCGAAACTGGATACGGTAGCGGTACTTGGAGAGGCGAGCCAACCACCTCTGCTCCAGGGCACCTAGCTTGGCATTTTTCAAGTGCGCTAATGGGTTGTTGTCTGTCATCACGATCACTTCTGCGCCCGTCAGATACTCTGCAAATTTTTCAGTCATGGCCCACACCAGTGCCAGAAGCTCTAACTTAAAGGAGCTATAGTTGTCAGGGTTGCGCTCCGATTCCCTCAAAGACCGACTTCCATAGGCGATCACCCTCTCACGTCCATCTTGAACTTGGGATAGCATGGCTCCCAGCCCCTGTAGACTCCCGTCAGTATACAATAAGAATGGGCTATCGAACTGGGCATACGCCAGGATTGGGGCACTGGTCAGAGTCTTCTTCAACGCCCCAAACGCTCCTTGCTGCCGTGGCCCCCCACTCGATGGGGCGATTCTTGGACCCTCCTGCGGTGCCCCTCAGCAACTCATTTAGTGGGCCTGCCAGATGCAAGAACTTGGGTATAAACCTCCTGTAATACCCAGCCAGTCCAAGAAAGGCCTGCACTTCCCGAAGGGTCTTTGGCTGGGGCCACTTCTGCATGGCTTCCACTTTGCTAGGGGCTTGCTGTACCCCTTCTGGAGTGACCACATGTCCTAGATACTCTATGCGCTGCCTGAACAGTTGGCACCTCTTGGGCTTGATCTTCAGCCCATGGTCTCGCAGTCTTCCCAGGACCTGCCGCAGCTTTTGAAGGTGATCTTCGAATGAAGTTCCAAACACCACCACGTCATCCAGATATATCAACACTGACTCAAAGTTTAGGTCTCCCAGACAGTGCTCCATCAGGCGCTGAAATGTTCCCGGAGCATTGGACAGACCGAACGGCATCCGGTTGAACTCATAGAGTCCCATGGGTAAGATGAAGGCTGTTTTCGCCTTGTCTTTTTCGGCCACTGGCACCTGCCAATATCCGCTGGCCAGGTCAAGTGTGGAAAAATACTTGGCACGATCTAGGGAGGATAGTGACTATTCGATCCGTGGAAGAGGATAGGCATCCCAGACTGTCTGAGCATTCAGTTTCCGGTAATCCACACAGAACCGGAGACTTCCGTCTTTCTTCCGCACCAGGACCACCGGTGCAGCCCATGGGCTTTTACTCTCCTGGATCACTTGATTCTCCAGCATGTTGGCCACCATTTCTTTTACCTCCTGGTACAACTTGGGTGGGATTTGTCTGTACCGCTCCCAAATTGGCACAGCATTGCCGGTAGGGATTTCGTGTTCAATGGTAGTAGCACACCCAAAGTCTTCATCATGTCTTGAGAACGCTTCCTGGTACTCCCACAGGGTGTCTTCCAGAAGCTTCTGCTGCCCTGGGGTCAGGGACCGAAGATCCACCCCCATCAGGGACATGATCACTCGACCGTTCCACTCTGCCGTTGGGTTCTCTCTTTGCTGGACCTTCACTGCATAAGTCCAAGCCGACCTCCCATCAGGCTGTAGTGTGATGCTCCTCCGTCGGAGGACGTCGCCCTCGGGTACATGGACTTCAGCCAGCAGGGTATTCCCAGGAACGATCAACTCACTGTCCAAGACATTGAGACAGCATATAGGCATGCATCCATCTTTTACGGTAGCGAGTGCTTGGGCCACTAGAGGGCGGATCTGCGCTTCTCCCTGCAGAACAGGCTTGATGAGGACCTCCAGTCCATTCAGTGATCGCCCAGCCCCCACTGGAAGCAAGAACATTTTCTCTTGTCATGGCGGAATCTTTACTGGGGCTCTCAGCGGTACCTTCACATGCCCAATAGGGCGTCCTGGCCTGATGCTCTTTTGCAAACTGCAGCTCCTCACCATCTGCTGTAGAACCTTCTGAGTTGGTCGGTGTGTGGTGGCCCGCTGCCAGTATTTAGGTCCTTCTTTGGCATAGAGGCGGTGATCTAGGTCTCTCAACACATTCATGCCTAGCGTTACATCCAGTCCACTTCTGGAGGGATGATTTACTAACACGACCCCCTTCTTGCCAATATCTTGTCCAAACAGTCGGACTTGCATCCAGACTATCCCTTGTACGTCCATCCGAGCATTATTAGCAGCTGTCAGCCTGATGACACTTCCATCTTCTGGCTCCATCATGTGACCAAAGTGTCTTTCAAAGAACTCCAGAGGCATCAGGGTGCACTCTGATCCCGTATCGACTAGGCAGCGTACCTTTTGTCCCTCCAGCTCAGCTTTCATAACGGGGCTGCTGGCATACAGGTCGTGTTCACCACGTACAGGGCTTAGCTTTTGGTATACCGCCGCAGGACGCCCCGTTACTGCGGCGGTTGGGAGTTTAAAGCCGGCTGAGGCTCCAACTGTACCAGGCAGTCTCTGGCAATATGACCATATTATCGGCAGATCCAGCAGAGGGGTCCCCTTCTTCTCTGCATCCCAGATGAACCTCGGTTGGTGGGTCCTCCCATCCGAGGCACCCTCTGTGGAGGAGGGTAGGATGATGTGACCATTTGAGGAGTCCTAGATGAGCCTGCTTTTATCTGGGACACTTCCAGGTGGAGCCCTCTCACTTCTGCCCCTAGGGCCTGGACTACATCCTTCAGTGACTCTGAGTCTTCAGGACCCTGTTGCCCTCCTGTCACTTGTGTGCTATTCACTGCCTTCACCTCGACAGCTATGGGATCTTCTTCCCTCTCTACAGCCTCCAGGTAAACATTGTAGAAGGTCAGGCTGGCATTTGCCCAGGTCATCTCTTGCAGCTTATTCCGTACCAACTTGTTGGATAGCCCTAGAATGAACTGGTCACGTAGTAGCCGGTCCACTTCCTTGAAGCCTCTGGATCTCGTCGCTGCACTTCATTCAGCATCTCCTGTAAGGCATTAGAGTATTGCACTATAGTCTCGCCCTCTCGCTGTGACCGACTGAAGAAACCGCTTCGCAATTGCGCTACTTTGGTACGCCCTCCCTGAGATCCGTCCAGCAGGGAGAATATTTTTTCCAAACTGTCTCTTTCTGACTCGGGCCATACCATCACTGTCCGTCTAGCGTCACCCTCTACGGCCCCCACTGCTATCTCAGCACGCAGCTCAGGAACCAGGTTACACAATTTAACTATACTGCGCACCCTTTCTGTCCAGTCTTGCAACGTCATATTTTTACCGTCAAATTTTGGCAGATGTTGTATCAGAGCACCAGCTGACAAGTACCCTACTTGAGCTGACATTACAGGCACTGGGGCTGATTCACCTGGCTGTACAGGGGCATTCTGGACTGGCGCCACGGGATTATTTCCCGCCACATTCCCTTCCATGACGATCGCTGTATCCTACCGACTACGCCAAGATGTAAGCCATGTACCGGGGTGGGCTCCCCAGGATACAGCAAAGTCACAGAAAAGGAAGGAGACTCCAACTCAGATTGACAAAAACAAGATTTTACTAAGTATTTAACGTTTGTAGGAAGGGAATACCCCAAGCATATATACATACACTCAGCTAGAGGCTGAGGCACTTGTGTTACACAGCATGGTGCTCTATCAGTGTGCGCCCAGGCTTCTCCACAGTTTTGCCTATCTGCAGGTTATAGTAACCCAGCAGCTACACCTTTTAATACCCTAATCTCCACAAACAATTCTGTAAGTGCGGTTCAGGAGCGCCGGCGGTATAACACAAACGCTTACAAACTTAACCAATCAACACTAAACCTCAGAAAGAGTATAACTAGTTGTTTGCCACAGTAAACCCCACTTCTGTGGCAAGGTAGCTTGCAGCCTGCAAACCACCTGTCTAATCTTCAGGCTTTTACCCAGTAGCTACTGAATTGGCACCAATAACATAATGCGGTGCGTGCACGGTTACCCACTGTGTCTGCACAGTGGGCCTCAGTTCTTTCACTGACCCGGGTCCGTTGGGTACCTTAACTTTCAGAAGTATCTGGTAGAGGATCTCATCCGGCAACCACGCAGTCTCACTGACGCTTCCACTTGTCCTCTCAGCAGGGCTCCTGATGGTAGTTCTTCTAGTCTGTAATATTGCAACAGTCTCTGTTCCAGATCTCCTTGCAGAGTCTTGCTCCCTTAGGGAATAGTCTCACTTGTGGATCACACTAGGAAACACAGACAGTAGCTCTTTCCCCTCTGCCTCTTTGCAGCACACTCTCAAGATGGCTGCCACACACTTCTCCAGTCTGAAGCTCCACCTCCGCCGAACAGGATCTCTTTATATATTTACAGGAACAGGTGCATTCATAGAATGGAGGCTGTTTCACCACCTTACATAGATGTTAAATCACCTCTTCCGCATTTCTTTTCAACCATAATCACTGTAGATATTGTGAAGTGATCCTGGTGGATAACTGTAAGTTACGGCTAGAGATGAGCGAATCTATTAGCCGCTTCGTAGATTCGTATCGAATCTTGGGATTTTTCAGCTGCAAAGCGAATCCGAATATTAGGTGATTCGCTTTGCTTTTGTACGCATTCGCTACGTAGTGTGTTCTATAAATTATACGCTATTCTACGTATAATTTAGTTACTCTATACTCTGTCGCGTACAAATTCAATTCAGCGATGCAAACTTTTCCCTGGTAGTTACTCTATACGCTGTTGCGTACGAATTCAATTCAGCGATGCAGACTACTCCCTGGTAGTTCCGCCCCTTTCTCCAGCGCGGGAGGATGACGAGGCAACTCAGGAAATTAAGTTGCGCATTCGTGCGCCTCATCCCTTTTTCCCACTTTTCAGGTTATTTGGGGAGCCCCTTGAAAGAGGGTTTTTTAAGGAACCTTTGCTGCTTTTTTTTTTACCCATTTGGATTACAATTTTACCTATGTGGATTACCAATTGCGACTGAGTTTGGGAAGAAAAGAGACTTAAACGTGTCCGTGAGCATACTAGGTAGGTGATATTTAAATTTTTTATATTATACCTATAATAATGTATTTGCACTGTACCATATATATGTCTCGAATATTCTCTCTGCCTCTGAGGAGTGCACGCCGCGGCCTCTCCTCGTACGTGCCTGCGTATTACGTAATCGCTTAGACAATAGTAAGCTGAGATTCGTAAGCTATTTGTATGCTCATGCGTATGTCTTCTAAGAAGTTGCGTACATTTTGTAAATGAACGTTCGTTATTAGTGAGCGAATGTTCGCTAATAGCACATAATAACGTATATTTTGTACGCAAATA
Source organism: Rhinella marina (assembly GCA_900303285.1). Taxonomy (NCBI): domain Eukaryota; kingdom Metazoa; phylum Chordata; class Amphibia; order Anura; family Bufonidae; genus Rhinella; species Rhinella marina. Next base: position 283,147 of record ONZH01012910.1, read on the forward strand.
CAACAAATCTATTCATCGAATATACGAATTTTAGGAAAAGTTTGGCGAATGTTCGGCTAATAATTTTTTGAATGATTCGCTCATCTCTAGTTATGGCGCATGCACAGTAGCTCAGCAAATGAAGAAGAAATAGGATTTTAAACTCTTCTGGCTCCTCATCACTGCAGGGAGATCCTAAACTATTTTTACCAATACCCAAGCCGTTCTAACACTTTTCTTCCTCCAACATTTTGTCAGTTTCTTTCCCTGTCAAATGAAGCATTTTTTAAAACCCACACAACCAAATACAGGAAACGCAGGACTCAGGCCAGAGGTTCCATCGAACAGAGCCCAGTGTTATTATTGTTCACTTCTGCTCTGAGAATTTTCCCATCATGACTTACTACTGGGCTTTGTCTCCCTGCTTGGAAAGGTTACCACTGAAAACGTTTGCTTCATGTGAGGCCATGAATAAAATTAAGTGTAATTCCACTGAAGAGAAACCGCCAAGATTTTCAAAGAGATTGTGGTAAAATGTGACTGTCTGAAGCTATTTTCACTAAGGAAAGAATGTGTACAGATGCTGGCTCAGCAATTTCAATGATTTTTTTTTATGCACACACTTCAGAGTGATAATAATTACAAATGAGAGTGAGGAAAGAAAACTAAATCTTATACCTAATCTGGAAGATAAAATTGCAAAATGAACCATTTCAAAGATATGATGAGCCAGACAACACTTAAAGTGAAATTGTTACCACTTTTAACAGAGTTGTGTACAGGTCTTCCAGACAATGCCAAGGTTTAGACTGGGGCTACACGGCAATCTTCCCTGCAATGTTATGCAGCGGGTGTGGACCCACTGTGTCAATTGAACAGATTTGGCTTGGGGCTACTCCCAAAGACGTTATCTAAGTAGCCCACCTGGACTTCACCCTTTAGCCTCTTTACAGGGATTTGACTGTAGGAAAACCAGAAGGCCACTAATTCTCACACCAGTGCAGACTACCAGCAGATCAGGCAAAACTATAGACAGGGGCAGCCTTAGTGAGTGCAATCAGATAAGCAGTCTAAGGTCATATCTGGCAGTTTAGGGTCAAAACTGAGATCAAGCAGAGGTCAGGTCAGGCAGTGAAAGGTCAAATCTGGGAAAGAAGCACAAGTCAGTACACAGGCAGACAAATGTAGTAACAGCACATCTTTGCAGGAACCTTTGCAATCTTTGCAACGAACTGGATCAGATTGTGCTGTCTGAACACACTCTGCTGCCTGCAAATAATGATTCTGTATAGGAAGAAACGATAGCATTAGCGATCACTCCTCCCCATACTGTGGAGGAGATCCCTGCATGTTCCTTCCCGACAGTCACCTGCTGAATTGTCCTGTCTGAAGGGACCTTAAAGCCGTTATGTCACCTCAGCAACATTTTTCATGTAGAGAAAGTTAAAGAGGACCTTTCATGCTTTTATTTTACAGTAGCCCCCCCACTGATGCTGCCACCCTTGAGCGTTTTTCAAAATAGCGCTCCTGCGCCCCACTGTGCCCCCCTGTATTTCTCCCGCTCAGTATGCTAATACTGAGCATCGGGACAGGGAGGAGGAGACGCCCGGGTTTCTCAATGGGCGTCTCCTTCTCCCTGGCTATGCCGCGATCCAATCACATCAGAGAGCGTCACAGCCAAGGAGTTTTTTTCTCCCTGGCTGTGACGCTCTCTGATGTGATTGGATCGCGGCACAGCCAGGGAGAAGGAGACGCCCATTGAGAAACCCGGGCGTCTCCTCCTCCCTGTTCCGATGCTCAGTATTAGCATACTGAGCGGGAGAAATACAGGGGGCACAGCGGGGCGCGGGAGCGCTATTTTGAAAAACGGTCCAGGGTGGCAGCATCAGTGGGGGGTACCCTCTCAGTAAAGGTATTTAGCTACTGTAAAATAAAAGCATGAAAGGTTCTCTTTAATATAAGGCACTTACTAATGTATTGGGATTGTCGATATTGCTTCCTTTGCTGGCTGGATTAATTTTTCCATCAAATTATACACTGCTCATTTCAATGGATACGACCACCCTGCAATCCATCAGCGGTGGTCATGCTTGTACACTATAGAAAAATGCACCAATCTCTGTGAGCTTCCATGGTCCTGGCCACCAGAGAGACTGGCACTTTTTCCTATAGTGTGCAAGCACAACCACCACTGCTGGATTGCAGGGTGGACATAACCCCTGGAAACAAGCAGTATGTAATGTGATGGAAAAATGAATCCAGCCAGCAAAGGAGGTAATATGGAAAATTACAATACATTAGTAAGTGGCTTGTATTAACTTTCTCTACATGATAAATGCCACTTACTGAAGTGACTCAAACCCTTTAACCCTTTCACTCCCAGCGCCGTACTAGTCCTGAGCAGAGAGGACATCATGGCTGGGGATGAACTGCTGATTCATACAGTAGTCACCCACGGCTGATGTCCGCGACCGGTAGTAATGCCGATCGCGGACATTTAACCCCTTGGATGCTGTGGTCGATCCTGACCACGGCATCCGAGCATGGCAAACACTGGAATCGGAGATCGGAGGAGCCGGAGCGCGTCTGCAGCAGCCCCTGTCATAGTGAATGACAGGAGGCTGCGTCAGATGATTGCTTGTTATAGTTCCCTATGTGAACTATAAAAAAGTGTAAAAAATTTAATAAAGTTTAAAAAAAATAAAATAAAAAACATAAAAGTTCAAATTACCCCCCTTTCCTCAAAATAAAAATAAAAGTAGTAAAAAAAATGTAAAAATACACATCATGGGTATCGCCATGTGCGAAAACGCCCATATTATAAAAATATAAAAATTTATTTCCCGTATGGAAAACAGTGAAACGTACAAAGCGTCAAAATGGCCGATTTGCTGTTTTTTGTCACTTTAAAAAAAAATTAAATTAAAAGTGATCAAAAAGTCATACACACCCCAGAATGGTATCAATGAAAAGTACAGATCGCAAGAAATGAGCCCCCATACAGCTCCCTACACATAAATACCAAAAAGTTATAGGGGTCAAAATATGTCGACGAAATTTTTTTTTCCAACTTTATAATTATTTTATCAAAACGCAAGAAAAACTATACATATTAGATATCGCCGGATTCGTACTGACCTGTAGAATGAACGTAACTGGTCAGTTTTAATGCACATCGAACGTCGTAAATAAAAAACCCCTAAAACTTTAGCGGAATTGCGTTTTTTTTTGCAATTGCACCCAGTTTGGATTTTTTTCCCCGCTTCCCACTACATCATATGCAATATTAAATGGTGGCATTGGAAAATACAACTTGTCCTGCAAAAAACAAGCCCTCATGCAGCTATGTGAACATAAAAATAAAAAAGTTATGGCTGTGTGAAGGCAGGGAGCACAAAACGAAAACGGAAAAAAAAAACCTCCGGGGCTGAAAGGGTTAAGGTGCTCCGAGGGGCCCAGGCCTACCTTCAGTGCACTTAATAGCTCATTTGCATATGCATTAACAACTGTTTTTCTCATCAATGCAGTGACGGATCAAAGATTAAAAAATCCTTTTGCATTATGGTGATCACTGTGCCTGGTTTAACACTCACATTTCTGCTTACAGATCATAGCTGTATTGGCTTGCTGCATGAAGTGCATTTCCTAAAAATGTGTCACCTTGTTAATGCAACTATATGTGAAGAATCAGATACACACAGACATTACATAGACACATTTGTAGCGTCTCTCATGCCTGGTAAAGACCTGTCGGCAAACACAGGCTTTAATATATATTATGACATTGCATATAAAATAACACGAGGACCTAATACAGCTGTATTCCCACAATAAAAGCCGAAACGTCCACAGGATTTTGTCACAAACACCAGGTGCAAACAGAGCCAAACACAATGAGCTCAGGGGGGAAAGGAAGATAAATGATCTCTGTTATTGGTTTAAAATCCCTGTCACAAGTGAAGGCTCATTTATTATTAGGCAGCTCCATGTAACAGCCATGCTTGGTCCCCTGCCTAGAAGAATGTCAACTTTGTCAAGCTGAAAATGTGCTTTTAGAACATGGGCACATTTTCCCTTTACTAATCCTAAGGTCAGTAGCATGAATGTCACTTTGAACGTTTATGCGTTACCTTGTAGGAAAGCTTAGTTATAAATTTTAAAAGCATACCTAACCCTAACTTCCTGTTCACCTCCAATTTTAAGGTATTGAGGTTAGAAGTCAAAGGTCGTACCCCTCGTTCAATAAAAACCCTTTGCTGCCACAGTTATTACAAGTATTCCACATCCCTGCCAATTCCCCTGTGACATAAAGCACCATTTTCCTCTGCTTTTTTTGGGGCCCCTCTCTTCCCTCTTCCCTCTTTTATATAGTCAAAAACAGCCTCCGAGATTCTTTCTTGTCCAGAAAGCCACGCTACATCTTACTGAAATACGCAGACCATTAGCTAAAAACGAGAAAACAGGTTCACACATAAGACGTTTTCACAGAGCTGTGAATATTTTCATTTAATGTATGCAGAATAACGTGTTTTCGACTCCCCCCCCCCCCCCATTCCTTCTCTGAGAGTAACAGAGGTTTTATTCAGGGGGCGCACCTGTGGAAACCAAGCTTCCAGCACACACTGGATCATTAACAAAATGAGTTGTGTCAATAGGTTAGAGTCTCTAAGGGGAAGAGGGCCATATATCAAAAGAATAACATTATTTATTCTGTGGTAGATAAAGTGCTTGATTTAATGAGGCTGGCAATTGGTAAAAACAGTTAGAAAAAGAAAGCATGCTTGTAAGAGAAGATAAAATATACATTTCAGTTCAGCAAAAAAAAAAAGTTAAGATTAAGATCACCAAAGGTAAAGATAGAATGTGCTATACAATATATACCGCATATGACAGGCAAAAGAAAAATAAGTTATCATACACAGTCAGTGATAACATGATAACGTTAGGAATTTGTGACTTGCAGGCAATTTAAAAAATGCACTAAGGGCCTGTTCATACGGAGGATTTTGTTTCTGCTGCGATTCGTCACTTTAGAAGCTGTGGACCCGCTCGTGGCTTAGCTCCTGTTAAGACCCTACCTTGCCAGCAGGCGCTCTCCAAAGCCACAGGCATCTGTCTTCTGTCCCATGTCCAGTGCCTCGCTGCCAGGTAACCAGGCCAGCCCTCCAGAGCAAATCAGGAGTGATGTCATGACGTCACGGCCCATATGACTTGGACAGTACATGTGATCAATGGGGCGCCATATTTAAACAGGCAACTGCTGGCCACAAATGCCTGTGATTAAAGTGGTTATCCAACCCCTGAAATGCCCCGTCATATGCCCGGCTACCCACACAAAATGTACTTACCGCCCACCCCAGTACCCTCATCGCTTCTGAAGCCCGCATGGCTGCCACTGCATCTGTCCGTTACGCAGATGAAAACATCTGCCATCGGGGAGGGGGGGCAGCCAATAGCAGGCGATGATGGGGACACGCCTCCCTAGCATCACGGGTGACACTAGGGAGGCTTGTTCCCGTCACCACCTGCTATTGGCTAGGCCCACCCCCCACCCCCGACGGCTTCATCCGCTCGACAGGAAGATGCAGTGGCGGCCGTGCAGGCTTCAAAAGCGACGGGGTGCTGGGGAGCGAGGTAAATACATTGTTTGTGAGGGGCATTTCAGGGTTGGATAACCCCTTTAAGGAGTATTTTCCACATACACCCTGCTATTTTTGCAGTGACCTGTGGATTTTTTTGGACCTTGGCGTGTTCTGTATACTACACCTTTTGCCTGATGATTTGGGTCTGATGATATTTCTTCGTGTGACCTTTTGGCTTGGTACATTTCTGATTTGGCTTAAGATTAGATTCTCCTGGTTATAACTTTGGCTTGTACGACTGTGCTAACTTCAGATTTAGTTTGGTACTTGTTCTGTTTGACCAACCCAACTAGTCTTTTATCTACTCTGAGTATCTGTCACTATATTTTGTTAATTTGGTCCTTTGTACTGTTACCTGTAGGCCCCTGCACGTAGTTAGCAAAGGACCACCCTCCACTTGTGGGCCATCACCTAGGGAAGATCGTGAAAATAGGCAGGGATAGGTGTGGGTGATGTTCAGGGTCTGAGTGATCCCTTACATGACATCTCCATTGAATGGAGCTAAGCTGTGAGTGAATAGCCAATGTGGCTTCAAGCAGTCATGTCCCTTCTTGGCATGGTCACGGCTTTAAACCACCATTGAAAACAATGAGAGACAACAATTTACAGTGTGAAAGTATAAAAATGTTTTGTACTTTTTTTTATTTTCATTTGCCCATCTTTGGTAAATCGTTAAGAATCCATAAAACTATTCTCAGAAAAACTATTTGTTGTAAAAATGCATTAAAATCCAAAAGGCTTTAGATGGTGTCAACATCTAAACAAAGAACAGAAACTACGAAACAGTACTGGGTACTCATTTCACTCTGCATTTTATATGATGTTCTCTTTTTCAATACTACCACAGTATCAACAATAATATTTGACCATATTATAGACTTGTGCAACCAGTTTAGACTACTTTAGATTAGATTAATTCAATGCTGTTTTAGGTGCATACAAAAAGATATTGAAATAAAACAATAGCAGCCTATTTGTGAATATTCTATGTAATTTGTAATACAAACATGAGTGGATGGTTTTCTGGATATGATTTTATGAGTGCTGGACAATAGCCCAGCGGGTGGCCCGACGTGCACAGCATCATTGTAATCAATGACACTGTGCGCTCCCGTGCGCATGATCGATGTCGCTCCAGGACATATGGCCCGCTCACGGACCGTATGCATCGGAGGGCGTAACTAGAAATGATTGGACCCCACAGCAAATTTCTGATCAGACCCCTCCTCCCATGCAACCCCCACTACTGCAGCTAATCAAGATCGCTTTTTTTTTTTAGAAGACCTGTCAGCCGCTACAATACGTCTGTTTCCTACAGTGTCACTGTATGTAATGTCATTGTATAATACTGTTGAGGGGCCCTCACAATAAAATGTATTAGTCCTCCTCCTGGGTGGACCCATTCTGAGTTCCGACCCCAAAGCAGCCGCTTCCCCTACTTCCCCTATAGCTATGCCCCTGCTGAAGAACTGTTAACTTAAAAGAATAACCACATAAATGTAGCATTACAAGCAGACATGGCTAAATACTACATTCATGGCTGTCTAATATTGCATGTGTTTATAAAATGTGACATTCATACAATAAACTTGTTTTTAATTTCTTTTGTCCAAAAATAAGGTAAAGTGGAGATATTTGAATGGTTTTCCTGTTTTACATATTATAATTAGCATTTAGCGAATCAAAGTTAAAGTTAAGTGGAATTTGAACCGAATTTCAGGAAAAATTTGATTTGCCACGAATCCAAATTTCTTTCTGCTGCATGGTAACAAATCAATTTTTCCTGAAATGGCAATAAAAAAAAAACATACTCACCTCATCCATTTGATCGCGGAGAGGCCGTCGCGGCTATCTTGATTAGGGAAAACGCGCCAATTCTCACGATCACTGATGACATCACCGCACCCGCCCCCCTGATTAACCTCCTGATAGGTTGAATGTGACTCAGATGCCGCAATCAGTGTGGAACGCAGTATTTGAGGGGATGAATAACGGGGGCAGCGCCGCCGTTCGCCGTCATTGCGTCCGCTCCATACAATGGAATGCGATTCGTTACAAATAGAGATGAGCGAGCACTAAAATGCTCGGGTGCTCGTTATTCGAGACAAACTTTTCCCGATGCTCGGGTGCTCGTTTCGAGTAACGAACCCCATTGAAGTCAATGGGAGACTCGAGCATTTTTGCAGGGGACCAAGGCTCTGCCTAGGGAAGGCTGGGTGAAAACCTGGAAAACTCAGAAAATGATGGAAACACCAAAATGGTGGAAATGGACGGAAATGGACAGGAAACCACAGGGGCAGCAAGCATGGATGCCTCTGAGGCTGCCTAATCCCACCATTACCCCAAATTCTCCTAGTGGGGCATGTGTGGTATCGATTCTTCTCAGTTTAAAATCGTATATGTCCCCTATCTTGGGACCATATATTTCATGGATTTTTCGAACACGGAAAAGGAAAAAGAGCTTGCTCTGGCCAGGGGAGTGTCTTTTCTACTGCAGCAAAGGGGACGTGTCCATGCTCTGCCTATCACCGGTCAGGAGCCAATTAAAAGAGGAACCAAAAAAATCTGTATAATATCTAATACGTCCCCTATCCGGGTAAATTGTTTGTAGAGAGGGCCTGTAGGTGGGGGGCAGGCTAGGGGGAAGGAGGTTGAGCTGGAAGAGCCAGAGGAGTGCCCCCTTGGCTAGCGTGTGTGGTGGTGACAACAGCCGGATGGAGTTCGAATGACGACGCAGGACCCCAACTTAAAAATTTAGCATCAACCGGTACAGTTGTCAACTATGAGATTGATCAAGTGGGGCATGTGTTGTATGTATTCTTCTCAATTTAATACCGTATACGGCACCTATCCGGAAAAATAGTTTGGAGAGAGAGAAAGAGAGGAAAAAGACGTATTTTTAAAAGTGACGTTCAGTATAGATCAGTTAAAGAGAAAGAAAGGATTTTATGAAATGGATTTGTATCACTGAGAGCAAAAGAACCTATTTTTTTACGTGACGTGCAGTATAGATCACTTGGAGATAAACAGGGGAATGTGCAGACTTGGGCTGCTGTAGTGCAAACCACTATGGTGGTGACAACAGAGTGAGCGAGTGACGCAGCCGAACCACATAAACATTTTTCGTGGCCCTGTATGGCGGCGGTGACAACAGTTAGTATGCGGTAGCTGGTGAAGCACCCAAAAATTTAGCCTGACACAGCATAGCGGTTACACCACCAATGACTTTGTCCGACTGAGAATACAGTGAAATGGCTTTAGTTGAGCCCCCCCAAATTTTTTTCTTTTCGGAGTACATAAAGTCTACCCTCAGCAAAAAAAAAATTTTTTTTAAATGTTGGTACTTGCGCCTCCTGAAAAATTGTTTTGGACTGTCTGTTTGATGCTCCTGAAACATTGTTTCACACTGTCTGTAGTTGACACTGCGGAAAAATTGTTTGGAGAGAGGGCCTGTAGGTGGACCTCCGGAAAAATTGTTTGGAGAGAGGGCCTGTAGGTGGACCTCTGGAAAAATTGTTTGGAGAGAGGGCCTGTAGGTGGACCTCCAGAAAAATTGTTTGGAGAGAGGGCCTGTAGATGGACCTCCGGAAAAATTGTTTGGAGAGAGGGCCTGTAGGTGGACCTCCGGAAAAATAGTTTGGAGAGAGGGCCTGTAGGGGGCCCTCCGGAAAAATTGTTTAGAGAGAAGGCCTGTAGGGGGCCCTCCTGAAAAATTGTGGTAAAAGAGTGCCAGTTGGACGTCTAAAAAAATGGCGTTTTTTTGGTCAGCGTTAGGCAAAGACGACAAGGAGGAGGAGGAGTAGGAGGAGTAGAGAAGAGGAATCGGATACATAAGTAATGTAAATCTTTAGCTGCTTTCCCCCGGAGGAGATTTGAATTCCGGTGAAATCCAGGCTTTGTTCATTTTAATAAGCGTCAGCCTGTCAGCGCTGTCAGTTGACAGGCGTGTACGCTTATCGGTGATGACGCCACCAGCTGCACTGAATACCCGCTCTGACAGCACACTAGCGGCAAGGCAGGCCAGCACCTCCAAGGCGTACAGCGCCAGTTCAGGCCACGTGTCCAGCTTTGAAACCCAGTAGTTGTATGGAGCAGAGTGATCGCTACGGACGTTGGTATGGTCAGCTAGGTACTCCCTCACCATTTTTCTGTACAGCTCCCCCCTACTCTGCCTAGACTGGGGACAGGTGACATAAAACTGGCAAAGGCCTAGAAGAGCGTTCCCCTGCCAGTGCTGGACAAACTGCCTGCTCGCCTCCTCTCCCCCGCTACTTGGCCCACAGAACCATGCCCTCTGCCGCTAGCGGCGTCAGATGGGAAGGATTGTTTCAGCTTGTGCACCCGGGCCTGTTGATATTTATTCACTCTCATACTCCTTTCCTCTGCAGGGATGAGAGTGGAAAGGTTCTGCTTGTACTGTGGGTCCAGGAGAGTGAACACCCAGTAATCGGTGTTTGAAAAAATGCTTCTAACGCGAGGGTCACGGGATAGGCAGCCTAACATGAAGTCTGCCATGTGCGCCAGAGTCCCAACACGCAAGAATTCCCTCTCCTCACTGGCCTGACTCTCCATTTCCTCCTCCTCCTCCTCTTCAGCCCATACACGCTCAAGAGTTAAGAAGGACTGAGCACTGGTACCCTCTTCTGTCTCGCCGACATTCTCCTCCTCTTCCTCCTCATCCTCCTCATCCTCATCCCCCTCCTCCGATACGCGCTGAGAAACAGACCGGAGGGTGCTCTGGCTATCAAGCGACGTATCCTCCTCCACCGTCTCTTGTGACAAGCGCAAAGCATCCGACTTGATGCTGAGCAGTGAGTTTTTCAACAGGCAAAGCAGCGGGATGGTGAGGCTGATAATGGCGGCATCGCCGCTGACCATCTGTGTTGACTCCTCAAAGTTGCTCAACACCTGGCAGATATCAGACATCCACGTCCACTCCTCATTGTAGACTTGAGGAATCTGACTGACCTGACTACCAGTTCTGGTGGAAGTTGACATCTGGCAGTCTTCAATCGCTCTGCGCTGCTGGTAAACTCTGGATAACATGTTTAATGTCGAATTCCATCTTGTGGGCACATCGCACAACAGTCGGTGAGCGGGCAGTTGTAGGCGGCGCTGCGCTGCCCTGAGAGTGGCAGCATCTGTGGTCGACTTGCGGAAATGCGCACAGATGCGGCGCACCTTGGTGAGCAAATCAGACAAATTGGGGTATGTCTTGAGGAACCGCTGAACTATTAGTTTGAACACGTGGGCCAGGCATGGCACATGTGTCAGTCTGCCGAGTTGCAGAGCCGCCACCAGGTTACGCCCGTTGTCACACCGAACCATGCCTGGCTTGAGGTTCAGCGGTGCCAGCCACAGATCAGTCTGCGCCGTGATGCCCTGTAACAGCTCTTGGGCCTTGTGCCTTTTGTCACCTAAGCTCAGCAGTTTGAGCACCGCCTGCTGGCGCTTACCCACGGCACTGCTGCTGCGCCTAGAGCTACCGACTGAAGGTGCCGTGCCCACGGATGGTAATTTGGAGTAGGAGGTGGAGGAGGAGGAGGGGTCGGAGGAGGAGTCATAGTATGTCTGAGAGACCGTGACCAATGTAGGCCCTCAATCCTCGGTGTGGGCAGTACATGAGCGGCCCCAGGGTCAGTCTCGGCCTCCACCAAGTTAACCCAATGTGCCGTCAGTGAGATATAGTGTCCCTGCCCGGCAGCACTTGTCCACGTGTCCGTGGTTAGGTGGACCTTCTCAGAAACAGCGTTGGTCAGGGCACGGATGATGTTCTGTGACACGTGCTGGTGTAGGGCTGGGATGGCACATCGGGAAAAATAGTGGCGGCTGGGGACCGAATACCGAGGGGCAGCCACCACCATGAGATTGCGAAAGGCCTCGGTCTCTACCAACCTATAGGGCAGCCTCTCCAGGCTCAGCAATTTGGAGATGTGGACGTTGAGGGCTTGGGCATGTGGGTGGGTGGAACTGTATTTCCTCTTGCGCTCCAGCGTCTGCTGTAAAGACAGCTGAACGTTGCGCTGGGACACATTGGTGGGCGCTGTGGAGGATCGTGGAGGCGAAGGTGTGGTTTTCCGGCGGGAGGCGCTCGTGCCGGGGTCCTGGGCAGGGGGTTGGCTAGCAGAGGCAGCGAGTGACACAGGGGAAGGAGCAGTGGTGGGACCCGCAGGAGGTGGTGAACGGCCTTGGTTCCATTGAGTGGGGTGTTTAGCACTCATATGCCTGCGCAAGCTGGTGGTGGTTAGGCTAGTAGTGGTTGCACCCCTGCTGATCCTGGTGTGGCACAGGTTGCACACCACAGTCCGTCGGTCATCCTCACTTTCTTTAAAGAATCTCCAGACTTGCGAACATCTAGGCCTCGCCACGGGAGCTTCACTATGTGAAACAGTTGCTGCTGATGCACCAGCTCTGGCCCTGCTTCTCCCTCTGGCCACACCACTGCCTCTTCCAACCTGTTCTGGTCTCCGCCTCAGAAGCACTGTCTTCACTCGGCTTATCAACCCAGCTTGGGTCAGTCACCTCGTCATCCTCCGATTCCTCAGTATGCTCCCCCCTCGGACTTCCTGCCCTGACAACAACTTCAGCACTGTCTGACAACCGTGTCTCCTCATCGTCCGACACCTCTTTACACACTTCTTCCTCTAAGTCAACAATGTCATCATCACCCACAGACTGCGAAAGTTGGAAAACTTGGGCATCGGGAACGAGGTCAGCAGCAACCTGAGAAGTGGTTTGTGACTTTGGGAAGGGTCCAGAAAACAGTTCCTCAGAGTATGCCGGATCGCATTCCAAATTTTCCTGGGAGGGGGCACACTGGGGGGAAGGAGGTTGAGTTGGAGGAGCCAGAGGAGTGCTCCCTTGGGTAACGTGGGTGGACTGCGTGGAAGACTGACTGGTGGACAAATTATTTGAAGCATTGTCCGCAATCCACGACATCACCTGTTCGCACTGTTGTGGTTTCAACAGTCCTCTACCATGTGTCCCCGTAAGTTGAGACATGAAGCTAGGGAGTGTAGCTCTGCGGCGTTCCCCTGCTCCCTCATCAGCAGGTACTGTCTCACCCTGCCCAGGACCACGGCCTCTGCCCCCTGCAGTAATTGAATGCCCACGCCCACGCCCTCATCCTCGTCCCTTATCCCTGGGGTTCAACATTTTCTGTATATAAGTGTATTATATAAAAAAAAAAAAATAAATGGGCCTGCTGTACTGAAACCCACAAACTTGTTCAATCTGAACAAGTTAATATATAGGTGGATAAGTTAGAGCAAAATTACGTATGTTATTATGTACCGCGCAGTATGGAGCAATTACACTGAAACTATAAGATTAGGCAGACTTGGTCTGCTTAATTGCAACCCAGACAAATGTCGCACAGAGATTTTTGTAATGTAGCTGTATCAGTGAAAGCAAAAGACCTTTTTTTACTGACGTGACGTACAGAATGGGTCACCTGGACAGAAAATACGGATTGTGGTGACTGAACAGCTGAACTGTGACACACAGAATGGTTACACACAGCTGTGTGAAATGGATTTGTATCACTGAGATAAAACAAAAAAACAATTTTTTTATATATTTTTTTAATATATTTTTTTTATATATATATGTTTTTTTTAACGTGACGTACAGAAACTATCAGAGAGCAAACTCAGCCCCTGCTGACGGTGGCTATTTTGACTGCAACCCAGACAAATGTCGCACAGAGATTTTTGTAATGTAGCTGTATCAGTGAAAGCAAAAGACCGTATTTGATTACGTGACGTACAGTATGGGTCACCTGGACAGAAAATACGGACTGTGGTTTGTGGTGAGTGGACAGCTGAACTGTGACATACAGAATGGTTCCACACTGCTGTATGAAATGGATTTGTATCACTGAGATAAAACAATAACAAAAAAAAGTGTTATATATGGTGATAGCTGCACTACTAGTGCCAGTCAGCCAGCCCAGCCAGGAGACAAAAAAAAATGTCTTGTAGCCCTCAGAAGGGCTGTTGGGTTCTTTTGAGATCACTCCTGCCTAACAAAGAACTAAATGCAGGCCCTAACACTCTCCCTGAAACGCAGCAGCTCTGTCCCTAACGACATCCAGACAGCATCTGAGCCGAGCACCGCGGGCAGTCACTAGTATATTCCAGGGTCACCTGATCAGGCCAGCCAACCCCTGCTATCCACATGTAAGGTCCCCACGTGATGCTGGGTGTACCGCAGAGTCTCCTGGCTTGTGATTGGCTGAGTTTATAGGCACCAAAAATGCACAATGCGGAAGATGCCATTTCCTCGAGCATGGCGAGATACTCATCCGAGCAGCGAGCACTTACGAGTACCGTAATACTCGAACGAGCACCAAGCTCGGAAGAGCATGCTCGCTCATCTCTAGTTACAAAGTAATTCATAAAAAATTGAATTTCTTGTAGAAGTCCAGCGAAGCACCTGAATCGAATTTTTGAAAACTTTGCTCATCACTAATTATAATACTTGCAGATGAAGAAATAATAGCTGTGCAATTATACAGGATGCACCTCCGACTGTCCTGAAAAAAATGAAAATGAGCACTTGGTTTCTAATAAAACTTACACACTACTTAACACTTTACAGCATTTAGTGAAAATTGGTCTGTCAGGAATGTTCACAGAGCATCATGTATTTAGCATCAAGGAAGTCTGTGTTTTTACTCATAACACCGAAATGTCAATCTTTCTGCAAGGCTAATGAATCCTTTAAAGCTGGCCACATATTTGTGCCTGGAATGTCTTTTCTACGACATAGCATATCCACTGTAGGGATATATTTACACTAAAATATGCATATGCACTAGTAGCATAAAGAATCCTTGGTTAACACTTGCAAGTTCTGTATTTTTGTGGGTTTTTTTATATTTTTATATTTTTTTGGCATGCAATGTATTTGTGTTAATTCAGATAAAATGATGGCCTCCCCTTGATGAGAATTCTTTGAAAAATGATGAGTAGTGTATATACTTAAATATTTTTATACTGTATTCACATACTGTACTTTTTAACGTTTTGAAATACTGGCATCAAACATCCAGGAGCCAAAAAAGATCCTGACTACTTCACAGATTCCCCAAAGCCCCCCACCACCACCAAAAAAAGTGAACCACTAGGATCTCAAAAATAAATCACAAAAATAAATAATAAAAAACAAATAAAAATTAATACATCTGTAAATCTTTTAGCCCGGGAGGTTTTTGCGTTTTTGCGTTTTTGTCTTTCACTCCCTGCCTTTCCGGGGCCATAATTTTTTTTTATTTTTCTGTTCACATAGCCATAGTAGAGCTTCTTTTTTTTGCAGGACAAGTTGCACTTTCTCATTCCACCATACAATATTTCATACAATGTAGTGGGGAGCTGGAAAAAAATTCAGAATGGGATGAAATTGGAAAAAAAACACAATTCCACAACATGGCGATACCACATATATATATGTAGTTTTTCTTGTGTTATAATACTGAAAAAAAAAGTTGAAAAAAATGTTTTTTTTTCTCTTTGCTGCCATATTCTGACCCTTATTATATTTTTGTAGCTATGTAGTTAAGGGCTACATTTTTATAGGGCAATCTGTACTTTTCATACAAACCATTGTGTATGATTTTTTTTTTTTTATGTATTCTTTAATTTGGTTTAGATACAACTTACATCAGATAATACAGTGGCAAGTAACAAATTAGAGTACAACATAAAATGTAATAATTAGGGACAATGCAATGCAAAAATAGCACCATATTGCTTGAGTGATAGACAGAAAGATTGTCAGTAATCTCAAAGGGTGAGCAGTACAAACTACTATGAGGTCCCGTGGGACGGTGGGATGGTGGGATGGGGATGAGGAGCAGTGGAGGGAGGGAGGTGGGGGGGGTTTGGTCACTAGACCTAGGTGGGATTAGACACACGGGTGGAAAGTGAGAAATAGGGGGGGGGGGCATAGGGAAGGTGAAAATACAAAAACCTTTCAAAATACCAAAGTGCAAATATCAAAGACTGGATGCTATACGTGTTGCTAAAACTTTCGCGAATAATTTCACATCGGAGTTCAGAAGGGAGATGGGTCTGTAGCTAGAGCAAAGAGTGGGGTCCTTTCCATCTTTAGGGATGATACTTATATGTGCTTCCAAGGCTTGGGGAGCAATGTTTGAGCCCGAAAGCAAGCTGTTAAAGTAGATTGTAAGGTGTGATTTATTCAGGAAGGTGTAATTTATTCAGGAAGTTATCTATATGTTCAGATCTAATCTGCATTTCTTCAGAAGACTCACTATTCCGTAAGTTGTACAAAGAGCTATAATAAGTAGAGAAAGCGTTTGCTATGTCTTCTGCAGAAGTAACCAGGTTACCATTTGGATGGAAAATCTTTGAAATATGGGTTTTCGCCTTGGCTTTTTTAATGAGAGCAGACATCACCTTACCTCCCTTATCACCATGGGCGTATTGTTTATAACGTGCTTTCAGATATAGTTTAGCAGATCTAGTGTGAAGTATATCTTTTAATTCCTGACATACAACGGTCAAGGTAGAAAACTCGCTCAAAGCCAGGGAACATTTGTGTGTCTGTTCTTTGTGTGCAATTTGGATAAGAAGAGAAGAAACACGTTTAGCGTTTTGTTTTTTGATATATGAACCATATGAAATAAATTCTTCTCTGATATACGCCTTATGGGTTTTCCAAATTGCCGACTGATTGGTGGTAGATTTGGCATTGATGTTAAAATAAGATTTCAGTTTAGATGAGAAAGAGTCCCTGCTCTGGGCAGAGTTTAGCAGTAATGGGTTGAGTTTCCAAGTCCATGCCTGTGAACTCTGATGTGAAATCTGCAGCTTCCGATAGATTGGGGCATGATCAGATAATGTGATGTTGCCTATATGTGTTTTTCTACCGTGATGATCATTCGGTGGGAAATTAACAAATAGTCCAGCCTGTGATAGGATTTATGGGGTGTAGAGTAAAATGAATAATCCCTTTCAGAAGGGTGCAGCTTTCTCCAAATATAGACTAATCCCATGTCTTCTAGTATTTTGTGCAAGCCACTTAGGGCCTTATACGAAAAGGGGGCTCTGGAAGAGTAAAAGGAATAATGCCTTTCAGAAAGGTGCAGCGTTCTCCAAATATCGACTAATCCCATGTCTTCTAGTATTTTGTGCAAGCCACTTAGGGCCTTATACGAAAAGGGGGCTCTGGAAGAGGAAGTGTCAACTACTGGGTTGAGGGTGACATTGAGGTCTCCCCCAATAATCAACAAGCCTTCACAAAAAAGTGAAATGTTTTAGCCACTGAATGGTATTCGGGGCGTACAGATTACAGATAGTGTAAGTTTGGGATCCGATAGTGCCTATTAGAAGGAGATATCTGCCCTGGGGATCTATCACCATGTCTTGGAACAAAAAAGGGATTTTGCCATGGATGCCTATACTTACTCCTTTGGATGCTCCACTGGGACTAGGTGCGTGGAACCAGTGTTTGTAACACCCATGTGATATTGAAGGTACATGCCCTTTTCGGAAATGTGTCTCCTGGAAAAGAATAATTTCAGATTTATCTTTCCCTAATAAGGAGAAGAATTGACTTCTCTTTGCCGGAGAATTCCCTCCTTTTATATTGTAAGATGTAAAGTGAATATCATGTAGTGCCATACCAGTACAATGTGAAAAGAAGCACTAATGTCACGCTCTGGTGTGGAGGGTATAGCCACACCAAGCATAAGAGGGAAGGCAAAAGACCAAACAAGGGGAACGGTCACCTCCTGTAGGAAACCCTGAAACTAGGTCCTGACTGACTACCAGTATGAACAGGCCTTAGTCGTAGGAGAGTTCATACACAGGAACCTAATAACAAACTGACCCTGCAACTAGTGACAGGGGAAGGAGTCAACCCGTTCCTCCAAAAGGACGGCCGAACAGGAGACTCCAGAAGGAAAAACCACAACAGGGAAAAGTAGGATAAACACAATAGGGAAAATGACAGTTATCTTAATGCAGATATTGCAGCAACCGGATCTCAGCCGAGAACCACACCACACACAACAATGTCAGCAGAAAGTATAAAGCGCAAAGGAAACTGGGAGAAGAAGGGATAAATAAGGGAAAGACAATCACCACACCCGCAACAGCTGAGGGAAAGGGGTGTGGTAAACAGCAACCAAACCAAGAGGAAAACATGTCAAATTATGTCACTTTTGAAAGTCTAACCGATTGCCTGCAAACTGATGCAGGCACATTCGTAACAACTAATAACCGATTGCTCATGCAGTCATTAAGGGAGCCCAGGACAGCACCTAAGTAATCTAGAAAACGTACAATGATAAGGTAAAACATACATTTTCGGTAAATATCAACTGCAAACTGTTGACTGGGGGTCAAAGGGGGGGGGGTTCAACATAACTCTTGTATAGTTGTATAGTCCTGATCAGTATACGCCCTGATTAACTAGGAACCCTATGTTCACAGGATCCCATGAGGGTAAGTGGGGAGGGGGAGGACAGGGACATTATTTAAATCATGGACAGTTGCGGGGGACACACACCGTTTAATTAGAACATTATCAAGTGCATACGACCTAACCCTGAAAGGTTGTGACTCGCTGGTTACGGCGAACGCCTCCCGCACTGCCCAACATCTATATATAAGAAAAAAGTAAAATACATTTCAGAAGAAGTAGGTGGAGAAAATTGAGAAAATAATAAGTGAATAAAGTCACTTAAGTGTATCAGCAGATGCGTGGTTCTTGGATTTGAATGTTTGTTGCTTCTTGACTGGGGTCCAAGCTTCAGGTCTTGGAAGGTCCGGTAGAATGGGGCCTTCTGGGATAGGCATCCAGGAATCTATCGCTATGGGATCCACGTGCAGGAGCGGCCACACTGATGCTAAGTCTTCTGGTTTATGAATGGTGAGTCTAGTGCCATTAATGGCAAACTGAATTCCAAACGGAAATAGCCAACGGTCTGGAGTTTTCTGAGAATGGAGCAAGTCTGTTGGTTTTAGTTGGCGCCTTTTCTGGAGCGTGGAAGGAGCAAGGTCCTTATATATTTGTATCTTTGTGCCTTGGAACTGGAGGTCTGGTTGGGCCCTGGCTGTGGAAAGTATGGCGATTGTGTCCAAATAACTCAGTAGGCCACATACAATGTCCCTGGGTGGGTCTCCTTTTGGTGGTTTTGGCTTAAGAGCTCTGTGGGCTCGTTCAATAACTACATTGGCAGCTGGCTCGGAGCCTAATAGGTCATCAAAAAGGCTTCTCACCGATTCCAGGATGGTGTCTGGGTTGTCAATTTCTGGAATTCCCCTGATGCGAATGTTCTTTCTTGTGCTCCAGTTCTCTTGGTTTTCCAGGGAGAGAAATGCTTGGTTAAGGTACGATGGAGCGCCAGTTGTTCACCAACCACCATATTGTAGGATAGGAGGGACTGCTGTACATGTTCCAGGGTCTCAACTCGTCCTCCAATGTGGCAAATATCAGCTCTCATTTCCAAGATCTCTGCTACCAGGGGAGCCATTGCTCTGGAGAGAGCTTTTTTGAGGAAGTTTCTGGAGATTATCTGGGCTTCAGGGCACTCCAGTTGGTCTGATGTGCTTTCAACCTCTGACTCCTCCAAGCCAGATCCCGCCACGGAGTCTGTCGGCGCCATCTTGAGCGGACGCGCTTGTGCTCCTGTGGCGTGTTTTTTGAAGAATTTCTCCATATCTTGTTGGGACTGAGCAGGTTTGTGAGTCCCCAAGTTCTCCCTCTGTCTGTCCCGTCCAGGATTCTTGACCATTATTGCTGTGGGATCACTGTTTTAGCTTTTAATGGCGTTCGGCAGCAGGAGCGTCTCACTAACACGTCTGCCATAGAGCTCGATCTGGCTCCGCCCCCTGGGCTGTGTATGATTTTTTGATCACTTTTTATTACATTTTTTGTGGGAGGCGAAGTGCCCAAAAAAATGTATTTTTTTATTGTTTTCTTATTTATTGTATTTGTTTTATTGTATTTTTGTTTTCATTTAGGGGAATGGGGGGCAATTAGATTTTGTATATTTCTTTTAATATTTTTATTTTTAAACACATTTATTAATTTTTTTTACACTTTTTATAGAACTATAACAATCAATGACCAGATTGCTTCTTTCACAAACTCCAATGCATTAGCCTTGGAGTGTATGAGAAATACACTATATTACTGTGGAGCCCTGCCACAGACAGGGGCTCCATAGGAACTACATGTAATGTGCGGCAACCTCTTATCACTCAGAAGCACAGAAGCTGCCGCACACTGAACTGCCCACCAGCTTTTTGCTACTACAAATGCTGTGGTCACAGACACCATCTTTAAAGTCCCCGCCAGTGGCGTACATGTACGGTGCGGGTCGAGAAGTGGTTAATATACCAAATAAGGTTATAATTCATATTGCATAAGGTATGGTAGGGTGGCTGTCTAGTTTAATATACAGGATGGACAGATAGATAGATAGATAGATAGATAGATAGATAGATAGATAGATAGATAGATAGATAGATTCCATTAAGGACTCCTGAGTTAGTAGAAGAGGTCCTATTTTCAGGACCTATATCTATAGCCGGAGCAGAGATTATATAAAAAAGCATCTCTCACCCTGGAAGACTCATTGGGGCATATTTACTAATCCTGTCTAATATTTAGACAGTATAAACTTAGACCAGACAGTCCGCACTGGATTTATCACAGAGGTTGATGCTGGATGATAAATTTGGTGGATCTTCAGACTGCCTAGTCTACATGTATAACATTTATCAGTTGGCTTACCTTGCACCAGAGTGTTGAGTGTCTATTAGACTTCCCAACATTTGGGCAGGACAAGCGCAGGTGGATAATAATCACGAGCCAATGTAAAGTGATTATTACCAGCACATCCCTGATTATACCGGGAGATGTGCTGCCGATAATCACACATCTGTCATCCTGCTGAAAGACACAAAGCAGACGACAACTGCGTGTTTGCTGGTTAATCAGCTTCGCGATTATCCGACAATCAGGAATGAGCATTCCAATGAACACTTGATAATTGGCATGAATATTGTTCATTCTAATAGGGCCTTAAAGTCACAACCCCTTGTCAGATGAGCTGAACAAAGGGTCTGAAATATTTAAAAATTATAGTGGAAAGTATATACAGAATTTTTTTCATACCAATTGAGCAAGAATGCTGTCGCATTTTGATTAGTACATTTCTCCCCTTATGCCCATGTATTAAACAGACTGCTTATTGATGGCAGTGGGAACTGTCAGTGCATCATTTCTCCTGTATAGGTGCTGAAAGTGAAATCTCAGCCCGATTCCCTCCCAGATACAGCTGATTTTGTGGAGTGCCTGCAGTAGCACCCTTTGATCAGCTAATCAACCTAACAAAAATGAATTATTCAAGGCGGACAACCCATTTGCTTGCAGTGCTGGTCTGGGGTGACAAGTGCCCACCAATAAATTTCATTCTGGGGGCCCACTGGACAACTGCATACAAATATTACCCTAAGATGTCATCAAACATTTTTTCAGTAGTAGCCAGATGCCTAGCCTGTGCTTCAAACTGTTCTGTCCTGTCAGTATCCTCCTTCCTTAGTGATTCCTCCTTAGGAATACATGCTCAAACAGAGGCAGACATCAGCAAGATATTGCAATCTGATGACGGGCGCCCTTACAGCGACATCAAGAAGGTGGGTCCCTGGGAAAAGAAGATACGGAATGACTTGCCTCTGTGCCTACAAGTCTTGTCAGCCACCTGATGCATGTACATATAATACATTGGGCAGTTTGTTCAAAAGGTTACCCATTTGTACCAGATAGCATCGATCTGACATGATAAATAGGAAAAAATAGTAAAAATTCAATTTTTTTTACCCAATTTGTATTTTATCTTCTACAGTCATCTTAAACCTAAATGTACAAATCATCTGCCCAGTGTTAAGGTCCTATTACACCGGACTATACAGCAGACAGACAGGAAAGACGGTTTCCTTCCCAACAATCACCTGCTCGTCAGAGGAGGAGATGTATGTATTTACGTGCAGCAATCTCCTCCACAGTATGGGGAGGAACGATCACTAATATTATTGATCATCCCCATACTGACTAACTGTTTGCTGGTTTACACAGAATGATCTGCTGCCGGCAAACAATAATTTTTGTGACCACATGAATGTTTTATTATCCAATAAATAAGTGTTTTGCTCGTTCATCGGGTAGTCGGCGGCACATTTACACCACCAGATAATCGATAACGAACATTTCTATTAGAGTTGAGGAAATCGAATCCAACGGTCCAAGTGGAATTCGATATGAATTTCAGGATAAATTTGATTTGCTGTGATGGTGAATTTCCTTGTGCTTCATGGTAGCAAAACGATTTAAAGGGTTTCTGTCACCATGTTTGACCATATTAAACCAGATGACATTTCCAATGCGCAAATGTCACCTGATGTCTAATATGGTCTTCTTTTAAGATCTGTGTTCCCGTTTTCTTAAAAAAACTACTTTTGTAATATACAAATTACCTTACCTACAGCTGGCTGCTGGGCTCCCGGCTTTCTCACTGCGCCTGCGCCGCCTTCTCTTCCGGGTGTAGTGTGACGTCATCGGCACAGGCGCAGTGAGGAAGCCAGCCAGCTGCACTCACTGCGCCTGCGCCGAATGACGGACCCACGGCGCAGGTGCGGGATTTGCAGCGCCGACAGGGACAGCAGCAGATAGAGTGAGCTGCCTGGCCCTGTCAATCAGAGCTGATGACGAAATATAGAATGTGGGGAAAACGGCGCTACTAGGTGCAGGGTTACCGCCCCTTGCACCTAGTGAGGGTAATTTGCATATTACAAAAGTAGTTTTTTTAAGAAAACGGGGACACATATCTTAAAAAGAAGACCATATTAGACATCAGGTGACATTTGCGCATTGCAAATGTCATCTGGTTTAATATGGTCAAACTTGGTGACAGAAACCCTTTAACCGAAATAGTGTAAAAATAAAAAAATAAAAAATCATACTTCCTCCATTTGCTCGTGATGGGCAAGCCGCTGCCATCTTGATTGAAGATCTCGGCACCACGCCGCATGTGATCAAGTAAGATGGCGGAGGCAGGCCCGTCATGAGCAAGTAGGTGATAAGTATGATTTAATTTTTTTTCTGTTAATTTTACACTGTTTTTACTCTCAGCGCTATCGAATCTCCCTGTCATTGCACCCACTACTTACAAAAAAATGTGCTTTGGGACAAAGTAATTCATCAAGATGCAATTTTGGGGGTAAAATTCGGTGAAGCAGCCAAATTGAATTTTCAAGAAATTTGCTCATCTCTAGCTCCTATAATGCTCATTAGCCATTATCTGCAGGATTCTCTGCCCGTAAGGGGGCTCCTGTGCTCACACACATAATGGAGAGGACTCAAGGAGGAGTCCTCTCAATTCATTTTACTACCGGTTTCTAGGAACACAGTGTTGAAACGCAAGCAAGTATGATGATAAAAATTATGTAACTGGACTTGTCATCATTTACAATATACCTTGTACAGTATATATACCATATTTTTTAATTCATACAATGCACTTTGTGTGTCCCCCCCCAAAAAAGTGGGGGGAAATGGCTGTGTGTCTTATAAAGTGAATACTAGTGAGTGTTTCCATTACGGAAGTGCTCACTAGTATGCTGGAGGTGCTTGAAGTTGAGCACTGTGAGCCTTTCCTGCACTCACCCTCCTTAGCCTTCTTCCCTGGGGCCGCCCTGCACTTCAGGTCCTGACCACGTACAGAGTAAGGACGTAGTGCACAGACTATGACCCGACGCTGCAGTCAGATGACAGCCCGGAGAAGACAAGGTAGCACCACTTCTGCAGAGACCACCGGACCTGGAAAGGAGTGATGGAGCAGGAGAGATAAGTGAAGTTATTTATTTTAAAAGTCTGATCTGAGGTCTGATGGGAGTCTGACATGGAGGTCTGATATGAGGTCTGATGGGGGTCTGACATGGAGGTCTGATAGGGGTCTGGCATGGAAGTCTGATCTGAGATCTTATGGGGGTCTGCCGGAGGTCTGATAGGGGTCTGGCATGGAAGTCTGATGGGAGTTTGATGTTAGGATCTGATATGGGGGTCTGAACTGAGTTCCTGATATGGGGGTTTGATGTGAGGTTCTGATTTGGGGAATACTTATATAGTGAAAAATACAGTAGATATATATATATATATATATATATATATATATATATATATATACTCTAATTTTGAGTTGATTTGGAGCTGCCCTGACTAAGCACAGTATAAAGTAGTGTCAGACATACTGATTTCGTTGGTGAAGAGTCACAGGCTGTCAGAGAAATCACGCTCGCTCCACCCACCATTGACAGTTTTCTGCTAGGGAGAAAACCAAGGATTAGAGATCCTTGAATCGATTGCAAATGGGTTGGATTCAACACAAGTTTTTGTACATTTTTGGTGATTCAATTCGGGCAAACTTTGCGGAGCAAAACACAATGATTTGATAGAATTTTTTTTAAATGACTCTTCCTGCCAGCAATAAAGGGGTTTTTCTCAGGAGAAGTTATCAATATCAGATTGGAGGGCGTCTGACACCCAGGTCACGCTTGATCAGCCGTTTCTTCCAGCTACTAGTGCTGGAACGAACACTTTAAACGGAGCCAGAAGCACAACTCAGTTCACAATATAACATTCATGTCAGTTTACTGCAGCTTAGCTCCCATTCACAAATTCTATGTATTGCTGTAAGGCACCGTATTCTCCCCTAGTAGCAATGCCCCTAGGAGAGAACACCTCCATAATATGGCCTTTCTTATGGATTCCATATACATCTTTTTAATAGCCAAATTATTTGCACAAAGCAAGCCCTGCAATTGGTGCAGTCTCCATATTTTCAGTTGCACGTTGTAAAAGAATGTAAGTATGCATGACTTTTAGAAGGGCTCTAGGTCATCCCCGGGAAATTACAGACCGGTGAGCTTAACGTCCATTGTGGGGAAACTTTTTGAGGGTCTAATAAGGTACTATATACAGGAATATGTTTTGGATAATAGTATTATGAGTGATAACCAGCATGGTTTTACTAAGGACAGAAGCTGTCAGACTAACCTGATTGGTTTTTATGAAGAAGTGAGTAGAAGTCTGGATAGAGGGGCGGCTGACGGGTAAATTAAGGTCGGTTGGATTAGAAAATCTACTCTGTAACTGGATGGAGAACTGGCTGAAGGCGCGTACTCAGCGAGTGGTGGTGAATAATTCCTACTCTGAATGGTCCCCAGTTATAAGTGGTGTACCCCAAGGTTCAGTGCTGGCTCCACTTTTATTTAATTTATTTATTAATGATATAGAGGGAGGAATTAACAGCACTGTTTCAATTTTTGCAGATGACACTAAGCTTTGTAGTAGAGTCCAGTCTATGGAAGATGTGCAGAAGTTACAATCTGACTTGGACACACTGAGTGTTTGGGCATCCTCTTGGCAGATGATTTTCAATGTGGATAAATGTAAAGTTATGCATCTGGGTACTAACAACTTGCATGCCTCCTATGTCCTAGGGGGAGTAACACTGGGAGAGTCACTTGTAGAGAAGGATCTGGGTGTCCTTGTAGACCATAGACTGCAGAATAGCATACAATGTCAATCTGCTGCTTCTAAGGCCAGCAGGATATTGTCATGTATTAAAAGAAGCATGGACTCGCGGGACAGGGATGTCATATTACCACTGTATAAAGCATTAGTACAGCCTCATCTGGAATATGCTGTTCAGTTCTGGGCTCCGGTTTATAGGAAGGATGTCCTAGAGCTGGAAAGGGTGCAGAGACGGGCAACTAAACTGATAAGGGGCATAGAGCATCTTAGCTATGAAGAAAGATTGAAGGAGTTAAACTTGTTTAGTCTAGAGAAGAGACGTATAAGGGGGGACATGATCAACCTGTATAAGTATGTAAATGGCCCATACAAAAAATATGGTGAAAAACTGTTCCAGGTAAAATCCCCTCAAAAGACAAGGGGGCACTGCCTCCGCCTGGAGAAGCAAAGGTTCAGACTCCAGGGGCGACAAGCCTTCTTTACTATAAGAACTGTGAATCTGTGGAGCAGTCTACCGCAGGAGCTGGTCACAGCAAAGACAGCTGAGGGATTCAAAACAGGCTTAGATAAATTCTTAGAGAAAAAGAAAGTCACCACATATTAAGAAATGTAGAGTCATGTCTTAAGGTTACCCGTCCCCCCCCCCTTTATCACTCCTACCACCTCCCTTGGTTGAACTTGATGGACATGTGTCTTTTTTCAACCGTATTAACTATGTAACTATGTAACTATCACAAATATTACTGAAAATGCAGAATCTCATGTTTATGCAAACAACGCAAGTAGTAGTAGTGCAGGCAACCCAGGCTGCTCTTTGCAGAGGGGCGCTGGACCTGGACCCTGGGCTACAGCCATTACATCCATTAAAATCCACTTAGCTAAACATGTCAAGCATATAAATTGCTCTAAGTCAAAGAGCCAGATCTGCTTTCCTTTTAAACCTTGGAAAAATGGAAGGCAAAATTCGTCTGGTTGCTGTGGCAAACACTGTTTATTTGATTACTAGAAAAAGTACCCGGTGCGGGCCAGGTATAAAGTGTCGGTCTGCCTGTTTGTGTGTTCATTGGATTTGTTCCAAGGGTGCCCAGGAGGCCAATCCATGGCTTTGTTTTCTTGTTTTAAAGGAAATCACAAGTATCCCTATATACCCCAGTAGTTAAATACTGATGATTTCATGTTTAACCTCCTAAATACCACGCAGCTAAGATGTTAGGAGAAGGAGTAAGAAGACTATGACAAAGCCTGTTGATAAATAACATTGGCAGTTTTATTGCTGAGCATATAGAAATACACATTTTTACCCGATCCAACATACAACTGTCCATGCAAGAAACATGTACTGTATAGTCCATGTTGCAAATATTGATAGTAATTTGGGTCCAGGTCTTTCCCCGTCTGGTGGGTTCTGTAAATATGTTTGTGTATCCAGATCTCTGTCTTATCATCTAGATCCTTTGAAGTTGCCTTCTAGCTGGTCACACCACAGCAACTGAGATAACATAGGGCTGGCATCATAAAAGCGAGTCATGAATCTATTTAACCATACTCAGATCTGCCACAGTGACAGCAGAGAATGGGGAGATGAATACAGAAAAAGAAAGGTGATAAGGTAGGAAAAACCAGGGCTGGGTGTCATTTCTTGGGGCTCACAAAAGTAATGAAGATTTGTCCTTGTCTGCCTGTCCTGGCACCAGAACCTATACCAGTGATGGCGAACCTTTTAGAGACCGAGTGCCAAAACTGCAACCCAAAACCCACTTATTTATCGCAAAGTGCCAACATGGCAATTTAACCTGAATACTACAGTCCAATATAGCATATCTTCCGTGTACTTTATCAGCTATAATAGCCTGCCTACATTCAGTGTGTTGCCTGTGCTGTTCATAGCGCGCCCTGCGCTGATGGATGGCAAGAAAAGTCTAAGGCATATTGGTACACCATAGACTTTTTCCAGGTACAGGTGCCCACAGAGAGGGCTCTGAGTGCCGCCTCTGGCACCCGTGCCATAGGTTCGCCACCACTGACCTATACCATCTACATGAGTGTTAGGTTTCTGATTTATTTCATTTTATACACTAATCACAGAAAGTGAGGGATATTTGGCTTGTGGATTACGTTTCAGGATGAACCTAAGATGCACTCTAACCTTTATAGGTGAACTTAATGTGACCTTCTCTAAACTTTTGAATGCACATGTCCAACTGTTCAATGTTTCAGTACTTTTTGCACAACTTGCTGTTCTCTAACAAGAAGCTTAATGCCAAAATTCACAACAGGTGTTTGATCCATGAATCGCCCAGTAAATGTCATGGTTCAAGTAGCATTGGTATATAAACAGTCCTCCTCATCATGCTGTTCACATTTTGACATCATGAGACCAAGACAACACCTAACAATTGATCAAAAGTACCTCGCCATTGAGAGGCTTCAAGCAGCATGTTCTCAGACGGAAGTGGCCACTGGCCTTAGAGTGTTACAAAGTGTCAGCAGCAGGTTGCAACAGAGATACAGAGAGACTGGAAGAGTCACAGAAAGGCATAGAAGTGGATGTCCTTTGGCCACACCCCACACTGATGACCGCGTCATTGTGAACAATGCCCTCTGGAACCGGATGATGAATGTCACACAACTCCAGGCACATTTAAGGGAGGTGAGAGGCACCCAAGTGTCACATCAGACATTCAAAACCATTTACATCAGTGTGATCTGCATGCTAGGCGACCTGCAGGGGTACCTGAACACACCACCAGGCACAGGTGTCATCATCTAGCATGGGCCAGGGAGCATCTATGCTGGACGAGGGACCAGTGGGCCTCACTGCTGTTCACTGATGAAAGTCGATTCACTCTAGGCAGAAATTATGGCCGCCAGCGATGGTAGCCACTGTTGTCAGCAGACGAGCCTTTGGTGGTGGTGGTGTTACAGTGTAGGCAGGTGTGTCTAGTCAATACAGAACTGCCCCACACTTTGTGAATGGTACAGTGACAATCCCATACTACTTAAATAAAATCATTAATCCAGTCATTGTGCCTGTGTGTGAACAACACAGGCCTTCATGGATGACAATGCACCAGCTCATCGAGATTGCATCATTAGAGAACAGCTGCTGGAGACTGGGGGACCTCAAATGGAGTGGCCTGCACTTTCTCCAGATCTGAATCCCATTGAAAACCCATGGGATCAGCTGAGTCACCATGTAGAGGCTCGTAACTCTGTACCCCAGAACCTCAATGACTTGAGGGCCGCCTTTCAAGAAGAGTGGGATGCCATGCCTCAGCATAAGCCTAAGTCAACTTGTAAACACCATGGCATGAGATGTCGTTCTCAAGCTGTAAATGCTGCTCAAGGTCACATGACAAGTTATTGAGACATTGACAATTTTGTAGGGGTATACCCACCACTGCTATTGGCTTTTGTTTCAATAAATTGTTCGAGATGAGGAAATCACCATTGCATCCTTCTACTTAAATGTTCTACTTTCATGATATAATATCACTGTAGTGTGAACTTTTCATGTTTTCCATAAATAAACCCAAATATCCCTAACTTTATCTTCTGTATACAATCCTTTGATAAAGAATAAAAGTGAGCGAGTGCTGTATTATGTGTATGTATATATATATATATATATATATATATATATATATATATATATATATATATATATCCCCTGCATACAATCCTCTGATGGTGGCTGATAACAGGAAACAGCAGAATTGGGAAAACTGTCAAATAAAAATCCTGCCTGAATTTGAGTGAGAGAAAACTAATGAGGAATAACCTGTCAGTTCACATACAGGTGAGGCATATGGCTTATCCAATATATATGAGAAGATATTAGAAAGTAGATGGAGACAGCGCCCTCCTGTCACTTCTACCGCCGTCTGGCAATGTTGGGACCTTTATGAAAACCTTCCTGGACACCCGATTTACCTATGTGCCAAAGGGGGGGGGGTTAAATGATTAAGGCATTTGGATGCCTATAGAGAACATGTATGTGTCATATACACAATCATGAAAACAATTTGTCCAGACTGCTCTTGGGTGCCAAGAACCCAGGAACATTTGCACATAGTGGGTTTTTTTTTGATAATAATCACTGTCAGCTAGCTAGGGTTAGCATCATAGGGGTTTTATTTCAATCCTTATTATTATATTGTAGCTATCTTTTATATCTTTCCTATCCATGCCCCATTTATTTTCTGAAGATCCCAAGCAATCCCTTTACAGGGAAGTAATGTTGAGCAAGCACCTCTGTGCTCGTATGCCTGGGTGCTCGTGTGCTTGGCCGAGCACCCTAGCATAATGTTAGTCAATGGGACTAAACCAGGCACCCCCCGCTCGGAAGAGGGGAGGATGTCTGGTTAATAGAAAAAGGTCAGAATCGCGACTTCTCCTCTTTTACTCCTTTCACTCGTAAAAGTATGCTAATTAACTGAATTTGTACACATTATCGCACAATGCGCAGCATTAGCATACAAATTTGTATGCATTAGCGTACAATGCGTAGCATTAGCATACAAATTCATACGCATTAGCATACAATGCGTAGCATTAGCATACAAATCAACATTACAGTGAATGCCAGTACTCTCCCGCACGTTTATTCGCTGCGTAGCAGCGAACAAACGTGCAGGGAAGAGACTCAAGCATTGCGCTCGAGTACACTCGGTGTTCGACCGAACACCGAGCGGACTCGAGCCTAGGCATGCTCGGCCGAACATCGAGTTCAGCCGAGCATGCTCGCTCAACACTACAGGGAATGTCTCATTATGAAAATGCTGTACAATCTGCAGGCAGCATGTCCTAGAGCAGGAGGAACTGGGCAGAATGATAGACAGTTTTTCTTATTTTGAGTCAAGGAGTCATTCCTATTAGTGACTGACAGCCACCTATGAATTCACAGTCACAAAGGGAAGGCTGTCAATCACTGAATACCACGCCAAAGCCCAGAATTCACAGGCATTTAAATAAATGAAATCCAAGCTATCTGGAACTTTTTCCCAAAAGAAATCCATCTGCTCAGCTTGTCCTGTAATGTGCTCGTGTAGATCAGATACCATGTTCAATATGACAGGTTCCCTTTAAATGGGTGGTCAAAGAAAAATCAAAAGCTATTATTTTAAGCTATGCTGGGGGTTGTCCGAGATTTTGAATTATCTGAGACCACCCCTTTAATGTTTGTTCTCTGTACAAATACATTATGTAAAAACTCTGAATACAATTTAATATGTTGTCCAGAGTCTAGCATTATAGTAAAACACACTGCACGGTATGATATTTGGAATGACTGTAAATTTAAAAAAATCAAAAAAATGAAGATCTAATCTATGAGTGAAGAAGAGGGAGCTTCAGAAGATAGACAAAGGATATCAAAGCTCACAGCCTAGTGGAGAAGTGATGTACAGCTATGAGTCTATGAGGACGGGCGGACGAGCTGGAAAACTGACAGTGACACCTGGCCAGTCGAAGAGTCTCTGTTTATGTAATTACAGCCTGAAAGATCCAGAATCTCAACACAACAAAGCCACCACAGAAGCTGTGCAGAAGAGTTTAGCGGAGGCAATCCATCAGTGTCACTCATCTGCTGACAGCTCATTATGAATTACTGATTATACTGTCACTTAATAGAAGAAAAGGCACTGCAACAAGACTGTATGGTGGTTTCAATGTCCCAAAACACCAGGTAAAAATTAGATAGACAGATAGATAGATAGATAGATAGATAGATAGATAGATAGATAGATAGATAGATACTGTAGATACATAGATAGATACTGTAGAAGATAGATAGATAGATAGATAGATAGATAGATAGATAGATAGATAGATACTGTAGATACATAGATAGATACTGTAGAAGATAGATAGATAGATACTGTAGATAGATGCGATAGATGTGACCTCGTCTATGAGGAAGCTGACAGATGGGGATCGAAAGTCCAGTGAAGAGAGTCCAGCAGCCAAAACGGAATCCTGGGGAGTAGGTGAGCATGGATCTCTCAATAAGTGTTCCTATTGTAGTAGTATTCACTGAGTTATTCAATAAAATGTATCTGTATAGCACCACCTGCTGTTTGTTCTTTTTCTTATTTCTTTGTCTTGCTCACTGAGATGGCCGCACATGCTCAGTTTCATCCTTCAACTGCCTCCTGAGCTGTGACACGCCCCCTTAGCTGCAGCAGAAAAGATACTCCCCTTGAGCTGTCAGCTTGATATAAATCTAGCAAAGCAATCAATGTGGAGATCTCTGGATCCATGTGAGGTACAGGGCTGATTCTAGCTTTGTTGGAAACAGATTGTCATGTACTATATGATGTCTAATTTACCTCTTTTTTTGCTTTATAAGACGCACTTTTTCCTCCCCAAAAGGGGGAAAATGGCTGTGCATCTTATAAAGCGAATACTAGTGAGCGCTTCCTCACTAGTATACATTAGGGTCCGGGAGAGGGGAAGAAGCACTGCAAGCGCTTCAGATACTCACCCTCCCTGGTCTTCTTGCTCAGGCTGGCGCTGCACTGTCCTGACCCCGTACAGCATCAGGATGTAGTGCGCATACTATGACCTGCACGCAGTCAGGTGACAGGCCGGCACCGGCCGGAGAAGACAGAGGAGCGCGACTTCTGCCAGAGGTGGAAAGGAGCTCGAGCGCAACAGAGGTAAGAGAAGTTTTTTATTTTAGTCTCATGGGGGTCTGAAAGGGCTGATGGGGGTCTGAAAGGGTTGATCTGAGGTCTGATGGGGGTCTGAAAGGGCTCATGGGATGACCCCTTTAATTCTATGTTCCTTGCAGGGGATTTGGAGCTCTGTACCAGTAAAACAGAATGGTGTTGAAGTGTGGACGTTATCTGCACAAACATCAAGGAGAAAATGAGTAATGCAGCTAATGATATCTTTCCTGTTGTTTTGAATCTACAGAATGGTGCTTTACGTGTCAGTGAATCTCGGCCATATGTCATCCTATATAATCAAAGTCTACTTCATTAAAAACCTGGTAAATAACTTGAGAAACTTCTGTTATTTAATTAAAAGTTGTTTTTCATGAACAATCAAATGCAATGTACTTTCATATATATGTGCCAAAAAGCAGAGAAAATATGAATTCATCAACATGGAGGAGGGTTGGAAATGGCCCTTACCTCTCACAAGCAGTCAGGTATTTTACAGGATTATATTTTACACTGTTGAGGCGAGCAGTGCTCCTGAGATAATGACCGTAGACCAGTAATGTGTCTACAAAATACCCCAGTATGCTTGTGTTATGCTGTTATATGACATTATATCTCCCAACACAGGGTTATGTCATGAAACATATTATGCAATTTTCAAACCAGCACTTGTATTTGAATACTTTTGGAATTGCATGTAAAAAATTTTACATAGCCAGTGAGCTATTCAATAAAAAGTATCTGTTTGTTCTTTTCCTTATTTTTTTGTCCGTCTCACTGAGCTGGTCGCACATGCTCAGTTTAAATCTTCAACTGCCACCAGCCATGTGTTATGTTACAAGCTGTGGCAGTTACAGGGAGATAGCTGTAGCAGAAAGGTCATGCCCCCTGAGCTGCCAGGCTGAAGAGAATCTATCAGACCAATTGGAGCAGTTAAAGGGCTTGTCCGGGTTCAGAGCTGAACCCAGACATATCCCTGTTTTCACCCAGATAGCCCCTCTCACATTTCATGCTCCGATGCTCTCCCTTGCCCTACGCTGATTCATGCAGGGCAAGGGCTTTTTCTGGAGATCTGGTGACATACCTCTCCATGGGTAAAGCTAGGCAGAGGCTTCTGCCAAGTAGTGAGCCCGGTGACATTACAGTGACATCACCCAGACTATAATGTATGCTGCATTGTGGATAGCATATGTGACTTAGGCTACATGCACACAACCGCGCCGTGTTTTGCGGCCCACAAATTGCGGATCTGCAAAACACAGATGCAACCGTGTGCATTTCGCAATTTGCTAAACAGACAAGAATAGTACATGTTCTTTTCTTTTGCAGGGCCACGGAACGCCATGAAGTGCTGTCCACATCTTTTGCGGCCCCATTGAAGTGAATGGGTCCACATCCGAGCCACAAAAAATGCAGCTCGGCTGCGGACCCAAATAATGTTTGTGTGCATAAGGCCTTAGGGGGCCTTCACATGCTGTGGTTTTTTTTGCAGAATTTTCCACGACTTAAATTCGGTTCCGTTCACTTGAATGGGGCTTGCCGAAATCCATGTTGCTGCCCCATTCAAATGAATGGAGCTGATTTTCAGTCGTGGAAAAATCTGCATCAAAATCCGCAGAGTGTGAAGGCGCCCTTAAACTGTGTAGTGTGAGAAGTATGTTAGTGGCATTGAAAGCGTTAACTGTCTTAAGGTAGCTGCATATCTCCATAGGGGATAAATCTTGCCTCTCAAAAAGACTGTGTTATATTTGACCATTCCAACTTTTGGTGGGGGTCTTGATTTAGGGTCCGGCACCCAGCACCCCCACTAATCAGCTGTTTCAGGCAGCTTTTCAGGCTTTGCAAAAGGCTCAGTCCATTGTGCTGTGGATGGGCTTCTTAACTGCAGTTCAGTCTCTATTAAACTGATTAGGAGCTGAGCAGAGATATGTGGGTGCCGGAAACTACACAGTGGAAGGAGTCTTCTGCTTTCAGCTCTGTCCACTGTTTAATTTCCAATGCTGCTGGCTGCCCGAAACAGCAGACTGGTGGGAGTGCTGGGTGTCGGAACC
This sequence comes from Rhinella marina, assembly GCA_900303285.1. NCBI lineage: Eukaryota > Metazoa > Chordata > Amphibia > Anura > Bufonidae > Rhinella > Rhinella marina. Next base: position 317,056 of record ONZH01012910.1, read on the forward strand.
CAAACCAATCCATGATTGATCACCTATCCAGAGGATAGGTTATCAATATCAGAAAGCTGAAATGTTGTTAAGTGGTGCTGGAAAAAACTATGTTGTAGGCGGGTCCAGAAGGCAGAACCACACAAGTAGGAAGGGTCAGCAATACCATACTGCAGCACAAGATACTGCCTCAGCAGAGCCAAATACCACAGTGCCACACAAAATACTGGCCCCAGAAGGTGCACCACCATGGCCAGCGCAGGCTGCCAGATTCTTCTTCTTCTTCTAGTTGTCTCTAAATAAGATATGTAGCAGGGGGCTTAGGAGGTGAGAAGGTGAGACTCTGACACCTGACCCTGGACTTCAGGCGTCAGGGTCACACTGACTTTTAGCTTCACTGTACTAAACCTGTAGCTCGGTGGTTGGACACTTGCCTCCCATGTAGACTTCTGGGGTTCAAATCCCCTATTTCACATTTTATTGAGCCCTAGAAAAGAGGAAACTTCAATTGATGTGTGACCCTTGATGACTGACTCGTCAGGTATCAGAGTCGCAATGACTTTTAGATCTGACACCTGACCCTGACACCAGACTCTGGACTTCAGGCATCAGGGTCGCAATGACTTTTCGCTTTGTTGTACTTTACATATGCTGAATCACATAGATGAAGAAAATCTCTCAGGTTGCTGTCTGTACCTATAGCTCAGTGGTTAGACACTTGCCTCCAAGTAGCCTTCTGGGGTTCAAAACCCCTATCGGTCGGTGTAAAAAGTTTATGTTTTACTGAGCCCTAGAAAAGAGGCAAATTCAAATGATGTGTGACCCTTGATAACTGACTAAAAAAGGGGTTTTGAACCCCAGAAGTCTACATGGGAGGCAAGTGTCTAAACACTGAGCTATAGGTTTTAGACAGTAACCTGAGAGATTTTCATCATCTATGTGATTCAGCATGTGTAAAGTATAATGAAGCTAAAAGTCATTGCGATCCTGACGCCTGACGCCTCAGTCATCAAGGGTCACACATCACTTGAATGTTCCTCTTTTCTAGGGCTCAATCAAATGTAAAAATTTTTTAAAGACCGATAGGGGTTTTGAACCCCAAAAGTCTACAAGGGAGACAAGTGTCTAACCACAGAACTATTGGTTTAGACAGTAACATAGTTACATAGTAACATAGTTTATAAGGCCGAAAAAAGACATCTGTCCATCCAGTTCGGCCTGTTTTCCTACAAGTTGATCCAGAGGAAGGCAAAAAAACCCTGTGAGGTAGAAGCCAGTTTTCCCCACTTTAGGGAAAAAAATTCCTTCCCGACTCCAATCAGGCAATCAGAATTACTCCCTGGATCAACAACCCCTCTCTAGTAACTATAACCTGTAATATTATTACCCTCCAAAAATACATCCAGGCCCCTCTTGAACTCTTTTAGTGAACTTACCATCACCACCTCCTCAGGCAGAGAGTTCCATAGTCTCACTGCTCTTACCGTAAAGAATCCTCTTCTATGTTTGTGTACAAACCTTCTTTCCTCCAGACGCAGAGGATGTCCCCTCGTCACAGTCACAGTCCTGGGGATAAATAGATCGTGGGAGAGATCTCTGTACTGACCTCTGATATATTTATACATAGTAACCTGACTGATTTTCTTCATCTATGTGATTCAGCATATATAAAGTACAATGAAGCTAAAAGTCAGTGTGACCCTGACGCCTGAAGTCAAGGGTCAGGTGTAAAAGTCAGGGGTCAGAGTCAGGGGTCAGCTGTCATAGTCAGGTGTCAGATGTCAGGGTCAGGTATCACATTGGCATTATTTTGATACTTAACTCTGATATCTGACGATGTCCTAAAATGAACACTGTACTTCAGCATTCTGCCTGGACTTCCCCTAGTAATGAAAGAAAAAGTAAGTACAGACGTAGCAGTTCTAAACTTGTTTGACATCAGGTGTCACCATGTTATCACAGCACAAATGCCATTGAAAAAGTCAATCAAAAGTTTCTTGATATTGTTTACTTAAAGCTTTGAGAAACAAGATGAGGATTGCTACATCTGTTCCTGCCTCCTGTTCCAAGCCACCATCTGAAATGCCTGAGATGTACACTGTCTGATATAGTAGCCTGTGGCCTATGAGGGTGAGCAGCGGAGCAGAGAGCCACAGGCAGTATTCAACTGTGTAGGAGGTTACCTGCCAGGTACATAAGGACCTCATGCTCCTAACATTAACTATCACAGAGAACATCAAATCATTATGTATCCAGCCAGCAGTGGTGAGGATTCTCAGGCTGCCCCCATGGCATTAACCCACCAGGAACTTTCCCTGTAGGGTCTATAGCCAGTCCGTCCCTGTTTAAGATTTATTCATGTTTTCGGCATTATTAAAAACTGCACCAAACTGCTGTAAACTGATCTGCTGTTAAAGGGGTTGTCACAACATAAGAACTTGTCCTCTATGCGCAGAATAGGGAATATGTATCTGATCAGTGGTGGTCTGACTGCTGTGGCTAACATTAATCACAAAAATAAGGTGCCAGAGTTCCCAGGGTGAATGGAGCAGCAGTCAGGAGGACGGAAGCGGCTGCCTGCGCCCATGCGAGCGCAGGGGAACCGAGCTGTACAGTGCTCGTTACGAGCACGTTCGCTCATCTCTAGTACTTATCTTCTCTTTGGCAGTCCATTAAAGTTGAATGTAGTGGTTGCACACGTGTTACCAATGCTCAATTCCAATTTAACATAGATAAAGAAAGCTTCATGGAAAAGCATTTCTAAAGATGCCCATACACTTCAATAGCTGTCGGCTGAATATTCCTTTGGCTGACATCTATCCCTCCCAACTTCCTGATACTTTGACTCAACCAAGCATTTTTATATTCTCAATGGACAGAGGGGAGAAAATCTTTTATCTTCTGTGAATGCAAAAGGATTGGGCACTGAAATTCAATGTGCTTGATCCGTCTCTTTCCTGATGGTGGAGAGTCGGGAGCTTCCCATAGACATTAGATTGCGAGCTGGTCCTGTCAAAAACAGTGGCTTCGGCTTACAATAGTCCAACATCTATGTTCATGCTTCCCTATGCTACCCAGTGGTATGAAGTGTAGCACAGTAATAGCATAGACAGTAGGTGTTTTTGTTGCTTTTCACGGCTTTCATACCTTATGCACTGCATATCTTATGTCCGAAGTGTCAGGAGCGGCTCGTCACTGCCTTACCACCCTTCCCCCTCCTCACTGTGATTGACATATTTTTTCTACAAATTATGCAGTAGTGGACAGATCTTTCCCAGCTCTATCCAGGTGTCTTACCAATCAAGTCTCCATTACCTCTAGAACTAGTGAAAAATCTGTGGCTCCTGTATTTTTGCCTAACTAGAAGGATTTGCCATTTTGGACCCCAAAAAACTTGGATGGTTGGCAATATTCTTTAAAAATGACATAGAATAAATAATGAAAAGCATTATACGTTTATCTACATGGCAAAAGAAAATGGGTCCTTAAAATTACAGGTGATAGTTTGATTTTAAGTAGAAATGCAAAACAGTATAAAGATAAAGCTATGGCAAGGTAAATGAGCTCCAATAACCTATTTTCTCTACACTCGCCCGGGCACTGTTTATGATACACTGACTTAGACTCCAGTGCACAATCCTAAATTAAACAAGGCTCGGAACGTATAAACATAAAATTAAATTACCGTTCTTGTTTCAGTCCACTTTATGCCATGGAAGAAAAACAGACGGTTTAGTCTTGTTCTCCCAACTATTACTTGGCAGGCTGCGGGCCGCGTCTTAAAGGAATGCTTTCAACAAAATTGTAAACTCTAATACCAATTTTAAAGCATAGCATGACCTGCAGGAAAAAAAGTCAAAGAAAGTAGACGATTGTTTTTACAATTAAAGTAATATAAAAGGAAAGAAACTGTAATTAATGATAAGAGTGAGGTACGAGATTCAGAGGAATATCACAAAATGCCTCAGCTAGTATGACTGCTTATGAATCCATTAACTTTCAGGGTGTTGTACATATCAAATACAGAGGGGTGGATAGCATGAAAAAGATCCTATAGAATACTATAGAAATAGTATAGTACAATACAGATGGGCTAAATGAGTGACGGACTGGTACAGAGGGAGAGAGGGCCCTGTCTGTGAGTGCGTGCAATCTATGAAGGAGGATAAAAGCAAAGAGATGGCAGGAGAGGGTTAGAAGCTGGTTATATGGTAGAGTTGTGGAGATGTTTTTTTACTGTGACTCTAGAAAAACCATAGCAAATTGCCACAATTCTGTGGTAATCATTGTAAAAAGCCTTGACCGCTGCATCTAAATACATCCTTATTGTATAATCTCTAAGTAGGAGAAAAAAACAAGCATTGCCAAATACAGACCCTCACAGAGATGAGTGCAGGGGCCGTGTAGGTATACTGCTAGCAACTCTGGAAAGGGCATGTAGGATAGTATCTGGCTACAGATCGAGTACCAGCAGGTGATATGCCAATCACCGCTAACAGGGTAGAATCCACAAGAAGGTCAAAAAGAAAGTCAAGCATTGCAAGGACATCAAGTGATTCATGACCAAAGATGCAATTTTTGCATCGAAACACGTTGCCCCTGAAAGTCTATGAATAAAACCCATTACTTTCTGATGTTGATCTTCTTCTTGTTCATTTTTATATTATTACTGTAGGTTGTTAACTTGTAAGGGGGTTGTTATCAAGGGAATGTCTGAACTGAGCTTTATTACTGTATACCAGACTGCTGTTTCAGTCATCCACAAACAGCATGGGGTGGACATTACCAAATAGTTAGCCAACATGTGCTATCAAACACTGAAAGATTCCTAAAAGAAAGAACTCATGCTTACAAGATACAAAAGGGGCCAGAAACAAATAATTTAAAAACATGAATCCAGTGGCTGTTCCCTCTATGTATTCAGCGGCTCCTGCAGGTGTTGTGTAAATCTATTGATGTATCCTATGACTGTTGCTTTGTGGTTATATAACACTGATGCTACATCTACCTCTGATGAAGCTGCATGTACACATGGGCTTATTCTACCTGTTTTCATCATGGCCTTTCCTTGGAACTAGAACTTCACTTGAATAAGGTTATCCTTATACTTACCTTGACACTGCATTATTAAATTGAATCACTGTCTATTATTTTTGGTGTGTGCAATTATTACTATTTTTCAGCATTTTTGCAATCATCAAGTTTATCTCCTGACTATTCCTTTACCATTTTGTTTTAGGTCCTCAGTTAAGGCCATAGAAATGTAAACTGTATTTAGGGTCCTGCACGTTTTTTTTATTGTTTCTAAATGGTTTGTGCCTGGTCTCTTTTCTATATTTAATAAAGACTACTATTTTTGAATTATGGAGGTGCATGGGTTCTTTCTTTCTCTTTAGAATTTTTTTTAGTTTTGTTCCAGTGAAGCTAATTGGGACTGATGAAGTAATGTTATATTTTGCCATGTTCTGCATTGTTTGCCAATGTGTGTTTTAATCATCCTCCTTTGCAGGTGATGCCCCTTACATGTCTACGGTCATGCCTTCAGCATCAGTGTTGTTCATAGCTCATTCTGTGTGCATACATAGATACTCCATCTAGTGGCAGACTTTCCTGTCAGTAGTTTGTCCCTCTGCTGTTCCCATCCCTCCTCTGTAGGGCAGAGGCATTCTGGGAGGAAGAAGCCTCATTTTACTGACTGAGCTGTGAGAAGATATCGGGGGTCTAAAAAAGTGGACATGGCATGGGCAGGAAAGGGGATAGGCCAACAGGTCGGATCATTCATCATTTTCAATGCCTGTTTTAGGCATCCAAAATATCTAAATGTAAGCCAGCTAGGAAGCTGGCTTAGGCTACTTTCACACTTGCGTTGTTAATTCAGGTATTGAGATCCGGCAGAGGATCTCTATACCTGAATTAAACTGATCCGTTTTGATTTTGCACATCAGGATGCATCCGTTCAGTTAGGATGCAGATGTGTGAAATCAAAACTGAAGAAAACTGATCAGGCACTAAATACATTGAAAGTCAATGGGTGACGGATCCGTTTTTTTAGTCTCCTAAAAAACCGGATCCGTCACCATTGACTTACATTGGTTTCAGTACCTGATCAGTTTCTTTCAGTTTTTATGACCGGACACAAAATTACAGCTTGCTGCGGTTTTGTGTCCGGTCACAAAACTGAAAGCTGCCTGAACTGAAGACATCCTGATGCATCCTGAACGGATCTCTTTCCATTCAGAATGCATGGGAACAAAACTGATCAGTTTTTTTCCGGTATTGAGATCCTCTGCCTGATCTCAATACTGGAAAACCACAACGCAAGTGTGAAAGTAGCCTTACATTTAGACCGACGCTGGATACGTCAAAGTTATGTAGAGACCGGCGCCTCTACATAACTTCCGCAGATCCACCGCCAGCACAGAGGTCTAAAATGCTATTCTTAAAGGGATTCTGTCAGCAGCATTTCACATATTGAGTTATTTATACCATTGGATTTGGCCAGTTATAAGCAGTTCTAAATTGTAATTGTTATAGGTCACAGAGGCAGTTTTTGTGTTAAAAAAACGATTTTTAGTAGCTGTCACTCACTATTATAAGGAGCCCAAGGGGAGTTGCCAACCGTTGCAGGAGCCCGGGCTCGGCGATTCCTTGGAGCCCAGGCACGCCCACCTACTTAATATTCACTTCACTGACTCGCTCAGTGAAGCTTCGGCACGGACGAAATCCCGCGCATGCGCAGTACATCAGGAGAGGCCAGTGCCCGCAGACTGCACGGGCGCAGGCCTCTTGATGTACTGCGCATGCGCGGGATTTCGTCCGTGCCGAAGCTTCACTGAGCGAGTCAGTGAAGTGAATATTAAGTAGGTGGGCGTGCCTGGGCTCCAAGGAATCGCCGAGCCCGGGCTCCTGCAACGGTTGGCAACTCCCCTTGGGCTCCTTATAATAGTGAGTGACAGCTACTAAAAATCGTTTTTTTAACACAAAAACTGCCTCTGTAACCTATAACAATTACAATTTAGAACTGCTTATAACTGGCCGAATCCGATGGTATAAATAACTCAATATGTGAAATGCTGCTGACAGAATCCCTTTAATAAATGACCCCTTGTCATTACCTGTGAATGTGGACTCCAATATGTGGGGAAAACCATTTGAGAAGGCGGATTGGAGAGCATTTGAGTGACTGTCAGAATGTTAACGATACTCCGATTGACAAACATGTCAGGATGACACACAATGCCAACCCCCCGGGCACTGAAATTACAGGGTATTGAAGCATTGCGACGGTCACCAAGGGGTGGTAATTTTGATAGATTGATCCTAAGAAAGGAAAACCCACGGGCCTTAAAGGGGTTATCCCACGAATAATGTAAAAAATGAAAATCGGATATCATATAGTACATGACAACCTCTTTTTAACAAAGCTAGAACCAGTCCTGTACCTCACATGGATCCAGAGATCTCCCCATCCATTTCTGTGCTAGATTTATATCAAGCTGACAGCTCAGGGGGAGTGTCTCTTCTGCTGCAGCTCAGGGGGCGTGTCCATGGTCTCCCTATCACAGCTCAGGAGACAGTTAAAAGTTGAAACTGAGCATGTGCGGCCTGCTCAGTGAGTAGGTCAAAGAAATAAGAAATTAAGTGGCACTATACAGATACATTTTATTGAATAACTCGTTAGCTGTAGAAAATTTTTAATCACATGCAATTACAAATGTATTCAGATCCAGGTGCTGGTTTGAAAACTGTAGAATATTTTTCGTGGGACAACCCCTTTAATGATCAAATTTAATTTGCCTGCTTTATTGGTTGATACATATTAGGGATTGTTACGGAGTCTGATGCACTATGCCCTGCATGGTCATGTTTACATGACATTACATCATGTCATTAATTAAATATATAGTTTTGATATGCCTATTTTTCCATTTTTTATGTAAAAAAAAATTACAATGGTGCTGCCATCTTTTGCATATATATTTCTTACTTTATTATTTGACAGTTTACTTATCTGGGGGGTCCTTGATAATCCCCAGGTTATCAATGACCTTGGCTTTGTGAATTACTGGTTACATCAATTCACCTCTGTCCCCTGTTTGTGTTATTAGGCTACTTTCACACTAGCGTTTTAAAATTCCGGTATTGAGTTCCGTCATAGGGGCTCAATACCGGAATAAAACGCTTCAGTTTTGTCCCCATTCATTGTCAATGGGGACAAAACTGAACTGAAGACAACGGAATGCTCCTGAAAGCATTCCGTTCCGTCTTCAGACCGGAGAACAAACCGCAGCATGCTGCGGTTTGCTCTCCGGTCCAGGCATCCGCACCAAGACGGATCCGGAATGACCCCCAATGCAAGTCAATGGGGGTGGATCCGTCTGATGTGACCATAATGGTAACCGGATCCGCCCTCCATTGACTTTCAATGGAGTCCATTACGGATCCGGGTACACATAGACACATACAGACATAAACATACACACACATAAAGACATACAAACACACATACATACTTACATGCTCCCCGGCAGGTCTTCGGAGCGTCAGGACGGCTCACACAGGTCACGATTCCCCACAGCGCCCTCTGCTGGGCGCCTGGTGGAATCGTCAGATGACGATTCCACCAGGCGCCCAGCAGAGGGCGCTGTGGGGAATCGTGACCTGTGTGAGCCGTCCTGACGCTCCGAAGACCTGCCGGGGAGCATGTAAGTATGTATGTGTGTTTGTATGTCTATATGTGTGTGTATGTTTATGTGTATGTATATGTATGTACTGTGTGACATGTGTGGGGCCGGAGCGCGGTTCCGGCTCCACACATGTCACTGCGGCAGGCCTGATCCGGCAGCACCCTTCACCTGCCGGATCAGGCCTGCCGCCAGTGTGAAAGTAGCCTTAGCCTGTCTAAATGTTACTTTGTTTCCTCCTCCCCCTTACTTTGTATCTAACAGGATGCCTCGATATCTGATGCAACCTGTATGGATGGGAATGGCAAAGTGCTGCCTCTGCTACCTTACAGGCACGCGATTGGAGGTTCCCCTGCATGTGGGCGGGGTAATCCTGTCTTAAGCAGCACATGGAGGCGCGCGCCATCGCCATACCAGTGCCTGACGCGCGGCCTCATCACACCAGAGGGGTCTGTGCTGCTCTACTCATTCTTCACTTTGCACAGTTCTAATGCAGCCACACACCATCAGTTGTGACCGTTCTGTTACTATTCTATCTTGTGCTTTATCTTGTCCTGCTCCTGACGAGACGAGCCAGAACATATCTGGCGAAACACCTTGAGGAAGTGTAGCGAATACAGCGTTTAGTGACAGCATAGTGATTTAGAGCAGCTAACCCATAGTAAGTGTAGTTACTCATAGTCAACAGTGATAGCCACAAAAAGATTATAATTGTGACAAATCCTTTTGGGCCTGGACAAGAATCTTGTATGAGGAACATATTGATTGCCTAGTTTTCTCAGTATTACAGCTAGTTCTACATACATTCTTTTCCACACCTCCCCGACCAATTTTGACAAAAAACAACAAGGGACACATTTGTTAGTTACCCATGTCCATGGTAGTTTGTCACTGTGCTTTACTTTCTTTGCTGGATGATCACCGGTTCAGCAGTTTACCTTTTCCAACATAAGCACAGTGTCACGTACCGTGTGGTTATCGTGACACGTTTTCAAATGTTGCTCATGTTTGTGCCCTGGTATTCCGGATTTGGTTGTATGCTGGTTGCCAGGGGCAACGTGTAAATTGGTGGTGTCTCGGTTGTTCTCCGTGACACGGCTTCCATGTTGCTCATGTTTGTGTCCTGGCATTCTGGCTGTGGTAGTAGGCCGTGGTTGCCAGGGGCAACGTGTAGTTTTGGTTGCTGGTATGTTCCCTGATTGCATACTTCCCTCCTTCCCTGTCTGGTTCTCATGGGGTTAACATATTGACCTAGGTGGGGTTGGGGTTTGCTGGCGGCAGCTTTCTGTTACTTGTGTGATCTGTGTCCTGTGTCTGATTCTCCCCTCATCCATTTCTCAGTTCACCTGTTATTGGTGCTGTGTTTGCTGGCGGCATTCACTCGGTTTACTGGCTTTGGTGTTGCTGGTTCGGTGATGTTTGCTGGCTGCGGCCTGGTGTGTGTGAATAGGCACTGAGTGTGGATGTCTGTTCGGTTCTGGCACTTTTGGTGTTTGGTGTGAATCGACTTTTTTTGTTTGTGAGGTGGTTTGTGTTCCACTTTGCTTCCCCTTGAAAATTTCGGAGAGGGGGAGTAAAGGGGGAGGTAGTGTCACGTACCGTGTGGTTATCGTGACACGTTTTCAAATGTTGCTCATGTTTGTGCCCTGGTATTCCGGATTTGGTTGTATGCTGGTTGCCAGGGGCAACGTGTAAATTGGTGGTGTCTCGGTTGTTCTCCGTGACACGGCTTCCATGTTGCTCATGTTTGTGTCCTGGCATTCTGGCTGCGGTAGTAGGCCGTGGTTGCCAGGGGCAACGTGTAGTTTTGGTTGCTGGTATGTTCCCTGATTGCATACTTCCCTCCTTCCCTGTCTGGTTCTCATGGGGTTAACATATTGACCTGGGTGTGGTCACTAGGTGCTTTTATTCTGTTGTTGCTAGCCTGGTGGGTTAGTTGTGCTTCAGCCTCCGTTGGTGCTGGAGCTATGCACCTTTCCTGGGATTCCATCTGCCCAGTCCTTGTGGCCACTTAATATGTCATCGAGGTCTTCCCATCCCCTTCCCTTATTCCTGTTATTTGGTTTATGTACGGGTGGGTGTTTGGTCTGTGACTGCCATGTGTCTTCTGACATGGAGTCCAGACATTTCCTGTATGTATGTGCCTTCGGTGAGAGGGCTCCAGGGTTCCCCGGAGGGGGAACAGCGATACTGTGAGTTGTTGCTGGTGAGCTGGTTCCTGGGTGTGTTGTGTGTACTGAGTCCTGTTAGGTGTTCGGGTTCCAGTACATGTGCCTGGGCTCAGTCTTTGGTGTATGGACTGCTGGTGCTTCTATCAGCAGTATCAGCAGGTAAGTTGCCAGGTGCACCGGGACCTTCCTGGAGGTGCAGCCAGTGAGTTCTGGATAAGTGCATCCCTACCATCTGGGGCTCTGTGAAGAACGGGGCTCACTGGGTTTCTGCCCTCTGGATTTGGTTCCTGGTATTTCCGGTGCACTTGGTTCAGTGGTTTTCCTTGCCACTGGCTCCTTGCCTGCTGATCGGTTTTCATCTCACTGTAGTGTATCGGTGTATGCTCGGTGTGGAGTTTCCCCTCCCACACCGTAGCGTGACACACAGTACATGTGAGGTTTTGCTTGCAAATGTGTGGGTACCCTGCCCATTTTTGAGCTTTAAACATATTCCAATAAAGATTTATTATTAGTTTTTTTTAGTATCCTATCAGGCATTGATTTCAGTTAATTTCTTTTGGATACCTACAGTATTTCTTATTTCCCAGTGGCTTGGTTAACAGTGGATGTCCATAGAGTATTGCAACTGCAGTTCCAGACTACTACCTGGACCATGTGACTTCTGGCATTTGTCTAACATATAGGCAACATATGGTAGTATCCTTGCCATTCTATTGTTCAGCAGTATGTTTTAACAGGTTTCCTACTTCTCTCTCCTCCTCAAAGCTATGGCGAAGTGCACCAGGACATTCTTCACTAGGATGAGTTATTCTGTTCATTCATCGTTTTACCTCTTCCCTTGTACAATTAGTGAAAAGCACTCCTGTTGTCTGTACGTATGTGCCCTGTTGCTATTTTTTGTGGATATATTAAATAATATTGTATTTGTATATATGGATTTCAAATTGTTTTAAGCTTTATTTCTGTAGGTACAATACATTAGAGAATGTCCATGGTGAAATTATTATCTTTGTGTAGAGGACTGTTAATCAGTTTTATTTCTATTGTGTGTCTCTACGAGCTGAAGAAGGCCATGACAGATACTGGTTTTTGTGACTGGAGACTCAGGGAGTGTGGTGTCAGCATAAAAAGTCTCACCAAGTTCAGTTAGCATGAGTTAACCTGTAAGGTTTACTGCTGTTTGACTCTTCACTGGACTTTGGTTGAGTGAGGCCCCATATTAGGATCAATGTCCACATACAAAACTGACACTCATAAGCTTTTATGAAGAGTTAACATTTTTAGGTTGCTTTTGAAAGTTTGGATGGTGGGAGAGAGTCCCATGTGTTTGGTGATTAGTCCAAAGCATGGAGGATGCACAGGAGAAATCTTGGAGACGATGAGTAGAAAAGGCAAGAGGAGTGTAAAAAAATGAAGGTCTTGTGAGGACTAAATACTAGGTTTTAGATGTATCAGGTGATTAGGGCAGGTTATAGACCTTCTTGTATATGATTGTGACTATGTTCAAATGAATTTGCTGAGTAATGGACATGCTGGGAGGGACTGCTGGAGAAGAAAGACGGTACAGAAACAAGGGTAGAGTTAGATTACCCAGAAAGCAAAGCTGAAGATGGATTCAATAGGGGCAAAAGAAGAGGCCACAGAGGAGTATGCAGCAATAGGCTATGCGGGATAATATGAGGGAATTTTGTAAATTGAGTCAAGGAACAGACAGATTCAATATTAACAATTAGATATATACTGCACTATTTACAGAATGATACTTGATACTGAATGATACTGAACACTACTAGATGCCATTCATTATAGGTAGATATGAGAAAATCAATCAGATATGCTGGCAATTCCAAATTTCAGTTTGAGGGAGAATAACGTGAAAGGGAAAAAATGATTGAGTCTTAGAATATGGATCCATAACCCACCATTGGATTCTATATGAAAAAAACACATCTATAATTTGGATCCTTATTCTCCCTAGAGACGACCTGTACCAATGAAATCCGAAAAGTATTTTAGAGTCAATTGATGTCTACATTACAAATACTGATTTTATTCAGTACAGTTTAAAATAAGACCACAATTTATAGACTACTGATTTCTGTTGGAACAAAAAGGATCCATGTTATGGATTGCTACAAAATGTGATCCAATATGCTATACCACTATATATGAATCTAGTCTCTTTCATATTGGGCCATGGCTGAATTATAAATTGCAAACTGTTGTGGAAATAGGCAAGCCAAGATCTTGTTCAGAAAGTATTTACTGTCAGTGCCACTTCATATTTGCATGGTGTAGAAAGGCATAGACTCAATTCATTATTTTATCTATGTACTGGAACAGTTGGTCATAAACCAGGATTGTACAAATATATAAGAAGGGAAATCAGTAATTCTGAGACTATAATAGATACATACTGTAAAAGAAAAGTTAAAGACACCTTTTTATCTTTTTCAGAAATTCTACTTTCAAATTAACTTAAAGTTGTGTTGATTCAGACAAATTGCAGATAACAGCACCATCTGTTTTAAATATCAAATTGAGTACACTAGTGAGGGAATATGAGCAGGGACTCAAAGGACCATGTGACCCTGCTTGGGGCTCTGGCTGGCGGGTCTGCTCATAATGCCTTGCAGTCAGCTTCACAGCCAATCAGGAGGCACAATATTGATTTGTCTTTTAGGCTCTATGTAAGGTCCCCAGAGACACCATTCTGAGCTCAGCCACTGATGTGATAGGACAGATCTGTCACAGACACAGCAATTTGACACACAAGACAAGACAGTTTAACCCCTACAGCCCCAGTCCATTTTCCATTTTTGTTTTTTCGTTTTTTACTTCCTTCCTTTCTGGAGCCTTAACTTTATTTTCCCATTCACATAGCCATATGAGAGCTTGTTTTTTTGAGGGACAAGTTGTACTTTCCAATGGCACCATATACTATTGCATAAAGTGTAGTGGGAAGATGAAAAAAAATCAAATGGGGTGGATTTGGGAAAAAATGCAATTCTGCCACAGTTTTTATGGTTTTAGGTTTTATTTTTACAGTGTTCCCTATGTGGTAAAACTGACATAGCAAAGCTTACTTATTTTCCTTGGTCAAAATTGACCACAGCTTTCCAAAAACCTGCTGCAAAATTTCTATAGTTAAAATAGTGTAAAATAAGCATATTTTCCAGTGTCTATTTTGGCCTTTGTACAATTGAGACATTTTCTTCCAAAAACCAATCTATAAAATCAATAAGTGTATTTTTCATCATCACTGTCAGCATATACTTCTGCCACATAATGTGTCCAATAGTCCAATATGACTTTGTCTATAAATACAGGCAGACATTTGCCATGATTAAAGCATAATTTTTAGACTGCTTGTTCAGAACAAGAGCGAAATTCTAAAAAATAAAAAACGAAAGAGACTTCAGTGTCATACACAACTGATCAGGCCAATTCGAGCACTATCAATTAAATATATTTGTACCCAAAATAAATCTTTCGGCTGATTCCTTAGAATAAGACCTGAAATGAATTCCATGCAATTAGGTTGTCTCTAATGTATTATTTTTGGTAAATCAAATGAAATCTGAAACAAATGTACTTAATGAAGCAATTACAAAAAGAAAGTAACTATTTAAATTAGTTTCTCATATTATAAATTATAAGGTTATAGTGCTCCATTTATATATGACCGCACTTCATTCTTCCCTTTTCCACACACATGTTTGTAAAAATATCAGCTATGGAAGGTTGATTTGTATGCAAATTGTATTCAGGTCAATATGTTTCTATCTGCACACTTCCATATATACTATGCAATGAACCTATCCAAAAGTCTACCTCTTTCAGAAGCCTCCTTTATTCAGATCAGATTTCCTGTTCCATCAAATATTATGTATATTGGCAATCTCCTTTGAGAGCAATATCCTCCAAGAAAACCATTTTTAATACAATTGTTGGTGGTCTTTTTAACATATATGATAAATGATTATATATACAAAATTATTTCTCATTTGTAGGGATCTGTGCTCGCAGTGGCGTCGGCAATGACAGATGTTCATGGAGACAGCGGGTTTCGATGTCCAAACCATGCTTTATTTGGTCACTTTAGCATAACAGATTAGCATGCAAGTTATAGCATCAATTGGTGAGGTGAAGTTACAGCACCAGTGTAACATAACAAAGCAAAATAAATACCTGCCTGTCTGGGCTCTACCTAATACACAGGCAATTCCTGACTCACCTATAGATAACTGTTCACACCAGGGGAGATCGAGGTTTACATAGTCATATGGCCTCCTGGCTATGACCAACATGACACCTTGGGGGGGATCACGGTCCAACAGATCTCCTGATTGTGACCACACGTTGCCTCTCTCCAGGATTCAATCCCCCTTTCGGTCTAACAGCCCTCCTGGCTGTGAGCACACAAAGCCTCTCAGGCTTCCTTCTCCTCCCAAACGGACTTCTAAAGTCTGCTTTATTCAGCAAGGATGATCCAAGCAGGCCTCACCTGAGATCACCTCAGGCTAGGGGAAAAACCTGTGATGGAAGGGTGTGGACTGGGAAATCCCTCTGCCAATCCTATATCCCAGTCCAAAGAAATCCAACCCATACAAACCTAAACAAAGAGCTCCAGCAGACTATGCTCTGCTGAAGTAATTGCATCTTTCTGGATTTCAGCTACCTCACCCAGCGGAGATATATGCTCCCTCTACTAATTTACCATACACATTACCACACTATATATGCAAAGACCACCATTATGTTACAATTTCTGTTCACGTGTTCCATTGTTTGCTGTGTAGGCTGGTTGCCGGGTACGTTTGGTGTGTATCTAGGGCCATGTCTCCTTATGGCAGTGCACTCTCGCCCGTCTCATGCATACTAACCAAGGATACTTCTGGTATGAGCATGTTCATTTTGCATCTCGCAAGGCAGGGGTTAATTTCCTTGCTTTCTGTGTGCTCTGTATTCCTGTTTCTGTTATACTTCTTTCTGTTTGGGTGCACCTGTCTGACTATTGTGCTCATTACTGTCTGCTATGTTAGTTCCTGAGTTCCTGAGTTTTGTATTGTGAGTGTTACGACCTACCTAGGTTTTTCATGTCTGCTATAACATTTGTTTCCGTATTCCATTTGGTATCTTTGTCTGTCCTTGTCTGAGAATTGCCCTAGTCTGGGTGAAGTTTCTGTCTGTCTGAGTGTCCTAGTCTAGGTTTCGGCCTGAACTTCTGTGTCTGAACTGTGTCCAGGTTCTGAGCTTTGCAGTTCACAACTGGTTTCACCGGAGGGAGAATGTCACTGCTTCCACGTGGGCTGGTTGCCGTACACTGAAGGATATGTAACTAGGGCCATGTGTCGGAATGGCAGTGCTTGTCTTGCTCTATTGTCTGATTACTGACCATGGATTCTTGTGGCTGTAAACTGTACCTCTGTGACTGGTGTCTCTCTCCTGTCTGAATCTGTTCAGTCTGTTCTGAGCCTTGCAGTGAGTAACTTCTTCTGAGTCTGTCCAGTCTGTGTCTGAATCTGTTTAGTCCCTTTTGAGCCTTGCAGATCATAACTGCTTCCAAGTCTGTCCAGTCTGTGCCTGTCGTGTCTGTTAGTTTTGCCTGACATCCCTGTATGTACAGAGTCCTAGTTCCAGTAGTCTGTTGTGGTAGTCCTTGTCTCCTAGTGCATGTAGTCTTTTGCTGGATTCTTAATCTGTTAGGAGTCTAGGAGTCAGATGCCACTGGGACCATCCAATGTAGTGGTCTGGTCATTAATCCACAGTGACGTAACATCCCTGTAGGGTTTAAAGGGTGAATGCTGGAGATGGGTCACAATAACGCCCTTAGGGTTTGGCCCAATGTCTAATCGGTTACTTGGCACAGTGGTCCTACATTACCACTGCTCAATCAGGATCCGTTATAGCAGTGAATCCATCCACACACCAAATCATCTCAATTTATTTATCAACATTTACAGCGAATTAGGAAAGTCTTCAGACCCTTTCACTTTTTTCACATTTTGTTATGTTGCAGCCTTGAGCTAAAATGAAAAATGTAAAAATTCTTCCTTTCATTTTGCACTCAATACCTCATAATAACAAAGTGAAAACTAAATGTTCAAAATCTTTGCTAATTTATTGAACATGGAAAAGGTAAAATATTGCATTGCCATAAGTATTCAGACCCTGTACTCAGTATTTAGTTGAAGCACATTTAACAGCAATTACAGTCTCCAGTCTTTTTGGATATGATGCTACTTCTGTCTTTGGGTATTTTCTGCAGTTCTTCTCTGCAAATCCTCTCAAACTCTGTCAGTTTGGATGGAGAGTTAGCGATTGTTGGTGGACAAGGACTCTGTTAAGAAGGTTTTTTTCCCCGATTACGTAGTTTGGTGAGGCGGCCATCTCTAGGAATAGAGTTGAGCGAATCATCCAAAATTCGCTTCGCCGAATGTTCGTCGAACTTTTCAAAAGATTCTTACCTCTTATGAATCTATTCGGCGAAGCTGCGTACAAATCATGCGTTATTATGTGGTGTTTTGTGAGCATTCGCGCACTAATAACAAATGTTCAGTTTTTAAACGTTCGCAACCTTTGTGAAAACGTACGCATGAGCATACAAATTGTGTATGAATCCTCAGCGTACTATTGTCTAGCGACTGCGTAATACGCAGACATGCACGACGCTAGGCTTTGCTGGAGCGGAATGGTGGAGCAGGAGGAAAGCTCTGAGTCTGACCCCTGGCTACATGACAATGAATCAGCAGAAGAAAGCACATCATCGGGCTGTGATTGAGATGAGCATGCCATTCACTCCACTACCTCATCCACTTTCTCCTCCACTACAATTTTGCGCCTTGGTGGGTTAGCCTGGTGGAACACTGGCCAAGTATTGTGAATTCTACAAGTAGAAGCTCCGGCTACAGATCCTTTGGCACTGCTGCCCTGTGCCACCTTCTCCTTTTTTTGGAGCTTGAGGTCTGGCTGGAACTGGACCCCTTTTACTTATCCATTCCAGACATTTTCACGTGACTATGGCCCTGCAGCTGGTCTTTGTCTCTCTCCCTGTCTCTCTCCCTATTTCTCTCCCTGTCTCTCTCCCTGCATGATTAATTACTAGCCCTGCACTGGCCCTGCAGTATCCCTGCAGTATCCCTGCAGTATCCCTGCAGTATCCCTGCAGTATCCCTGATATGTGTAATAGGAATTCCCAGAACAATTACACCCCAATTTTAACAAAACAGGTCTCTGTCTCTCAGAACTTCACAGACAGTGCTTTTGCTTGTCTCAGCAGTCGCAGCACAACTGATGCGTCACTGGCTTACAGAGCCTGAGCCAATCAGAGCAAGCCCTGCTGACTGCTTTCTTCCCGGGCTTTTGCCGCACGAATAACGAACTAACAGTAAAAGTTTGCTAATTAACTGAATTCCTGAATTCGTTCCCATAAGCGGATAAAGTAACTTATACGTAACATTAGCATACAATTTATCGGACAAGTACGTAGCGAATGCGTAGAAAGCTTTAAGACCATTTTCGAATCTAACGGAGCGAATGTCAAAAAATCCGGATTCGCTTCGCATCGGAAAATTTTCCAAGATTCGGATAGAATCTACGAAGCGGCGAGTAGATTCGCTCATCTCTATCTAGCTAGAATCAAAGTTGTCCCAGACATCCTCCATTTAAGAATTATTTCATCCTCATGGCTTGGTTTTTGCTGTGATATGCATTATCAGCTGTAAGACCGTATATGGACAGGGGTGTGTTTTTCCAAATCATGTCCAATCAACAGAATTAACCCCAGGTAGAATCCAATCAAGGTATAGAAACATCTCAAAGGTGATCAAGAAAAATAAGAGACTTCTAGAGCTAAATTTCAAGTGTCATTAAATTGTCTGAATATTTATGTCCATGGAAAAATTACATTTTTAATAAATTTGCAAACATTTCTAAAATTTTGTTTTTACTTTCTCATTATGGGATATTATGTGCAGATTTATTGGGGGGGGGGGGTTGATGAAAGAGTCTGAAGACTGATTCTGAATGCATTGTAGTTCTCCAAACGTTGCTGGTATCTTATCTTTGATTCCAATATGGTGTGCCAAATAATATCCTATTACACTGTGAATGTTGCAGAAAGTCTAATTAAAAGAGAACGTTGCCGCACTTAACAACTGATAATAAATTCTTTGTAAAATGTTATTATGCCAAACGCTTAACTATTAATTCACCTCAAACCTTTAATTACCATTTTCCCCCCCGTTAGGCTGTTTTATACATCTGTAAAGTAAGCTTATTACTTTATGCTGCCAAAATTCGCTTTTTAGGTGTTGTCTAACTTTTTTCCTGTAAAATATCATGAAAAACAATTCTATTCTCACCTATTTCTTTATTTAGTTGGGGTTATTCACGAAAACGTATTATTATGCATTGAATAGAGTATTTAAAATGAAGTATTATTGCAACTAGAGTTGAGTGAACCTGCCTTTTGGCAGGTTCGAGTTCGGGGTTTAAGTAAATTATGTAATGGATTCCGTTCTCATGGAATCCATCACATAATTCAATGCCAGCATTCAGCATAATACAAGTGTATGACCTGCTCCGAAGGTTCCGTTCTGATAGCCATACACTTGTATTATGACGGCATGCCAAACGGAATGCCGGCATTGAATTACGTTATGTATTCCATAAGAACAGAATCCATTACGTAATTCACTTAAACCCCGAACCCGAACTCGGACCTGCCATAAGTTAGGTTCGCTCAACTCTAATTGCAACATAATAACATAGTAACATAGTAACATAGTTTATAAGGCCAAAAAAAGACATCTGTCCATTCAGTTCGGTCTGTTATCCTACAAGTTGATCCAGAGGAAGGCAAAAAAAAAAACCTGTGAGGTAGAAGCCAATTTTCCCCACTTTAGGGGAAAAAAATTCCTTCCCGACTCCAATCAGGCAATCAGAATAACTTCCTGGATCAACGACCCCTTTCTAGTAACTATAACCTGTAATATTGTTACCCTCCAGAAATACATCCAGGCCCCTCTTGAACTCTTTTAGTGAACTTACCATCACCACCTCCTCAAGCAGAGAGTTCCATAGTCTTACTGCTCTTACCGTAAAGAATCCTCTTCTATGTTTGTGTACAAACCTTCTTTCCTCCAGACGCAGAGGATGTCCCCTTGTCACAGTCACAATCCTGGGGATAAATAGATCATGGGAGAGATCTCTATACTGACCCCTGATATATTTATACATAGTTATTAGATCTCCCTCACTCGTCTTTTTTCTAAAGTGAATAACCCTAATTTTGATAATCTTTCTGGGTACTGTAGTCCACCCATTCCAGTTATTACTTTAGTTGCCCTCCTCTGAACCCTTTCCAGCTCTGCTATGTCTGCCTTGTTCACAGGAGCCCAGAACTGTACACAGTACTCCATGTGTGGTCTGACTAGTGATTTGTAAAGTGGCAGGACTATGTTCTCATCACAGGCATATATGCCCCTTTTGATGCAACCCATTATCTTATTGGCCTTGGCAGCAGATGTCTGACACTGGTTTCTACAGCTTAGTTTGCTGTTTACTAAAATTCCTAGGTCCTTTTCCATGTCAGTGTTACCCAGTGTTTTACCATTTAGTATGTATTGGTGACTTGCATTATTCCTTCCCATGTTCATAACCTTACATTTGGAAGTGTTAAACCTCATCTGCCACTTCTCTGCCCAAGCCTCCAATCTAGGGATGAGCGATCTTTTGAAAAGTTCGGTTCGGCGAACTTTCGTGAAGTTCGGATTCGTACGAACCGAACCTAAAACGAACCTTGCTATAACGGTTGAATAATTGCAGCTACAATAGTGGGAGTCTGATAGGGTATAGTTTCGTTTAGTTGCAGTTGCTATTACAATGAAAAAAGTGGAAAAAATCAAAGTGCAAAAATAGTCGTCGACAGCCAGGTCGACAACATTTGACAGCATTGAAGATGTTCGCTGGAGCAGTCCATACAGGCGTACCATTTAATTAGACCTTGTGCACCCCAGAACAGGTACACATTAGCCAAGGAGTAAGTGATTACACGGGACATAGGACACAAAGTGCAAGTTGGCAACACCGGCAGCATTGCCTTGGACCCAGTAGGGTGGAAAACAGACATTTGACAGTGGAACCAGCAGCAGTAATAGTACTGTATTGGACCCAGTATGGTTGAGAACAGACAATTGACGGAGGAGGCGGCAGCACTTGATTGCACCCAGGCCAGTATGGTTGAGAACAGACAATTGACAGAGGAGGAGGAGGCGGCAGCACTTGATTGCACCCAGGCCAGTATGGTTGAGAACAGACAATTGACGGAGGAGGAGGCGGCAGCACTTGATTACACCCAGGCCAGTATGGTTGAGAACAGACAATTGACGGAGGAGGAGGCGGCAGCACTTGATTGCACCCAGGCCAGTATAGTTGAGAAGAGACAATTGACGGAGGAGGAGGAGGCGGCAGCACTTGATTGCACCCAGGCCAGTATGGTTGAGAACAGACAATTGACGGAGGAGGAGGAGTCGGCAGCACTTGATTGCACCCAGGCCAGTATGGTTGAGAAAAGACAATTGACGTAGGAGGAGGCGGCAGCACTTGATTGCACCCAGGCCAGTATGGTTGAGAACAGACAATTGACGGAGGAGTAGGCAGCAGCACTTGATAGCACCCTGACCAGTATGGTTGAGAACAGACAACTGACGGAGGAGTAGGCGGCAGCACTTGATAGCACCCAGGCCAGTATGGTTGAGAACAGACAATTGACGGAGGAGGAGGAGGCGGCAACACTTGATAGCACCCAGGCCAGTATGGTTGAGAACAGACAATTGACGGAGGAGGAGGAGGCAGCACTTGATAGTACCCTGGCCAGTATGGTTGAGAACAGACAATTGACGGAGGAGTAGGCGGCAGCACTTGATAGCACCCTGGCCAGTATGGTTGAGAAGAGACAAGTTGAGGAGGCAGCTTCAGCAGCTCTTGATTGCACCCAGTATGTTTCCAAATAGACAATTGACGGTGGGGGCATTAGTAGGAGCAGTATTCTTTTGGACCCAGAAGAGCCTAGTACAGAGAACTGAAGTTGGAAGCTAAGAATATGCACGCTTGTAAAAATCAGTTTTTATATGTGACAAAATGTTGATGTAGAGTTCAGCACAGGACAGTCAATGTTAAAAAAAACCCTGTAACATTACAGCTAGTCTAGTAGGATACGGATATGGTTAAATAGACAGACAACCTCACCCACAGAATCCATGAGGTGAAGAAGGGACATTTAAAAAGGCACAGATTCAAGAAGGCTTTACACCAGTTCCATTATCCAAAAATACGTGTCCAATTTTCATGAAATGGACACCTCACTGGCACTCGCTTTACAAATTGACGCAACTACTCTGGTGTCAAACCTGTTGAATCTGGGCCTATGGCTGTTGGCGAGACATATATATATCTTTGTTACACCAGTTTGATGTCCTAACCGAGTGCAGCACCCAACCCAATGGATGTATGCTTTTGTGTTTTTTTAGTGCTGTCACCAGCTGGCTTAAAGGGAACCTGTCATCTCGGAACCCCCCCTGAACTAGAGTAAGCGTTGTATAGTGTAAGTGATGCTGAATCCGAATATGTAAGCTTTATCTTCATACTCACTTCCATTCTGATGCTGTGCTCCCACAAACCTGCAGTAAAATGCACTCAGTGGACTCTTCTTTGAGTCCTCTCCATTATGTGAGTGAGCACCGGAGTCCACTGAGTGCATTTTACTGCAGGTTTGTGGGAGCACAGCGTCGGAATGGAAGTGAGTATGAAGATAAAACTTACATATTCGGATTCAGCATCACTTACACTATACAACGCTTACTCTAGTTCAGGGGGTGTTTCGGAGATGACAGGTTGCCTTTAAAGGATAAGTCTGGGCAATTTATAAGTTTCTGGTTCAAGTAAGGGCACAGAAAGTTATTAATTGCCTGGACTTATCTTTTAAAGTGGGTAGGGGAAAAACCCCTGATGGGGTATGGGAGTGACCTTCCCGCCCTCTCTTTGGTCACTCCCAAAAAACCTCACCCTATGGGTACCTTCAAATGTGGCTGCGGGTCTGCTGAGTAAAATCCACAGGGAATTTTTATACCGTTCACCAAACGGCGTTCAGTACTATGGTGCCGTCCGGACATACGCAGTTCTGCGCTGAACTGGGTATTTGCGTCCAGCCCCATAGTACTGAAGGTGGCATAAAATCAGCCAATGATGCGCTGTGGATTTTAGGCAGCAGAGAACCCCAAAAAAGCATCCCATTGTAAAGGCACCGGTAAATAAGGCAAGTTAACCTGCCTTTCAGCAACTGTTTGTTGCTGTAACTAACTGTGGAGGTTTTTTATATCACAGTTGAAGGACAGCAGCCTCCGTGATATATACCCCATAGACAGCCTTATTCCACGCGTGACTGCATGAGAGGCGTGAAATCATTCACACAGAGAAGAACCCCATCGGGATTTGCGGTGCAAGATTTTACTACTCTCATGATATCAACAAAATACCTCAAGAACAGTTAGTACCCGCTCACAAAACGGTGAGTAGTGTTCCTTGGCACGGGTGCCAGGGATAGAACCCCACAGCTATAGTTCACAAAAGGTGAAATCCCCTCTTTGTGAAGCATAGTCGTGGGGATTATTTTAGGGATGTACTGTTCTTGGGGTATGGGTTGGACGGTGCACCGGTGTGAGGCATTAAGCTGGTGTGGATATGTTAAATGGCCAACACACCATGGGCTTTAAATTTGAGTAAATTTGAGATGGGGTTCTGTTTATTCAAATGTATCCGAATTAAGAAGGGAATTTTTAAGGTGATTTTGTTTAATTTGGGGTCTAAGGGGGGAACATTACTTAATAAGTTAAATTACGGATTTTTACGTTGGGCACATATTTAGGATATTAAGGTCAGTTTCTTGGACACACGGATTGCCATGCAAGACGGGTGACTGATGACTTTGGGGCAGGGTACAATCCAGGTAGGCAGTGACCTGGTGGGTGAGCTCATGCTGGTCCATGAGTCCGGTGTTGTGTCCCCTCTTCAGCAGCTGGCTGCATGAAATCGCTCATCAGCGATTGGGGGCTGTAGCGACTTCATACACCTCCACTAGTGGTGGTGGTAGTGGAGCGCGCTGGTTCCCCCCGAGCGGATGTTGTCTGGGAACCTGGCTGGTCTCGATGGTAAGTAGAGACCAGCTGTCTGGTGAGTAGGTCCCGGTAGTACCCCAGTTTTGCCTCCCTCTCTGATGGCGGAAAAAATTCAGCCATTTTGCGGCGGAAGCGAGGGTCCACAAGGGTGGCCAGCCAGTATTGGTCTCTCTGTCGGATGTCCACAATCCGGCTGTCAGTCCTGAGACACTCCCGCAGGGACCTTGCCATCTGCACCAAGGACAATGAGCGCCTCTCCTCTCCACTGTCCTCGGTATAGTTCCAGGGTCTGCTGGGGTCTTCCTCCTCTTCCTCTACCACCTCATCCTCCATCTCCTCCTGTGATTGAGAGGAAGAGAAGCCAGGTGGCGGTGTGTGGAATGGCTGGGCGTAGACATCTTCCTCCTCCTCACCCTCCATCTGCACTTCATCCATCTCTGGGCTCAAGGCGATGTTTAGCCTTGGAGTGGTGGCCTGGGAATCCTCGCTGACGATGGTTTTCAGCGCAATTTCCAGAACATGGACGAGTGGGATGATCCCATAGTCATGCCTGCTCACAAACAGAGTCGCGTCCTCAAAAGGGATCAACAATTGGCAGACTTCAACGCATCATCTGCCCAGTGTGTGACTTGGAAGTCGCAGTGTGGGCGTGAAGCTGCCTGATTGCCCCATGAGTAGTCTGTAACGGATGACCTTTGCTCGTACAGGCGGTCCAGCATATGGAGGGCAGAATTCCAGCGTGTTGGCACGTCACAGATTAGCCGATGTTGGGGCAGACTGCGCTGTCTCTGGATCCTGAGCAGGGTGTTCCTTGCAGTGTAGGAGTGGCTGAAGTGTTTGCACACTCTGCGTGACATCCCTCATAAGGTCTTGTAGTGC